>JAPSGF010000028.1:2955091-3021407 GCA_035772895.1 Perdix hodgsoniae | reverse complement strand
CTACACATCAGGTCATCAGATGGTATAGATTTCCACAAATCTACTGGAATTGACTGGAACTTCAACCGAAAATGGAGGCCCTTTAGATTTGTACAGTATGAGAATGAAGGAAAATGTCCAAGTTGCACTGTCATTTTATGTTTGTCTCTTATCAATATCTGTACTGTCATGGCATTGGAGGCTTAAGACTTTTTTTTTCTGTAGTTGCTTATTATAACACTGCATGAATGATGGACAAACTTTTGCCTGGATAAAATAATACACTAAATGAAGCCATGCTAACACCATCAATAATTTGAATCACTATATGTTATTTCAGAAGTTTCTGAGATCCTGAACCATTTACATTTTGGCTCTTGAATTTCTTGTTATATAACAACCCAAAGCCCTACCTGCAGGAGCAATTGCACTTTGATCCTTATTTGAAATAAACAGAAGGTCAATCACACATAGCTTTAGGCACCAAAGTCATCAGGACATTTTGAGAACTTTTTGTTGTAATCCAGCCTTTAGGCAGGTGATCTTCTAGCTCATGCTTTTTCAATTTCTGTAAACATGATTTTCTTCCTTCAACCTCACAGGTGAATTCTTAAACTCCTTCCTGGAAAATCATCACCTTCTGTATAGGGCACTGACTCAGTAAGTATGCAGTGGTTTATTTTTCTGACCTATTCTTATCCTTTTGTAGAGTGCTACTGCTTCTCTGTAGTTTCCCCAAAGGCAGAGAGCAACTGCTGTTCCATACAGAGGTCCTTGTACGCTGCTCTATGTCCTGTTGTTTTCACACTTGCCATTGCTTCTTTTCTGTCACCAATGTGGGGTATGACTTGATATGCTGACATGTGTTTGAAGGATCACATCAGATAGTCATCCTTCTCTTGCCAAGGTTGCACCTGCTCATAGAAAAGACCCAATGAGTGTTTGTAGTTACAGCATTTGCCTCAATTTGACAATATGTGCATGCATCCAGGAACACGTGGATACACCCAAATGTGCACATTCATTCTCAATTACATTAATGTTCCACTCCTCTGTTTGCAGTCTTCATAGAAAGAACTGTTATCAAAATTCTCATGTCCTGTACACACACTTCACTTCATTAAGACAAAACAACCTTTTTTTTTTCCAGTGTCACCAGCTAAGAACACATAGAAAAGTCCACTTCTCTTCTGTGCAATATCATTTTCTCATTTTGAACCATAGTACCCAGTTCTCTCTGACTTGTTTCATAATTAGAGTAAATAATAATAGTAAAGTAATTTCAAAATAATTTAAAATGGGAATTAAAAATAATTAAATAATTATTTTATTGCAATGACACCAGTTGCTTCTCTTAAAAGGCCTTAGCTGCAGACAAGCAAATTTCAAACTCCTTGCCAAAATCATATTTGGCTTTGTCAAAGCCAAATTTTGAAGCCATAGCAGGAGGATAAAAATCTAACTAGACGTAGGCTCAAAAGCTCTGTTAATTAGAGCTCTAGATGATCACATCTGTCCCTGTTTCTTTCTCTGCTCTATAAGGCATCTGACCTGCAGCAGAGCAAAGCCAATTCCAATGAGATAGTCGCAGCCCAGAAAAAGCTGCTGGTAGTATCTGCAATATTTACATGATCTACCAGGAATAGTACTTTTTCTAAACTTCTGAACTGGTCAAGACTCATAAGATTGTCACTAATGTGCTTTTTCTCCAGGTTATTCATGCTCAATGAATGTCTGGATACTTCACACTAACTCAAATATTCACCAACAACGTCAAGATGACAGATTTAGGCCTCTGTGGACTCTTGAACTGTCCAATGCTCAGCTCATGTCTCCTGTCACAAAGGCCATATGAGAAGCTAGTTGGCTCATTTGGTTGAATGAGTCCAGATGGATGGGAGAACTCCTAAGTTAAGTTCCTCTTCTTAGTTGTGTGATAATTCATGGGCCTGGAGTATGTGGGTGAATACCTTTAGCAGTGTGAGCACAATTTTACTGTGTGTAAAACCTGTGGGCATTTCCATCCAGAAGAAGGGTCTTTGTTTTCTTAAACTGCCTTAAGAGGTGAGGAATTGGTGCTATCCAATGAATTCCTAATGTATCAGCTGCATCAAACCAATTGCAAGTGCTATCTGAATCACATTCTTTCCCTCATTTATTTTGCTGGGGGCTCCTAGAACTGGCTTCAGAACATTACAGCAACCTGTAATCTTGCAGGGGAAAAGAATTTGAGCTTTCTTTCATCACAAAGAAAATACTGTGCTTGTGATTAGGTCCTAGTCACAACCTCAGGAGATATGCTCTGAACGTTATTACTGCACATTCCTCAGTAATCCTGTTTTCCTGGATACCATTAATATAGGGGAAAAAATGGGCTAATTATGGTCTTCAACCGAAAGACTCAAAAAGGCAGGTTGGGACTATGGAGAGCTGGAGACTTTACCTGTTACAGCTTTGCAAGTACAGGGTCTGATGGACCTGGGGGGCAGAAATAGGGTGCTGGGCTGTGGGAAGGGTGTAGGTACAGCCCCAAGGAGTGGATAGAGACAGTCAGACTGGTGCTGCACTCAGGGCAATAAAGAAAAGTCCTATACTAAGTGTAGGAGACCTACAGCCTAAATTGGACCTTTGTTTAGAAGTGCTTGGGGCACACATCCCAACCCCTTTTTAATTCAGTACACTTGTTAGCTTAGACACTACAGCTTCTGTAGAGTAGCCTTACCAACTTACTAGGAACAGCATTTACCTCATCAGCGACTGAGTATATTAGTGCATTAAGACTCTTTCACTGTAAATCATTGATTGTTCTTCTTGCTGCCTATTCTTGAGAGTAATGCTGCATATAATATTCATGTAACTTCAGCTGCAAGGTTTTCTAAAAATAGCCTTTTTGAAAAAATCATTCTCAGTACTCATTTGCAATTTCACTAGTTAAAATCCCACCAGTCAAGTGATCAGACTCACATCCTAACTGAGTAAATTAGTGTAAGTTTCATATGAAATTTATTTAATTTCACTGTAGGTCCTGGATTATTTCTGTGGTATTCTAAACTCTCTTACCCATTCACTAGTCTTGAGATTTTAAGCTTCCAGGCTTTGTTCTGGGTTTTTCTGGAGACTGCCAAGCCATGACTGTGCTCCATGACCCCTCATTCTTTTTTAGTCCCACACTGTCATCTTTAGCAGCTTCCTGCTTGCCAAGATATTGTCATAACTGCTGGTTTCTGCCTCAATGCAGTCCACAGCTTGAGTGCATCTGATTCCTGCCCCCTTGCATGTATCATTCCTGTGAAGAACAGATGTTTGCTTCTTTTCAGCTTATGGTCATACTTAGGCGAAGCAGCCATTCAGCTTACTGTCTTATTCCACTTACCTCAAGAGTGGCCAAATGCAGATGCCTGAAAAAGAGTTAAAAGCCAAGGAAGGCTTGAAGTAAAACATTAAATAACAACCAAGTAACTATCAGTTTGCAACCTAGAAACTTTCTATGCCAGAACTGTTATTTTTGTGTTTAAGAATCCACAATGGACTTCTCTTCCATAAAATATGGATTTCCAATTTTCAATCCCATATGCAGTTTTAGCATCTGCAACATCCTGCAGCACAGTGCCACAGCTTCATATTATGTCTTCTGAAGCATTGTCTCCCTTAGTTTTGTTGTTTCCACCTAATAACTTAATCAAATCCTATTTGGCCTGTATACTGGAAAAGGAAGTGAATAGTTCCTTGCTTAACTTGTATCATGCCTAAGCAGATATTAGTCATTGAGAATTCTAGGTTGGCTGAGATACTCCTATGCTTTTCTGCAGTAGTAGTGGGAACATCCACAGTAGTAGCATACTTGTACCAAAATGGCCTGCAACTTCTAGACTAGTTATAGTGACAGAAAGAAGAAATCTGGAATTTAATACAAATACTTCAGATGTTCTCTTTTAAAGCCCTAAAGTTTTTCTGTCTTAATGCCTGTAAGAGAAGGCAAAGACAGTTTAGGCAATAGCGTGTGTGCCTTGTTCTTATCTGCCTTTCACTTTATTCTTCTTTGGGAAGAAGGTGGTAGGAAATTGTCACAAACCGGTGTCATGATGTTCGAGGGTAATGAGATAGATATGGAACTGTAAACCCTAGAATACAATGAAGAAGATAACTAATATATACATCAACTCTCTGATTCACCTTCCTTTACAGCCAGTGCTTGAGAGAAGGCTGGTGAAGGACACCTGAATGTTACACTGCACACCTTGATCATTAGTCACTAATCCAATCAGATGCCCTTGTGTGGAGCCCATTCTTTTCTTAGTAATCAGCCAGCCTGGCAATTAAGTTGGGGTGCATTCTGCAATAGAAGAATGTATAATGTAATGAAGATGGAAAGAGGTGTAAAATGGATGTTTTAAAGAGGTAAGTCTGAAAAAACTGTGCTTCAGGCAACCTACTTAACTACAAGCAGATATGTTTCCCACCTGCAGAGACCTAGCAGTAGGCAAAATTTCTAGATGAGGATTCTATTTTCCCTTTCCTGAAGAACAAGCAAGATACTCTCACTTCATTCCCTTATTTAACAATCCATGATAATACCCTTGCCAGACTTATAGCTCTTATATTTTTGCTGACTTAATTTTTTTCCGTATTCTTCAATTTGCTTTTCACCATACATGACACAATAGCATCATCGTTTCTTAAGACCATTCATCTGGCAGTCTATCAACACCAGATCTGTTCAACAGATTTGGCTGATTATAGGCAATCATTTCAGAAGCAGCACAGCGCTAAATTAGATGTTCCCGTTCCCAGGACAAACTAAAGTTCTCATTGAAGCCATACACTTGCACTCTGCCCACAAAAAGACTTGGTATCTGACTAAGAAGTATAATCTGAAAACTTCTTATAAGATATATATGTATAAATAATATATATCTGATATAAGATATATATATATGACTGCTTTATTTAAAATAGAATTATTTGAAATCTAGTGAAAACTTCTCAGCAAACACACATTCTTACCATTGTACATGGAAATTACCTTAGGTATTTTAGACACACCTAGCAAGTACTGAACAATTTAAGTTTGATCTTTTCCGTTATGCTTGTCAGATACGAATCTTCCAAAGAGCTTACTGTTTCTACAGCCTTCCAACTTACAAAAGAGATGATATACTTCCCTTGAATTTAGGGGACATAAATTTGTCACTCAGAACAAATAACAGATAAAAAGTGCCATGAGCTTATTAACAAACATCATGAAATATTTAGGAGAAGACATTTCCCAAATCAGTGGTTGAATATAAGACAATCTAAACTAACAAGTGATATTCTAATGTTTTAGAAATCATCGTTCCTTCAGACAGAAAAAAAGTTCCTTTAGAATTCGTACCGAAATGATTTTAATCAGTGAGCTGGGGTTCAAACTGGTACTGATGCCTCTGTGGCCTGATGGGAACCAAATAATCCTTTTTCCTTTTGGATGTGTAGAAGACATTAATCAACAGCTTCAGAGAGTTTTAGATCCCCTGAATCCTTCATATTAATCTATGACATATGAAATGTGATTTCTTACTGCTACTGTGGGCTCTAGCATGGCTAGCTCTTCCAGCCTTTATGAATCAATGTGTCTAAGACATCTAAATAAATCAAACAGCAGAGAATCACACTGCCTGTTGGCAGAGCTTCAGTAAGCTCACAGTTCATTTCCAAGTTGACTAAACCTAATTAATGCACATTTCAAGATAAAACATCAGTAGGGATCTGTTGGAAACTCAGAATACGCAAACTGCTTCATAAGGAATTCAGTGATAATTGGAATTTCAGATGGCAACTCTGACTTGCAGAGTCAGGGTAGTAAATATTCTCATGGAGATTAAGAACTGACTGAAAAGATATTTAGAGCTTTTCGTGGTCTAAATAATGAAAGATATGAGCAGATGGAGAACCCTTTGCCTTCAGAGCAAAATTAATGTCATCTAAATGTCTGTTCTTCTCAGACTGTTCCGTGTCCTGAGAGATCTCCTGGTTATTATTCTGCAATTTTATTTCAGAAAAATTAATGAGTTCTTAAAATACTTTTAGGTAGCGAAGGGGACAACAAGTGTGAGGTGAGAAGCCACATGGGGTGCAACTTCTCATACTCAGATCTTTCTTCTGCTTCTTTGGCTTGCGAATCCTCTGTGACAAAGCAAACTGATTCTCAGAGAATTAGTGTTTTGCTCTACACTGTCTTATAACTGGCACTCACAATGATATAATTCTTCATAATAAAATTATCGATAATATCACTGATAATATCGTAGTTAGGTAATCTCAGCCCCTCAGCAGAGAGCTTACATAAGGAAGAACTTCAGTGTAGCTCATGGGCTTACAAGTAAATTCATCTTCCATGGACCTCTCCAAATTCTGTCATCTAAAAGACTGTTCATAAATACCTAATACAGATGAATGAATCAGATGGAAGTGTTATTATGCCAAAAAAAAAAAAAAAAAGGCACATGTTATTGAAGGTTGAGTGGCACAGAGATCCACTCCCACTTCAGGAACCCAGTGTGGTGTTGTTTCATGGTGCATCCCCCCAGTCACTTCCGATCAAACATCTTCCCATCTTTTAGCAGATGGCATCATTGAAGTACGTATTTTACAGCTGCAGAGCTGAAGAAACTGCTGAAGTCCTTTGATCTCAACAAAGCAGTACCACTTTGTGCCAGAATGAAAATGTCTCACTTAGAGCAAAGTGAGATTTTCACCTAAAGCCAAGGTTTAGGCTTCACACGCACTTTATTTCTTCATAACTGTGACTGAATATTTCATCATCATTTTAGATTCTGAGCAACAAGTAGTGATGGGGTTACACAAAAACAGCATGGGAAAGAATTCTTTTGCAAATTGGGTTATTTGCAGTTTTTACTTTACACAAAACCTACAAGAAAAAGTAATAGATTTATTAAGGCTTATTGTAGTGAGCAGACAATACATGGTTTCCCAGCTTTGAAATGAAATAAAACAAAACTATTTGATCTTAGGTACCAACAGCTGCATCTTAAGGTGTGTTGATAGATGACATTCAAGGGAATTCTTATTTAATATTTGTAAGCTTGAAAATAACAAAACTCCCAGCAGCTGCTTAGCCCTTCTGAAGCTCTATAGTTTGTGTGTTGTAAGAACCAGGGAGAATCACTGCTCCACTTGCTAGGAGACCACTGGCTGAGACCCTCCTTCCATCACTACACTGCTGAAAAACAAAGAACCTCTCTTGTTTTCTGCTGCTGAGAAGTAAAATTCCAGGATGCACCATGTTCTTGAATGAACATAAATAACTGAGTAAAGCTGAAAGGTTCCTTTATCAAGCCATGCCAAATCAATGTGATATATAAACATGCACTAACTCTCATGAAAAACAACATGCAAAGGGCTTGCTGGCTTTGTCTGTATCAGTATGTACTGCAGACTAATAAGATTCTTCTTACAGTGCTCAGAGAAGCAGAACTATCTACCTATGTCTACCTTGAGTACAAAAATATTATGCACAGGAAATACATGACCGTGTCGTTAATTTTAGTAAGTTAAGCACTGATATCTTAAAAGACTACATATTAGAGAAAGGGGAGGGGAAAAAAAAAAAGAAAAAAGAAAAAAAAAAAGCTCTGTGTAATTCTGGTATACAACTCTAACAGAAGACCAAAATCCATACTGAAATTCCTTTTGGCTGTGGCAGAAGGCTCCTATCCTGAGCAGCAGATAAAATGTTATGTCCTGGCCCTGTGAGAGTTGGAGGGAGATTTGTTACCAAAATGGAAGGTCAAAACGTGAACTACTGGTGTGTTTTCCATGAATTATTGACTGAGATTTTTTTTTCCAGTAATAGGGTAAATGCATCCAGAAAAAAGAACAAACACAGCAAAAGACTGGAAGTATTACTTTCTTTCTATGTGCTAGAAGAAGTGCGGGGGAAAGAGCACCATTTTAATGTTTATTTTAAGGACTGAGCTTTTTATACAAAGCGAGATCCATTATCACCGCAGTCACAGACCATATCAAAATAGGAGCCAATAGAAAATATATCCTTTTGCCATTTTAGATTACAAATCAATAATTCCAACACTGTTTTTAATTTGTGTATACTAACACACACATTTAGAGTTCAATAACTTTCTTTCCATCAGTATCCACGCTGAGTGCATCTCCTGTTCCAGTTTTATTCCTATTTTTTTTATTCCTAATATTCCTAATTTTCTTTGCACAAAAGAAAACTCTATTAATCAGTATACATTACCAAGTACACATCAGGACCTGCTGTACTGAGTCATCCCACAGCATTCACCATAAACCGAGGCCACCTCTTCCTGGCAGCCACTTTTAATATCAGACAAGACCCACTGCCTTTTTGCTCATCACTTTTCAGTCACAGAATGATTGAGGGACCTCTGGAAATCATCTGGTCCAACTCCCTGCTCAAGCTCCTGCACACGGGAGGAGGGGTGGAAAAAAATAAATTGGATATTGCATGGGTTTGGTTTGGTTGGGTTGGGTTTGGATTGTTGGTGGGTGGGATTTTTTGTCAAAACAATAGTTATTCTGCTCTTGATTTATAAAAAAAAAAAAAAATGAAGGAAAAAAGCTAAGTATTCTGATTACTTGATAAATGTAATCTCCATGAGCAGACTTTTTCCCATCTGATTAGCAAGATGAGAGCAGCCAAGGCTTGCCTGTTCACCAAACTATAACCAAACCACATGGAACAATGGGTTTTACTTGAAATAGCAACTTCAGTACATGATGATAATTTAAAACCTCGCTAGTAATTGATAGCTGCTGCTGAATCTCTGTGATATGGATGCTAAAAGCATTTTCTTGAAACATAAATGTTAGATTCTAAATTTTGGGTATTTTGATGTTCTTTTCCATTACAAAATTGAGCAAATGCCTTGAGTTTTTTTTTTGTTTGTTTGTTTGTTTGTTTGTTTATGGAAGAAAAAAACAAAGGATTAAATTATTATATTCTTTTTCTGACATTTTATTAAGGTAGTATAAAGCAGATGCATCTTTGCCCATATTAAAGTATTCATACTAAGATATTAAGTGATTTAACATTTCAGTATAAAATCAAAGCATATAGTTTTTTTTCCAAATATTTTTTAACTTCAAGCAAAACTAATTTAATGAAACAACATTTTTCATACAAATGTTCCTTCATAAAAGAAAATATTGACAAGCTCTACATATTGACAGATAATTCAAGCTAGATAGATTGTTTGCTAGATTGAATGTTGGATCCATTGACCTTCAAATCTATCACATTTTGCAACCTATGTTCAATTGCCTTACAGCAACACACGTTCCTTTATTCTCTGTCAAGCAAACACCTGATACTGCATGCACTATTGTCAAACAAAAGAATGGTTCTTTCCCTGGAGTATGGCATGCAGGTGGGAGGGGAGGAGAGAAGTAAAGGTTATTTTAATTTAGTTCTCAGCTCCCTCAGACAGGTTGCTCAGCTCCTCATAAATTCATCACCATGCAGCTCAGCTATTCCTAGTATGCTGCCTTCAAAAATTTATTATTTATGGGTGCAGTCATAGAGTAACTCAAACGTCTGCAACAATTTCACAACAGAGATTCAAGGGGAATATTACACTATTTTACATATTCTAGCAGTATTTTCTTAAACTGATGGAGTGATTAAAATTAAACACACCATAGAGGCTGCACCTCTATGTTTGAAAAATATTTCTCAGTTTAATTATCCATCTAAAGCAGAGTGCTCTAAGGTCTGACACAGCCTTTGTGATTGTTATTGCCACTGCAGTGAGAGCATATTGGGAAACGAGGATAGCTATTGAAGGAGGCAAAGACAAACAGCATGATGAGCAGGAAAAAGTTAATAGCTAAAACAGAACTGGTATGCTACATCCCATTCAACAGCTCCCCAGAACAAAGTACTATTGGATTACATTTTCTCAGCCAGGGTATTCATCTGAAATTCTAGAGCCATCTAGACAGGATTAAATAGGATAAGAGCGTTCCCCATGATAATAAACATTAAATCCAGTGACTGAATGAGAGACAGAGGGCGATCCTGTTTGCATGTGCGCGCAGAGGCGTGCATCCCACTGCATGACATGGCCTCCATAGGCCCAAGCGATTCACCTGCACTTCTGGCACAGCCTGTAGTTCTGCATTCATACAGTCACACATATAAAACATTTATCTTTGTGGAGCAGAGCAATGCTGTGAGTTTGGAGTAATAGTAACAATCGTGTCCAAGCAACTCCCTAATAAAGCTCAGATGTGGTTTCAAGATGGAACAGAAGTGCAGGACACGCATGCGCAAGTGCACACATGCATTCACACCAAGTACACTGTGGGTTATTTACGTTATGCCTGGTATTGATTATTACCAGATGGTAGGGGAAGGCTATAGCTGACAGATTATCCATATGGATCTGCTTCATTTTACCCTGAGTTATAGGTTTGCAGTTCTCCCTCCTTCCTTTCTGGCTCGGAATCCTGTGATACGCTAAGAAGAAAAAAATGTAAACTTACTATAAGGAGCACATTTCCATCATAATCCTCCCACTGCTCCACGTGGGGATCGAGCTGTCTTTCTTTAGTTCCAGCACCGCTTCCTAAAGCCACAGCCAGCGCCATAAGAGAGAGATTTTGTTACAGACCAATGCACAAAAAGTGTTTTAATACTAATGAGACTTGCAGACAATAGATCCTAACTGAAGAAGCTTCATTTAGGATTCTGCTTTTCACACAGCTATTTCAGCCAGTCTCATACAACATACCGACAAAAAACACAGAGATTGAAGTTGTCAAGGCGTCATTCTATTCTGCAAACTGGAAGCCCTCAGCGGTGCTTTGAGCTTCAAAGCCTTGGCTCTGGAGGTTTTCTAAATAGCAGCTCTTCCTACAAGAGTCAGATATAGCAGGAGCTGCAGACTCTTAAAGCAACAAAGGAAAGCACCGTCCCCACCCAGCTGTGACCTTCTGAGACTTGTGCATAATGCATTAGGCGGCTGGAGTGTAAATGGATACTTCAGAAAGGCTTAAGGAAAAAAAAAAATATGTTTAATTGACAAGAAAAAGAAAAAAAAAGAAAAAGAAAAAGAAAAAGAAAAAGAAAAAGAAAAAGAAAAAGAAAAAGAAAGGAAAAGAGCATTTGGGACTTTCTGCTAAAAGTGGTTTTGAAACAATGTATTTTCTGTATAGTTTAACCTTTAATTTCTGTTGTTTTGATTTGCAGCCACCTCCATCCCACGTCCAAGCACAGGGGGGCAGAAAGCCTTCCATTGCTCATGGGATTTATTTATATATATATGCATCATTATAGTTATCGAACCTTTCCACTTTTCAAATCCATCACTTCTGCCTACTTCTGAACAAGTTATCATAGATTTCTGAGTGTCCTCTAGATCCACAAAAGGATCCTAAAATTTAGCACAGACATCAAAGATATAGAGCAGCAGCAGAATGAAAAGGGACGAAAGGAACTAGGAAATCAGCATCACAAAGCAATATCAACCATGTTTCATTGTGCTATTCATGTCTCCTGAGAGTTACAGGCAGATTCCAGCCTCTGTCACTAAAAGGCATGATTCCCTCCTTTCAGTTCTCAAGTCAAGAACTGTGACAGCTAAAGCACATGATCGGTCAGTTTGGACCCTCAGTTTTGTGACTCTTGCTGTGCAATCTTAGGCAAGTTTTGAAAAACACATCCATTTTCTTTCCCTAAAACAGGAATAAACATTAATTCATGTAGGGAACTCCTAGAGAAAATTGTAAAGCACTTTCGAACTTGTAGTTGAAAGCTGTGTCCCGTCTAATCTTTCTCTGTCTGGTCACAATTCTAAAACCACAAAGAAGCTGAGAAGGTTGCACCCAATCTGCTACACTGTTCTTGACTGAAAATTTCATTGTCTACTGGAACAAATGGTAAAAGCCCTGCTGATTTGAACACAGTTAGGATTTCACCCCACTAAACAAAATCCCAGATGAAAGTCATGCACTTCAAATACTTGCGCACTGCAGACATGTATTTTCAGTTTCACAGGGGTGTTTTGTAACCCAGGCATGATGGCTGTGCTACAAAGGATTACTAAACAGTGTTAGTGTTCACTGAAACCTATACAAAATAAAGTGTCTGGTCACAAAATACTTCAATTTTGTAAACAAAGCTGTATATGACCTCAAGGAGTGCACGAGCAAGGAAGTTGTTTTCCATTATCATTTATGGCAAAAGCTAACAGCTTAACACTGCAACACATACAATTGATGGCCAAAGACAAGCTTTAGAAAACACACGTCTGCCTGTAGCATTTCCCTTTCCCCAAACAACGGGTAAAAATGTTCAATTTATTATTATGCTGACACATCACCTACCAAGCCTGTGACAAATCCAGTGTGGGAAACTGTAGGTCTCATATGCCAGCCCTACACATTATCAGATAAACCATACTGCTTTTGTTGATGCTGCTCTGACATTAGATAAGACAGGATGACAAGTTAGGGAAAAAAAACACATTATTTTACTACAAGAGAATTAAGGTTACAGACGCCCCCATGAAGGTGAATAACAAAGTGAGTGCTTCTCTTAACAATGGAAGCTCTGTCTGAGATGACCTCTGTGCACAGACCCAGTATTTCCACCTCTGGGGAGAAACAAGCTGACATCCTGATGATACAATCTTAAGCAATTGCTCAGTGACACTACAGTTCACTATTGGAGGTTGTTGGCCCTTATTTTCAAATGGTCCCCCCTGGAGACAGGCTGGCAAAAGCTTGGGAAGAGGCACAGCTGAACTGAGATCCTTTACTGCCTGCCTAAGGAGAGTGCATTTATGCATTACTGCAGGGTTTGTGGACTGGAACAGTCAGTGCACAGCAAGATTGACAGGCAAATCCAAATATTTACCCTGAAAAACCAAATCTAGGAACTTTCATTTCCACACTGCTTTCACCAAATCAGAAAATGAAAGCAACCTTTGATGCGCAGCTTTGCTCTTAAGCTTCCTCTCTGCGTTTACACTCCAAATTTAAGGCATACTCAGCCAATACAATTATTCTTTAAATAATTAGAAAATCAGAGTGGGATTTGTTACTACAGGCAGAGTAATTTGCCTGCTTGAGATGCTTCATGCAGTGTACCACATCAATGCTCAAAATACAACAGTGATGATGAAGCCCCTGAGTATAGTCTGAATGAACTCAGTAACTCTGCTAGGTTTCTTCACTTGGCTCTTCCTTATCAGGAAAAAGTAATAGCACTGCAGCCATTAAGCAAACACACCACTTCTATGACCATGTGCAGTGTTAGCAATTGCAAGGGCCCTTCTTGCATGAAACTATGAAATTTTACCTGGCTTAGTTATATAGTGGTTAAATCCAGAGGTGTGCATCTGATTTGTAAAAATACGTTCTTATGCTGCCTAAAATTCTAGTGTAGTGTTCTGACATGCCTGTGACTACAGCCTGCAATTAAATGACCCAGGGACTCTTTGCAGATGCTGCTAGGCACAAACAGACACCTGATCTGTTTGTGCATCCTGCACTACCTCAATTTTCAACTGAATGTACAGAAACAGACCTAAATCATAATTCTGGGCAATAGCCACTTCACATTTTAATCCATTGCCACAAATCTGCTGGATACCATAGAAGCAGCTGTATTGTCCAAAGGTGCTTTAGTCAGCACAGCTCATTTCACACATTGAACCACTGTAAACTATGCTAGTCATAGCACTTTTTTTGCTAGTATAACTGTGATTCCATTAGTAGGGTTTTATCAGAAAAGTCATCCAGCAAAGCTATTTGTAAAGCCAGGTCTTTCATTAGGAATGAAACTGCTAACAAGTCTGACATTTAAATTACCATTAGTCACCAGCTGAGTTATCTTGCTGAAATGAATGGACTGTTTGCACCTCACAGAACTACTGCTGCAAGCTCTTTGCACTGTGCCCCATGATTCAGGTTTCTGGGGTTTTCTTTGCAATCAGAACTCATAAAAACATTACCATTGTCAGAGTTCAGAGGAGAAAGCTCCAGCTACAAAATGGTTCCTGATATGATCTGCTACCACTTCCACGCCTACTCCAGGTATTTATCTCCAATAGCCTGGAAAATTCCCTAAATTCCCAAGCGCCTGCTCAGCCCAGGTAAAATGCAGAGATTACACTGGGAGAAAGAACAACCTTGTGGTCAATGTTCAAGTTCTCCTACATGACTTTGGGCAAATATTTTGATTGTCTTTTCTGCAATTTCCCCACTCAAGGGTCTAAGGGAATAGTCCTCTTCTTCTTACCTTGTTGCTGTCATGGGCCGTGCAGCCTTCTGCAAATATGTCAAGAGTCAAAATCAGACCCTTTAGCTTTCAAGTGTTTTCAGAAAGAAGAAAAAACACCAAAAAATCAGCCACACAAATGAATGCTGATCTAGAGCCTGGGAGTAAAAGGACTGTAAAGCACAGCTCATTCTGGATGTTGCTGAACCAGTTTCTATCTTTTTGGTTGAAAATGCCAGCTATAGAAATCCTGGCATGTCAGTCAAAGGCCACATGATTGAAAAGGCCATGCAGCATGTTTACGCTTGGAGCAGAAAGGTACTGTGGCAGCTCTTGAGAAGGGAGCAATTACAAGCCTGCAAAAAAAAAAAAAAACAAGCTGCATGCTGAAAGAGAGACATTTGATCGTGCAAGAATCATAGCCCTGAATCATTCATTAGAGGCAGCTTTCAGCTGTATTCAAGTAATGTGATAGTTTTTCAGCTTTTCAAAAATCAGGGCAGCTTGATTTGCCTTGAGTTAAACCGCTTCACATGTCTGTGATCTACACGTGATCTCACATAACTGTTTACTAGGATGTCCATTTTGTAGAAAACAAAATGCAAAAGAAATATACATAACTTAAAGTACCACAGGCTTGGTGATTTTTTTTTTTAAAGCCACAGGATTCCTGACTAATCAAAACCATGTTTTCTTTGGACTTACTTGTTAATGTGCTAGAGGATGGATTACAGTGGAGAGGTGTTTTCAGACTCCGAAAAGACCTTCAAAACTCGGAGGTTTGTAAATAAATGTGGGCAGCGGGAGAGGGCTCTTATTTCCCCACATGAAAGGAAAAGAAGCGCAGGAAGAGGCGTGACCTTTGTCTTCTGCGGACAATAACTCAGCACAGAATTATAGAGTCCTATCTCATGTGCTTCATGCAAATAATTAATAATGCACATGAATCAAGATACTCTGGCCCAAATTCTTTTCTGCTTGCTTTCATCAGACGCAGTGTGCTCAGCTGAAGTCTGAGTAATGCTGCATAATTGATGGCTATTCGTGTCTCGAAGCATCAAGGCCTGGTAAGAAACACAGCTCACAGCAGCTGGGAAGTAAGAGATTCTGGCTAAATAAATGGGGCAAGAACTAGAAGGCGGGCTCTAAAACCGGTTATTTCTAATGTATGTTTCAGATATCCCATTCACTTGCTCTAAAAATGCACAGAAATATGCAGACAGCTGGCTCTTAGTGCCACTGAGCATTTCTGAGGCTGCATTTTTGCAGTTTAAAGTTACTATGCTACTTGGAAAGTACTTACAAGAACAAAACAAAACAAACAAAACTCACTATTTTCATTTCTGCCTTTTGTTTTATGGGATGATGCAAGAATTCTTGAAGGATATAGGTGAAGGTGTCAGGAAGCATTTTCTCAAGGAATTTCACTTCAACATTATTTTTGAGAATTATGAGAGCTGGAGACAACAGAAACATGTACACAAAGGCCAAGCATAAGGCAAAGTAAGCTAGAAATGTACACAGCACATCAGTCTTGGTACAAAGTTTCAAGGAAAAGAGAACAATGATAAGATTTATTCTTTGGGTTCATCATAGCTGCCACAGCTACTAGTTGAGTTTCACACAAACGTGACCAGACAACATTTGACAGTTTCACATTGAAAGCCTGTTTATAGTCATATTTAGAGCCGCATAAAGAGGCATTCTTAAACTTGCTTCAAGTGCTTACTTCTCAGGTTACCCACAGCTTATGAAGAATTGGGATTACACACTGTAGCTCATGGGTATCGAAGAAAAGAAAAACTACTGTAATTTTTTTTTTTTCTTTCAAACATCATTTATACAATGAAAATCAGTATATCTTTACCACAGGTCTAACCCAGAAGATGCCTCCATTCACATAATTCTGATAAGCAGGCCAGATTTAATCTCTTTGCATTCTTCCTCTGGCTATGTCTTCTCACTGAATGTAGGCACTAACCATGTCTCTAGGTGGTGGGTGGAGAGTGGGTATGGAAGAGATGTTATCTTAGTCACCTAATGACTCGAGATGCTCAACTTGATATCAGATTTTGGAAGATTTTGAAAATTGTGATGGTATTTAGTGGTCTGTGTCACCTCAAAGTTGTTGCCATCTAAGCACTATGGCATGCATCAGCCAAACCTGGCTTGAAAAATATATATATTTCTTTATATATATATCTCACATTGCATTTGCAACAATAGAGAAAACAAGCAAAACACTTATTTTACTTTCTACCAAAGCAATGATACAATTAGGTTACTAAGCAATTCTAACAGCATATGTCATATTTTGGTTTCCTCTAGCACTTTTTCATATGTTAGTGGAAAGCTGGGGGTTGAATGTCCACAAAGATTTCTTTACCTACCAAACATCACAGTCTTCCATAGACAATCTCCAGTGATCTTTTGCTGGTAAAAATGATACTAACAACAGCACAAATGAATGAAAAAGTGATTCAAAGGAAGAGACTGGATTATTGCAATAATGACATAAAAAAAATTGTTTGCATAAAAATGTGTGTTTATACATATGGTCAGTGTTTAAGCCTAACATAAGTTTAATGTTCAGTATTTATAAGGTGCATTTTGCTCTTCAAAGTGCTTTTTAAATTTTAAAAGTCAGATTCTAAAAGAAGGCTCTGAAGTCCTCAATTTCCTACTGTAAGCTATTCAAATTAGAAAGCCTTTTTTTGTGAGCAGACTCTGCATTCTAAGAATTTGCTTGTGAGTGAAGTGGATGTGAAAATAAAAGTTAGCACTGGATTTCCAAAGTTCCAGCCTTGTGCCTGCTCAAGTTCAGATTAAACTGATCTATCTTTTCCTTGTTAGGCCACTTTTTTCCAGTGGTAACAGTTCTTCCTGATACCCACTGCTCATATTGGTGCCCAGTGTGCTAAAGATCACCCAAACATAGTTCAGCACTACAGTTTGTTCCAAATGAATAGATCTGCTGGGGATAGGCAAAGTGGTAAAGGATAAGTTAGTCCTCCCAGTTCAACCTTGTCATTAAGGCCTTGTAATTTGTGCACATTTTAAAGAAACTCAGGAATGGACCAATTCAGAATTAGCAGTTGAAGCATTTTGAGCCTGGAGGAAAGTTATGAGCAACTGACTGGTGAGTTCTTATTCAGAAACATTTACTCCCAGACCCTATTGTCCAGAAGAACATTTCAGAGATAGTGATTCAAAGTACTTATATCAGAAGCTGCAAGTTGGATAGTAGCCACACCATTAATCTCCTTCACCCTCGGTGAAGATGTGCTGGCTGTCTCAGATCACTTCCTTGTCTTGAATGTGCCTTAACACCTCTTCCACGAGGATCCACTCCATGATCTTCCCAGGCACTGATGTGAGGCTCAATGACCTGTAGTTCCCTGGGTATTCTTTTCTCTCTTTCTGGAATATAAGGGTGATTTTCCCTTCTTCCAGTCACTGGGGACTTTGTCTGACAGCTACAATTTTTTTGAAGAAGACAACCTTTCTCTTGCAACACAATAACTCCAACATACCAATTTGGAAGTCATGGAGCACACTGCCAACACTGACTTGACTGTTCTACCATACCCACTGTATAGTCCAGATTTATCGCCTTCTGACTTCCATCTGTTTGGGCCAATGAAAGATGGACTGCATTGGATAACATTTTCCTAGCAACAATACCATCAGAGCAGCTGTGAAACAGTGTGTCACCTCTATTGGTGCAGATTTTATGAATGCAGCATGCAGGCTTTTGTTCATTGCCTGCAAAAAATGCACAGCTAATGGGGGTGGCTATGTTGAAAAATAGTGTTTCGTTGCTGAGAATTTGCTCTGTCAAATAGTGTTTTTTTTTGCTCTTTGTATCTGTTGTAGTTTCCATGGAAATAAATAGGAGGCATTACTTTTGGAGCAACCCATACATAAGCTGTATATAAGAACGCTTCTGTTCTTATTTTGTTGCTTCTTCCCTCTCTTTTGTTTTATACTTTTGCTCTTGAAGTAACTTTTCCTTCCCACACATTCTCTGTCCATCATTCACCACCTACCTTCTTATAATAATAATAATAATGGCATTTATGTCTAATTCTCTGAAATCACTGTCTTCATTTATTTCCAATACAGAGCATAAAAATTTAAATTAAAGACAGAAAGTTATTTTTACTTATTTTTATTAAAATAATGTAGTTTTATTTCTGTTTTTGTTTCTCAATTCATACGTAACCACATGTTGTTAAACCTTCTGGAACTGTGATGGCCTCTTTAAGGAATGGATTTCCTAAATAATTTAAAATCATGCCATGCAGCAAACTGATATGAGGCAATCAAACACATCTTCCAAAGGTATAAATAGGCAAAATTTCTTCCAGTGCAATAGATATCCACTGATTTGCTTCTGCTGAAAAAGTGATGGTATCACTTAAACCTCTTCTGCATCCTTCTTTCCTTCTATCGACTACTCTCCTATCCTCTCATCATCTCTTTTTTATCCCCTCCAAAAATAAATGATGATACGGATGTGGATTCAAATGGGATACAGGGGATAGAGAGAGAGAGAAAAAGATTAACTAAGTAGGTGAGTTAGCTCACAAAGCAATTAACTACAGTAACATGAGACCTAACAGACTGGTACCTAGCAAGATGCTATGACTAATGCTGTGAGACCGCATCAGGAAGATCAGTCAGCCCAATAGCAAAACTAACACACTGCTACATAAGAAGTAATTCCTTTTGAATTCATATTTTTAAACTTGAAGCTACTGTCAGCATTTTTGAGTTTTCTGCTTTCTTTTTCTCACGATTATTTTTGACAACTCCGTTCCTCCTACTCAGCCCAGTGCAATGCAATGCTATAGAAAAAACACAGCACTTAAAACAAGAAAATGAGTAGTTGCATATTTACTTGTCATTCCAAACATTTTCCTCCCTCCTCCCCAGGAAGCTCCAGATGTGAGATATTACAGAGAACAAAAGCAGACTAGCCACTCTTATGGAAATAAGGAACAAAACTTCTACCCACTCCAGTAAGAGCAGTCTCTGGCCTGATATTAAAGTATTTTTCACTTTACAGCCCTCCCTACAGTTTCTTCCCTGTGCAACATGACCATCCCAGGCTGACCCATTTCATGGAATCATAGAATCATTAAGGTTGAAAAAGACCACTAAGAACAGTTAGTCCAACCACCAACCCATCCCCACAGGGCCCACTATCCTATGTCCCTCAGTATCACATCTATGCATTTCTCAAACACCTTCAGGGACCCTGACTCCACCACCTCTCTGGCCAGCCTGTTACAATGCTTCACTCCCCTTTCTGAGAAGAATTTTTTCCTAATATCCAACCTGAAGGTCACCACCACAGCTTAAGTCCATTCCCTCTAGTCCTACTGCTGTTATCTGGGAAAAGGGGCTGACCCCCAACTAGTTACAACCTTCTTTCAGGAAATTGTAGAAAGCTGTGAGGTCTCCCCTGAGCCTCCTCTTTTACAGACTAGGCAGTTTGTCCTTAGCTGTTTCTTAGGATGGTAAGACAGGCTAAAAGTTATGTTACTTTACAAGTAGTCCAACACAAGCCATGTCTATGCCTAGGTAACTACAGCACTGATTTCTACATAACATCTTCTAGGCTCCAGTGTTATCTGACATAGTGATAACGCTCAAAACTCAGTGCAGACTATGAGATTTTGCCCTCGTATATTTCCTGAAAGCTGGGCCACCAGTCCCTGTGGAGAAGGGATATAGATGGTAAGTGAAGCTCTGCAGGACTTCAGGCTACATGATTCAGAAACAACCCAAATAAAACAACCATAAGTTAAACATCTTTTATTCTGCATTACCTGTGCCTGACACCACACATTTTATGTCAGCTTTACTGGAAGAGAGCCCTGGAAAACAGATCTGTGCCTTCATGTCTGCCTGAGTCTGGAAGAAATTTTCAGCCCCTCTTCTTCCACTTTCCTTTCAGAAATACTACCAAACATTTTCAAGTCTGCAGATCCAGCAGATGAAAGTCACTCAAGGCATTGCGTTAGCTACTGATCATTAGGTTTCTCTTTCCCACAGCTGACAGACTTCTCACATTCTTAACTGCATGAAAAAAAAAACTAGTATACTTATTAAGTGTAGGAATTGAGAAACAATACAAAGAATAAAGATCAACTGCTTTAAGAACAACTGATGAGATCACTCACTTATAAAACAGCATGCTTGGAAGCAAGGATCAGGTGTCCCTGAACTAGCTCCTGAAGTGTAACCATATCATGTAATTAATATCAGTCCTCAGAGAGGCTAACATTTCTCTTCAAGTTGCTCTTCCTTCTGCCACCACTGAGAATCCCTGCAGGCCTGAGGCACAGCAGAGCAGAACAACGGGGAGTGCAGCGCTGTGCTATACAGGCTGCATTGTCTGCAGGAGCACACTGCTGGCTGGTACTGGGAAAGGCTACAAAGAAACTGCTGGAGGGTCACATGGAAAGTAAAATAAAAATTAAAAATAAAAATGCCAGAGCTGTAGCAGTGGATATGCTAGCTATTATAATTTGGCTTGGGAAAAGGAGAACTTTCTAGAGCCATTTCCAGCCTTTACAGGAGACGCTGCTCCCTGTTGCACAGCAGCAGGGCTGAGCAGGCTAGTCATGCCCGCCCACACTATTCATGGCAATCTGGCCTGGTTTGTCCTGAAGGGAGGGGCAAAAAGAAGCGTCTCAAACAGCTCTTCCAAAATAGAGAAAATGCCAACCAAAAACAGCAGAAGTAATTAAAACCTAAGGCCAGCCTAAAAACCACGTTGAAAGTCATTCAGCTGCATCCTTCAAAGGCTTGCTTTCTTCTGGAGAGGGGTGGAGAGGAGAGCTTTGATTTAAACACCACCACCACCACCACAATGGATCATTTGATCTTTTGGTCCCTCCTGTTTTATTTTAATTAATGTTTCTAAGTACTGATTTAAAGTCAATCCAGCTTTATTAAAGGTTCATTGCAGGATTAAGAGAGATTTGAAACCAAGCCCAAAACAGTCTGCAGAGGCAAGTTCAAAATGGCCAGTCAGCACATAAAAAGAGTATCATGCTAGTCGTTTTTGGAGCAATCAGCCAATAAAATCAGGCAGCGTTTCTAAACACCGCTGCTTTTTTTCCTCAGCAATTAAAATCTATTAAACTCCTAGTTAACAGGCCCTTGTGCCACTTGTGAAACATTCCTTTTTGTCTTCAGAGAGATCTTTTATTCACTATCAGTGCTAAGCAGGATCTTATACATACATCAAGTATACAATCGTTACCCAAACAAAATGCAACAATATATTTGCAAACTAATACCACTTGTTTCCACACTTCTGTTGGCTTTGCAGGCTCAGAAACATTAAGATTTCCTAGTTGAAAGGTGTGCGTGAGTTCTACATTACATGTGCTGCATATTCCTCTCTACAAGTAGCATGTTCAGGATACAGAAAAAGGAAGGCTTGTTAGGATGAGGATCTTTTTTAAGGCTCTTAGAAGTGGTAGCATTTCTAGCTTATCCAGATAAGTTGAATACAGCCAACAGCCCTTCTTGGTGGTATTAGAGCCATGCCTGGGAATTTGTTAGTGTTTAACATGGATAGGCACCAACAAACTAATTTCACACTGGATTAGAAGAACCAAAAATCTGAGATCCATTATGAAAATACCTTGTGCTTTGCTTGCTTGTTTCCCACCTTGTACGAGAGAGCACATCCCAGATATAAAAAATGTCCTTATCGCTCTCTACAATTGCCTGAAAGGAGGTTGTGGTGAGGGGTGATTTGGTCTTTTCTCCCAGGTATCAGAGATAGGATGAGAGGGAAAGGCCTTAAGTTGTGTTCAGGAAGGTTCAAGTTGGGTATTAGTTGGGTATTTGGAAAAAACTTGTCAGAAAGAGGGTGAGGTACTGTCACAGGCTGCCCAGGGCAGTGGTGGAGTCACCATACCTGGTTTGGTTCGAGAAATATGTAGATACAGTACTGAAGAACATGGGGTTGGGAGCATGGTGTTGACGGTTCAGTGGTTGGACTACATGGTCTTAGTGGTCTTTTTCAGTATTAATGACCATATGATTCTCTCTTGCATAAGCCTTTCCACAGCTCCTGCAGTGGACTTTCCTGTGAAATATCTGGATCTGGTCATGAGAGAGCCAGGTCATCAGTAGGAAGAAGAGAATTTCAGAACCGTATAGGCACTGACGCTGTTACACAGCAGGCCCAGGATCAAGCAGCATGGCTCCTCATTCCTCCGCTTCAGTCAGCACAGTTAGTTCCTTCTTCTTCAAATGGAGAATAGCTAACAGCTGCAGACACATTACCATAATTCCCTCTCCCCTGTGACTGTGCCTACAAAGAGTACCAGGGGCTTCCATTGCCAAAACCGAGCAGTACTTACAGAAAATGCATTTCAATTCTGAGTCCTGCAGGCATGCTCCTGTTACTTTTGTTCACTTAACAAGAAAATAGCATCAGGCCCAGCTGATGTAAGTCAGCACAGGAGCAATGAACCTAGGGAAACTTTGCCAATTTACCTCAGTGAGGATCTGGCCCGAGGGATTCATAATGGATGGAGATGTCGAGTCGAGGAGAGGTTGAAACAGCTCAAAATGTCTGCATTTAGCCCCCACTTTCACAGTTTAGACAGCTTCTGCCAAATGGTATGGGCAGCTGGACATCTTTTTCAAATCCATATTGAATTCCCTAAAGCTGGACTGGAATTAATTCTGCCCACAGAAGAGATCAATATACTGTACTGCTTCAGATTCAAATTGTAAAGAACAAGGAAGATGCAGCTGTATTTTAAGAAAAATCAAATAACTGATTATAGAATTTCTAGACTGAAAAAGGCAAGAAAATATACCTGTTTAAACATTCTATTACAGATTATTGTTGATGATGTATATAAATATTTCTAAGAATTTATAAAATTTTTGCTAATCTTTACTAGCATGCCATATTTTTAAATGAGCATCTCCACATATTTTTAATTCCCCTTAATAGATTGCATCAGATTAAGGAACTTGGCCACTTAACCATAGAGATAAAAGTTTCCATGTGGTCTCCTGAGACTATAAAATACATTCTGACTTATTTTATGGATGGATCATACCCTAAAAATTCAAAGAACACAACAGCCCCAAAATAAGATTACACAAATCTCACTTTCTCACTTTTGTTCCTTTTAAATCTTTAACATGATATCTCTTCCCTTAAACAGAAATATCTCTAGAAATAAACATGGAAAAATGCATTTTTAGTGAAAGGGGCTGATTTTCTCAATGAGATGTGACCACAGTGATATTTTCAGGAAGATAACAACTATCATTTTGAAACTATGTCAGTAAATAAACTTCAGATGCTTTCTGCTAAGAAATAACTTTCACTAAAAAGTGAATTATTTTATGTACTAATTTTATAGGGTAAATATACCTTTTATAGCATCCTTATATGGGTTCCTAAGGTCCAAATATATTTGCCCTACAGAACTTAGCATTATATGTACTGTAGTATTTGTCTGATATGCAAGAGGTTCCTAGGCCTGCTGGTGTTGGTGTGTTTTTGAAAGGTAAAATGGTCTAATCATCAGGGAATGAGAAGCGGGGTTACCTGCTTGACAAAGCGTCAAGGATAACACGCATGTTATGTTCCAAATTAAACTCAGAAAGAAACCCATAATCAAACTGAACATGAGAGGTGCCAAGGACAGCAGAATGGAAGGCTGCATTGCAGAAACTGATTCTCTCAGGGAAGAAAGGAATGGGAAATTATATAGTGAGTCCTCATGGGAAAAAGAAGGCAAACTGACAGTGGAAAGGAAAGGTAAGGAATCCAAGTACATTACAATGTAAAGAAGGGTGGGTTTCTATTTTTTTTTTTTTTCTAATTAACTGTGTCAGTATAAACATCAGGTATCTGCTGCCACAAGCTGACTAACCAGCTGTACCTCTGAAGTCCTTCTGCACAATTTAGAAAATTCTTGTATGAGAAATTACACATCCTACTTACAAAAGTCAGAACAACTCACATATGTTATTTCCAAGCTTTGTTGCTAGAAAAGCCTTTTTTTTTTTGACTGAGAACACATCAGATCTTATTTTGTCTTATTTATTTAATCTAGATGTGCAACTAACAACAGTCAAGACCACAGTCCTAATCTGTGCAATAGTATTAATTTTACAGGATACAAACTCCAGTGATGTAATAACACTGAATCAATGGATTGTGTTGCCTGATTAATATAAACATAATATCAAAAGATTTCTTTCTCATTTTGAGGGACAGCATGGATCTAATAATATAAGAAGACAGGAACTGCAAAAACAGGGAGGACAGGACAAGGAGTTCACAAGGAGCATGGCACAACAGAGAAGGAAGGACTACTGAAGGGGAAGGAAATATTTCAGATTGTCTCTTGACTACTCCTGTTGACTGGATGCACACAGTGCAGTAGGCTGTTTGAGCATGTTACAATTAAATTTCTTCTGCAAGGAATCTAGCCTGTATGTAACAAACAGATCTGCACTGCAAACAAACAATGGTAAGAGGAGATTCATGGGACAGTCACTTGATAAGTGCTTTCCTGTTCCAAACTAAAACATCATCATGAATGCAGTCTTCATCTTCCTGAATGACATCAACAGAGCAAACAGGGAGGGGCCAAAAGGGCTTGGGAGCTGGGAGAAATGAGGCAGAGCTGGGCATCACCAGAGCAGAGTTGTCTACCAAGCTGGAATTGAGAAGTATAACCCAGTAGCTACAAACTGTGCAGCTGTCACCTCTCTGGTGACTGTTCAAAACAACAAAGCATCCTGCTTCCCACCATACGTGGGGAAAAATCAGTGCTGTGGGGGATAAGGATGACTCCATATGGGAGATCTTTGGAAAAAATGAATAAAAAATAAAAATGATCTAGAAAAGCACTGTTAGAGCAACTACATCCAAAAACTATTCTGTATGTCATTTGACAACATAAAAATCTCCTTGTAGGTGTGCTGAGTGTCCTGTGAATATTAGAGTTCAGCAGGAGCGTGGCTAAACACGTTAGTCTTCCAAATCCAAGAGTCTGTGTCTAACCAGAGAAAACCAAACCAAGAGTATGAAGAATTCACCTTCAAAAGGAAGATGTGGGGATAGGGGTCAGGTGTCTTTGAAGCTGGCCAGCTGAGGCACAGGAACATGCGAAATCCTGCTTCCTTTAATGTCAGAAAAGTCAAACAGATAGAGATCGTCTCCCTGATCACATCTCCAAGACTTTCAGGCAGTAAACCTTCCATAGAGGTTTTCTTCTGTTATGAGACTTCTCCAGGCACCTCTCTGTACCTGGCCATCTATGCATCTGCTTTTTTTTTCCTCACCCTTGCTTTTGTTGTTGTTTTCTCACTCTCCAACTCCACATTCACCATGCAAACAGAAGCAGTGATGAGCCCTATCCTTTGGTCTGCATGGAGCAAAGTCCTGAACAAACCTTCAGTATGGAGACCATGGAGTGCTATGCCAGAGGACAACGTAAGTATTTGCACTGATAGTGCAATCTGTGCTCACCCATTTCTATAGACCCAAGACTTGATGCTGATGGGGATGTGAAAGTTGTTGAACAAGCACTTACACAGCCTTTCTCTACATCATATCCCCTACAGCCTAGGCTGCATGGTACTAAGGAAGTGTGTCAGTTTCCTCAGATCACCAGAGAAATGCCTCTGCATCCAGTAGGGAGCTTTTGGAAAACTCTATCCACATTCAAAGCAGTCATTCACATTACCTGGATATATATGTGTACACACACATATAACCTGAAGCGTTCTGTGGCTTTAATCCTCTACCTGTGAAACGTCAGCAACATACCTCAATCTCCCAAAGGCCACGGGACAGTAAATTTAGTAATATTTGTCAAGTACATAGAAATGTTATTATCAGCAGTGGAGCCCACACAGAAATAATTATTTACTCAGAATAAGCTTGGCTCTGAAAGCACGGCAAACAAAGTATATGGAGCACTGAAGGCTAGTGATAAAGGTGGTAAAAAGTGGTCATTTTCTCACAACCTTGTACACTGAACAGAAATCAGAGGGGGAAAACATTGCATTGTTATTAACTGAAGATTACTTCATAATGCATTGTGTTTTTATTGAATAAAGATGTGATTACTAAATTTTCTAACTTCCCATCCAGTTTTATTTTACAAATACAGCTTCATATGCAATGCAAATAATACTTGGAAAATGTTATTTTGTGAATTCAAGGAATTACTAATGGAAGAGGATGGATTTCAAACTCATGTTGTCAATTACTTGCTCAAAACTCAAAGACAGCCTTCTTCAGGAGAGTCCTCCGTGTGCCAGATAGTCATATCCTATTTTCATGCAATCACATATTTGCATAATGAAGACTGAATGCAACCAATCATTTGGTAATCTCAAGGATGATTCAAGAGCTTAATGAAGGTTAGAAACAGTAAGAAAAAATCAGTGTTTGAGGGAGAATAAAAGGTAGGGAATGAATGCCCAGAATTGTGGGTCTGCCATTCAAGATGCCTGTCACTAGTGCATCACTAGAACCGAAGAGCAGCCTGGCAGATCAGCAGGACACTGCAGTACAAGCAAGGTTCGCTTCTGTTCTGATGTGGAACTATTATAGGATTTATGAAAAGAATTTGAGGAAGTTCTGGGAAGGCTGTTGAGTAGAATAATTTCTACAAAGTTCCAAAGTCCGAGTGCAAAATACAGTAAGGAAAAAGTCATTTTTACTATTATTTTTTCCCAACCAGTTTTTCATGTCTTAGGCATCATTTTTAGAGGCAGAATTTCACCTTCCTGAACAGTTCTACAACATCCAAACCTGTAAATTTGTGTGAACAATCATAACAGATAAAACTATAAAATATAATACTTTTTTCTTATGATGTAATTAGGCATCAGGCACAACAAACTCGTAACCAAAATTTATTCCTTTCCAGCACAGCTGCACCAAGAAAAGAAAACATTCAGTTCTCATTTTATATAATCAGATCAAGTACGAACTCAAACTTTATGTTTTGAACAGAAAGCACAAAAGGTTAAACAGAATTTAAACTAGCGAGCAGAACCTTCTACTGCAACAAGTTAACCACCGTATGGTTCAGTGTCAAGCCTGGGGGGACATTTCAAAGACATTTTCCTTTATCTAATTAGAAAGGGGTTTATTTTTTTATTTTTTTATTTTTTTTCGTAGACAGAGATTCATTCTGGTAGAACGTCTCTAACAGAATCAAGGGAGGGGCCAATTGTAGAAAAAAACTGGGAGATTCCCACATTGGAGTGTTCAATTGTTAGCAACTCAGAGAATACTTTTTAAATAACAAACCACTAAAGATACCATGGGAAAAAAAAAAGAAGAAAAAAAAAAAAGCAGAATTAAATGATATTCACTCCAAAATTATAAAGAAACCTGAAGCAAAGAGAAGAAAAATACGTAGTTTGTAATCTCTTGTTCATTAGACCTTGCATCTGAGGACTGAAGGGCAACAAACAAGATGTTAGATTTTTAAACAGGTTTCAGAAGATCCATGTCTGTGTCAGGCAAGCTAATAGAAACTGTAATAAAGAACAGAATTAGTGGCCACATGGATAAAGATATACTTGGGGAATAAATAACAGGACTTTTTACATGGCCTGTCTAGCAAATGTGCACTAGTTCTCCATAGTCAGCAAGTATATCCAGCTGATATCAACTACCTGGCTTTCCAAAGGATTTTGTTGTTGTTTGGTTGATTTATTTGTTTGTTTGTTTGTGGTGGTTTCTTTGCTGCCTTTGTTCTTAAGAAAGTCCTTCTATAGTACCTTTTCAAGAAACTAATTAGTCATGACATTTCACGACAACTATTTGTTTAAAAGCCAGGAAAGAGAAAGTAGTGTGAAAATAGAACAGATCAAGATTATTGAAATTTAGAAAAATCTGTATTGGGAGCATGTGCTAATCAATACAGTAATGATCGATGGAAAGGACATAAACAATGAATTGAGAGCTTCTGCTGACAGCATGAACTGATACTGAGTAGAAATCATAGAGAATGGTAGTGAAAACCTGTAGAGGTGCTTCGCAGACTGGATAATGAAAAAGCAGATAGAATTCAGTATAGATTTATGTAAAGCAATGCACAAGGGGAAGAAGCTAACTTTATGTACAAAATGAGGAGCTCTGAGCTGACTCAGGAGAAAGACCACAGAAATGAAATATACGAAGTCATATCATCATTTAATGAAAATGAGAACAAAATAGAGAATATTGTTATGCCACCATAAGGAATTAGGGTTCCCTTACAAATTAAGATGTGCAATTCTGGCTCCCCTTTTTAAAAAGGCCATGGAAGAACTGAATAAACTCATGAAAGGAATAATTACAAGTGTAGACAACCTTCAGTAGAGATAATTATGTGAAGTAGCACTCTTTCACCTGGCTTGGGGGAAAAACCCTGAGAAATTAAGATAAAGGTCCGTAAAGCAACAGGCAGATCAACCATTGACTCCTTTTATTGTGAGAATAAATTGCCATTGTAAAGCCTTGCAGGAGCAGGCTTCAAAACAGGAGGTAGTACATTACCTATGTGTTGTTCGCTGATGGAATTCTTTACAAGTGAAATTTGTAGATGCAAATTTTACTATTTTGAAGAAAGCAGTAGTTAAGTTCATGCAGTGAAATCTTTCAAAACTTACATTCTGTCCAGAAAACCCATCTAGTTTTTCAAGATATTCAGGGAGTAAAGTTCACATCCCCCTATCTTTGTCAACCAACTTGGAGCTTGATAATACATAAGGCTTGTGTGAGTGGTTTCTTCAGAGAGTGGCATCAGCCAAAACAGAGCCTTTGGCATGTAGCAAGAGAGTTGGGAGATTCTGATATACACAGCTTTAGTATCAAGGCAAAGACATTAAAAAAAAAAACAAATCCAGATTTGTGATAAAGTTGAATAAATGAATGAGCTCTAGAGTTGTCTAGGAGAGCAAGAGAAGATTGGACAAATCCCTGGAGAACTATGGCTACATGAATGTACTGTCCTTGTATTCTTGACAGTAGACATCTTTTACTGGCCACAGAAAACTGAGCTATTTGCAACTTTGGTCTGACTTACTACCACTATTTTGTTTGATTTGACCTCTGTTTTTGCAAAACAGTTGTTTTGGTTTTTTTGCAAACAGGCAATCAAGGCTAAACGTTCATCCCCCTGTTCCTGGGGATTTGACTGCTTGGGCTCAGGACCAGGTTAGAGAAAATAAAGCTGCTGGATTTGAAAACAGTTGTGAATAAAATTAGAAGAACTCTCAGCAGGGGCACCTCCTCCTTCCCTTAGGAGCTGCTGTTATCTGTGACTGTCGCCCTTGACCTCCATCTGAGCTATGATGTAGCTGTGTTATAACCATGCCTGTGCCTGGCCAGGTATGCCATTAATTGGGACCCTGACCCACATCCTGGCTACCCAGGGCACCCAGAAATAGCCTTGCCACCACAGCCTCACCAGGTCATCACCAGCCAACAGCTCTCTGGGGTTCTCAGCTATGGTTTTGTTCTGTTCCTGTTGTTGGAGGGTGATGGGGTTGCACCCAGCCAGGGACCACAGCTGTTTCAACCTGTTGGGTACACACCATCCCAATTCTGCCAGTACCCGGAGGTCCATATGCTCCCTGGCACAGGAAATCAATGCTTAAGTTCAATCAGTACTTTCTGCCAGTGTCCACTCTGGTTCTGAAGGACAGATCAATAAAACATGAGGAATCTGAACAGCCAGGATACCTGCAACAGTGTCTTCTCTCTTCAGAAGAAAAAAATATCCTAGCACATTTTCATAATTCAGAAGAGCTTCACTTATATATAATGATTTACACTGAAAAATGCTATTGATTGCATAATACATTTCCCTTTATTATCGACAGCTAAAACATATAAAGCGTTTCATCACAGGAAACTCCTGTCCCAAGTTAGAATACAGGAAAATTGGAAAGAAAGGCTAAATACAAGTTGTTCTCTTCTTCTCTGTGCTTTTAGCACAATGCTCCTCATTCCTGTCTCTGGAAGAAATACTGTGAGAAATAACTCAAACTGCTCTAGTAGAATAATGAAAGTCTTCTAATACTGCCTTGCATAACAGCGTGTCTTAAAACCAGAACTCCCACAGAATAAGAAAAAGCAAAAAGAGCAATAAGTTTTGTACAGGACATTAGTTCCATATGGTGTTTACTCCCGATCACACCTTTCATCTACCTCTCTTTCCCCACATTTTGCTCATTGTCTGCTACCATACACAATGATTACGACTTCTGCAGAATGTAATATTGTTCATGCTCTATAGTAGCAGGCTCACTGGTGTTCTGAAGTTAATAAAGATTTTGCTGATGACCTGTTGGCTTCATCTAAAAAAAGTTAATCTTTTCTGTCTTAGTGAAATATTTTGTTAACATTGAGTCAACGAGTCTAGAGTTCAAGAAGATTTTTTTCTGTACAATTTAAAGTATTCATTCTCTGAACATTAATTATCTACACATTATAAAATTAGAAAGTTAAAAATAAAGTATGAACATTTCCTACTTCACTCAAATTTATTTTCAAGAACAGAATAATTATTGTGCACTATTAAGAAGAGAACTGGAGAAAAAGGCAAAAATCAGGATAGGCTGAGTTAACACTAGAATGAACTTTACCTGAGTTCTGTCAAAACTGGAATGAGATCTTACATAAAGACTTCTGAATTATGCACATGTATCTAATTATGGTAGATTCCACCAAAAAAAAAAAGGTTTGATTCAGTAGACTTTACTCTCCTTCAAGAATTGTAGCAGACTAAAATTGCCTGGGCTCAGGAAAACCTGATGATGATAACCCAGATCAGATACACATCTTTCTTTCCTTCCAGATATATTTAGATACTGGTTTATCTGCAGTAGCAAATTCTGGGGAAGGTAGGACTTGTGTTTCATGGCACTGTGTAAAATTTGGCTCTTCCCATCACCTTGCCTCTTGAGTTGAAATGAGAAGGACGGGCTCTACCTCTCATGAGCATATCTATTTAGCGACTGAGCTTACCTTGTCATCTACAAGTACAGATAAATTCAGATACCTGACTTCTCATCTGCAATGCCAAATGAGAAGTTCATGGCTTACAGTAGTCTCTCTCAGCTATACCATGTACCAACAAGATTGAAGATTTCTTTCTAAAGAAGCCCTGGAGCATCTTGGCTGATTTACATAGGGGCTGATTTCTTCACATGTAGCTGAAATACCATAATAATCAATGTGTTACAAGAGAAAAAAATGATATTCCCCCAACTATCCAACTTCTAAAGGATTCCGGCAGTTTCTGAATTTAATTACCTACAAGTTTAGATATGCTGGAAGATTCCAGAGAAGTTTTTATGCATTTCCCTTTGAAAATCTCTGGCCAGACTTTCTCACAGTTCTTCATAAGTGAAGGCCCTGATTGTTTACACTGAACTGGAACACTGTGTTTACATCCATACAGATTAATACTAAACACTAGAAAGTCACATCAATATTACTGTTATGAGAGGATGGATCCCCAACTTAACTCTGTCATATCACAGAAAAAGTAATTTGTCTTAAAATCCAGAAAAAAAAAAAATACTGCTATTTAAATCCAAACAAACAATTGCAATGTAAAACCAATTGAGTACAAAACATACTGATGTATGCTTGGTAAGGCCAGCAAGCATTAACTTCTTTTTCTACTGAGTATCCAGACAACTTATTGTGGTGCAAATATGATCACTGCTAGCCCAAAGTCAAGGTTCCTTACTCAAGCTTGACCAAACACAGCTAAGAATGGTGAGCAGACTTGCACAAAGCTGTATCTGTTCATAAATTTTCCACTTGTTCAGCTGGGGAATGTTTGTGTGTACACAGGACCTTTGAATTTGAAATGAGAGTTCCTTGCAACAAGGAGTTGATGGACAGACTGTTTCCATTTTAGTTGCAAATGTTCTCAGCAGCTCCTGGCTTTTGAGCACTGTAGCCTGAAGTCAAATTAGCTGTTCAAAGAGAAAGTAGCTGCACATTCATGTTCAGCTGCGAAGGTCACATGCTTGGGATGAAGAGATCCAAGAAAATAACAGAACAGAGGTTAGTGGTTGGATGCAAAGATACTGAAAATATTCTCCTTTCAGCTTCATGTAGATCACTTGCTTGTTTTTGTGATTAAAAACTCTTCTTGCTGAAAAATTTAAAGATCCTAAAAATTATAAAATGGAATTATTAAAAATTCCTTCACATGCTAATGGAACATTTTCCTCACTTTTTCTGAGTGTTTTACAGAGAAGTAATGTTTTTTCTTTTTCATTTAAATGCTGGCCAGAGGCAGATAGCAATTAAACAGACAGCCAACTGCAAGAAAATTTAAGAATGACTACTTGATCCATCTCCATCCATCCTTCCTACCAACTGTGATCTGAGCACCATCAGTAAACACATGTGATCACAATTTCATCTTACATTTTAGAAATCGAAACTCCAAGAAATTGCAAAGGCACTCTGAAAAGTCAAGTTCTTATCTAAGATACGTACTAATTTACACCCTGACAGATTAATAACTTGTCACTAATCACATTATTGCCCAGAAGATACTGAAAATGCTAGGAATAAATGTAAACATTAATGTAGTTTTAATACAGGGGGATTTAAAGGTGTTAGCATTTGCTGATTCTAGTAGTGACATTTTCATTGTAATGGACAAATAGACACTTTTCAGTATCACTTAACGGGTTGAACTAAGTCTTAAATTAAGCAAGTCCTTTAAATTTCAGGAATCACTGAAGCACGCAGACACACTTCTCTAAAGAAATCAAAATGTATTAAAGTATTTTGGGGCATTTTTATAATGTATAAGATGTACCTACTACATAATGACAAGGAAACAAACAGAAATTGGATAAGAAAGGATTGTTTTCTTCAAGAATAACACTAGAATTCTTTGCACTGTTTTCATTCAAATGAAATCATTAGCACTCACTTAATTACTGTATCTCCAAAGACACACATTTTCAGCCTACATCATGGTTTTGACTGGAATAGTGTTAATTTTCTTCATAGAGACTTGTATGACATTGTGTTTGGGATTTTTGATGAAATCAGTGGCGGAGGCAATAGCACACTAATGTTTTAGTTGTTGCAGAGCAGTGGCTGTGCAGAGCCAAGACTTTCCTGCTTTCTATGCTGCCTTGCCTATAAAGGGGCTAGGGGTCCACAAGGAGCTAGATGGGGATAGAACCAGGACAGCCAGCCCAAACTGCCAACCATATACCGCATGCCAAATGGTGTTCTACCAGCCATTGCCTTCTATGTGAGTCCTCAATTAGATCTTAAGATGATAGGCTAAATTTTTTAACACATTTAAAATTCAGTCAATGTATAATGCAACCTCTTTTCATAGTACTGTACTGATGAAGGAAAGAATGTTGTAGCTTCTCCCCACAGACCCTCATGATATATGTTCCTTAGCTAGACTTGAGTTTATCCGGTGCACTCTTAAAAGGAGCATTAAATAGGCCCCATCATGGTAAGGATAGAGCTAGATGAGACAGGAAGATAAAGTATCCTAGCTTGAAATATATCAGTTTTATGTAGAGAAGTGATTGAAGTGGAAGGGGACAAATAGCAAAGAAGGAAAAGACATCTGTTCAAGTTAAGAACTGGGAAATAGGAGGGAAAAATAATATCCAGGTGGAAAAACATAAAGTCAAATGAAAAGGTTAGCAAAGGGCTGAAAATGTGGAACTTGGAAATAATTCTCTACTGGGGATAGCAATAACTGGGGAGGATTTTATTTTAATTCTGAGATACATAGTTATGTTCTCTTTTTCCTATTTTTCAACCCAGCAATAAAAAGAACCACTAGATATTTACATTGCACTCTTACGTAAACAGAGAAAACTAAAATGAAAATATGGGAACCAAGAAGAACATGCTATAGATGGCATCTAAATTACCTAAATGGCTAGATGCTTTGTTATTCACAGAAAAGAAAAAGGAGAATTGTTTCCTTTAAACAAAAGAATTTGGAAACCAGCATAATCCCAGTTTCAGAGTTATAACTGTGAGACCTGATCCTAGTTTTATAATGCTAAGAGCAATTTTCTTTGGAAGTGTTCTACTCACTCATGCATTGCTAAAGAGGGGGTACTAGACAAAAACTGGGCAGAATGCAACCTGAAAATAAAAGCACAATGGGATTTTATTCTAAAAACCATATTCAAGGGAAGAGCAATGTGAGAAAATAATGAGAACACTGGTTGAAAGAGAGGTGAAAGTCAGCAGTGGGCATGTACTACAGGAGATCTCAGCTAAATAAATGAGAATGCAGTGACTACAGAAGAAAAGAGGTGTTTGTACACACAGCACCAGAAGGCTTCCTTGTACGAAACAAAAGCAAGAGAGACAGGAAGGAACTCTCAGGGAATAGCTTGAGTAACAGCCAGAATGCAGTTTCAGAACTGTGCTAATATCAAGATAGGGGACAGAAGGCTGGGCTCAGAGAGCTCAAATGTAATGTTAAAGATCAATTCTCCAGAAGTAAAAAAAAAAAAAAAGAGAGAGAGAGAGAGATAAAGGAAGGGGTAAGTATTGTAAGTATTTTGAATGAGAATTTTATTCCTCAAAGGACATTCCCACCTATAAAAATAACACCCAGATTTCTAACAGAACCAGTAGTACCTGTACATACGACAAACTGCAGACATTGCCTGAAAGACAGTGAGTATAATATTATAAAGAAAATGCTAGCCAGTGCGAAAAAAATATTTAGAGGAAAAAAAGGAACAAGGTGAGAACACACTTCTAAATGAAAATTTTTCCCTAATCTTTCAGTTCCCATATGAAAGTGGATGGCCAAAGTTAGAACAGTGGAGGAGAAAGAGACACTAGCAAATACTTTCTGTGAAAATGGCAGAAAGATTATTGAAGAATAAAGGAAATTAAGTGATTGTGAAATGCAGTAATTTATGCAAGCGAGAGAATTATTTTTAAGAACCTAATGCCAGAAGGAAGCACACTTCATAGGTGTCAAAGTGTGCTGCAGTTTTATGGATTTCTTGGCTTCTTTTAAATCAATGGTTATTTTAAAGCTTTGCTGGCTAACAGTTGCTGTGCTGCAACCCTTCTGCATATTGAATTTGTCAGATACCAGAAAAGGAGATTAGTCTTAAAAATTATAACACCATCCCTCATAGGAATCTTCCTCTATTTCCATGGTCATAAAAATGATGCCTTATTGCAAGCTGAGAGAAAGACAACCCAGTAAATATAAAGTGTTCATCACCTGATCACAGTGGTTATGATGCTGTCCTCAGTAATAAACAAGGGACACAGAAGCAGCCATTTCTACAAAATCAGCTTATATGCACTGCACAGAAACACCATCCAGTGCTTGTGTGGGTGTGCTATGCTCAGAGTATCTTTCAGATTCAGTATTCTTGCTCAATATATAGCTGCTGCAAATTTTAAACATGGAAAAGAAGAGTTAAAGGGGAAATACTACAAATAAAACAAAATTTAAAATGGAAGATCTCATTACAGAACTGCCGTTTAGACTTTCTTTCAGTGCTTAGCTTTCAGTCTTGGTGGGAAAATAGAGGACGCACAGAAATCCTCCTCAGACTCACTCGTGTCTGAATCATGAAATATCTTCATGAAGAATACAAGGGCAATTTACACTTGACATCAGTAACCGTGGCTGATATCAGAACCAGACAATACAACTCTTTTTGAAGGCCAATATTTGGGGTAAAGATTTTTGTCAACAAACTTAACAAGCAACGTTAGACTGTTGTCTCAGTATGGCTAAGGTTTCATTCTTCTTGTAAATATATATACATACAGATAATTTTCCTTTTTGCAACTATATATAAATTATCCTGCAATTAAGAACCTAGGAAATGATTAAATCAAGACCACAAGGAAAAAAGATCATCTTGAGAATAATTTTAAAATGGAGCATATTTTTCCCCCTGAAACGACTAGAGGTAGAGTTTGGGAGCATTTTAACCTAGCAGTACCCTTAGTTTTTAAAAGACATTCGGCATGTATGCTCATTTTTGAAATTTCATAGAGAGCTTGAGAAGTGTGAAGAAACAGTAGAGACTGTTTCCTTCACTTCTGAAAGAATAACAGGCAGTTAAAAAAAAAATTACTTTGAAAAGCTAACTGTGAAGCTCAGATGGTATGTGGGCATGTTCAGAGGCTTAGCTGCTTACAAAGATTTCCTCAGTGAAGAAATTAGATTGAGACTCACCATAAGTTTTGTAGCATAATGCATTTTCATGATTTGAAATGGTTGGCTCTGGCACCACTGGAATAGCTGTACTGCAGATACAAGCTATACCCCAGTAAAGGTTCAGGTCCAGGCATCTTTAGAGCAAAAAGATAAAAGGATATGATTCGTCCCCAGAAAAGGACTACAAGCTCTACTGTGAAAGAATGATCAGTCTAAAAGGCTATAAGTGAGTTATAGAACCACTTGTTGCCAAGTTTATTTACAGTCAGAAAGAAGTGCATGTGATGGTAAAGAAGAGTTTAATTTTCTGCTGCTTTTCCCTTCATACAGGCAACATCAGATGATACCAAAATATGATGTTGTGGCTTTCTATATCTGCTTTTTTCCAGTAAGAAGTAACATCAAATTAGACAAAACAAAAACAAAACAACAAAAAAAACTCTGTGTGGAGATGGAGAAGCAGGGAGAATGAAGGGAGAAAAATCAAGATCTTCCACTCTGAACAAACCAAAAATCCCTCTCAAATCTTCTTCAGACACATATAAAAGATAAGACATGAACACTCTAGAAGGTCCTTTCCAAGAAAGAGCATATGTTGCTGCCATTACCATCCAGTGAAAGGCTGAGTTATGACTCCTCCACACCACTTACCTCCTCCTACTCATTCTCAGCAAGATGAACCTCTGATGAAGCATGCTGAAGTTTACCTGAAGAAGACTTGTGCTGAATTTTTATCTGACCCTGCTGTCCTCATAAGGGCTTTTCTAGAGCCCTGTAATATCTGGGGAATTTTGTTGATGGCTGAAAGATTATAAACTGTCTTTCCTAAGTTTTATATTGTAATAAAAAAAATTATATTGTCAGTGACTCATCTCTCTCTGAGAATAATTTGATATTATACAGAAATGAAAAGGAACTTTGAGGGGACTATTATTTTCTTTAATAGCAATTGAGCATTCTCAGGAAAATGCAGCCTACTATGGGAAAAGAAGGATCACAGGACTACAATCTCTTTTTCATCTCTGTCTTCAAGTCATATGCCTTTATAAATTCTTACTGATCACTATCAACAGGTCTCTTTGATGTTTAAAGTCTCAGCTGGAGTCACGTTTGTAAGCCAACAACTCCTTCCAAAATATTTACGTCCTTTGACTCAAGGTTCAAAATAGGGCAACATCCTTTTTGCCTAATTGCTCATAGCAAACACAGCATTTCTGTTACACCAGTCTGGGTAACAGGGATGACACTCATTTTAAGGCATTATGTCTCAAGTAACTTTTGTCACCGGCATCAAAGGTCTATACAGTTTCACTAAAGGAAAACGATGTGCTGAGTGATTCTCTCACATTAACTCCATTTTGATTTTACTGAAATCACCTTCAGTGATCTGTGAGTTCTCCATGAAGAGAATCAAGTATAACAACTTCACAAGAATGGAAATCATGCACAATCTCTGTCCCTAATATAAGTAAACTGCTTATGAAAAATATTCTACGGAACACGATGGGCATAAAGGCAATAGGGTTCATAGGACATAAATTATGAAGAATGTAATAAACCATGGCATCCATTCTCCAAAATTTTTTAAAACAATATGTACTTTCTCTGGCAGGATAGAAAATGGTGAATTCTGTTTTAAAGAACTCTGTGGAGAGTATGAATTTTATGTGTATCACCACAGATTTTTTAGCAAGGCTTCTAGATGTATGGTTCCAGTGCCCTTCTGCTTCCTAGGTATTCTTGGCAAGATGCTTAAGCCCCCTCAGGATGTCAGTTCTTTAGCTAGTTCATCCAGAGAGACAGTGTGAGACAGATCAGGAGGAGGAGCGGTTCCAGCACTTTTCACCAATCTGCGTAGCTCATTCTGTTTGGGCTGAAGGGCTGAAGCCAGCTGCTGCAGAACTTATGTCATTTGCCACATAGAAAGATACACCCCAAACCATTCCATAATCCATATCCCAGATATCCCCATTCTCAAAGCAGGGGTCAAGCAGAGGATTACATTAAATACGAGTGGAGGTTTCAACCTCTCTGCAACTAAGCTTGTCTGCTGCTGCCTTCTCTTTCATGTTTGCATCCTTCCATCTGTTCTTGCTTCACTTCCATCACCACACACAAATTATTACACTACTATCTCAGTCCTCCTCCATTTCTTTCCCCCTTCCATTACAGCTGCTGTCACTGCTGTCTCACTTGCCATTGACTTTCCCAGGCTGTCACATTCCTTTCTCCTCACACAGCATCAGCCATCACAAGTCTTTCCCCTCCCATGCTCTATTTTGCATCTGCCCACTAGCAGCTGTACCAGTGTCAGAACTGCAACCGCAACCACAAAATTCCCTAAACCTTCTGACTTTATTGCAAATCTGTCCTCTGAACAAATACAGCCAAAAATGTGGCAGTCTGTAAGATTTCTGTGACCTTACATTACAGTTTCATCTCTCATAAACCACATGTGACCTTAGAACCTGTGGCATAGATGAAAAATCTCTCATTTAAACTGATTTTTTCCTTTATATTTGAGTTAATTATTCTTCCATGGGCAGCACAATGAATGAAATCTCTGTGCGCTCCCTCAGGCCCTGGACTTTTGCAGAAAATTCTGGAGTCTTTCTGGCTATGCTATTTGTAGACCATGGGAAATAGTGAAGGGAACTTCCTTGGAAATTGACAAATTTTCAATTTTGTATATCTGAGAGCAGTATGCTACACACAACAGAATGAGTGGAATACAGCTTCTTCAGCAAATACATACCTTCACATCTCCTCTACTTGCCATGGAATGGCTTATTAATGGCAGGAAAAAAAAGCATATACAGTTTAAGAAGAAGCATCAAAAAACATCATGACCTCTGAGGTGCCTCAACAGCTCAAAATACACTACAAAGACCTCTTCACATTGAAACCATCCATTATTTTACAAGAAGTGTCCTTAGAAGTCTGCCTCAGTGGTTAAGCCTGCCCAATAAGACCGCTTTTAGTCACAGAAAAAACTAAGCAGACAACTACAGTGCTGTGGTCTACTTTAAAGCCTAATTAATTTATGCATTGTTTTTTCCCCATAGATGATCTGACAGATGTAAATTCCTCAATGCAAAGCACTGGCAACCACGTTCATATGATCAGGCTTTCCCTGCACCTATGCTTGACCAAATTGAGACCACGTCTCTCTCTTTAAACTAGGAAACGTCTCTCTTAACATCTATATATTTTCATCGAGGTGAAACAATCCACAGAAAAAAAAGTCATTTTTCAAGTCCTGCTTGCGCTTTACTTCTGTCACACTTACATTCTTGAGGTTTCAAATGAATGGCATGACACCCTCACAAACCTGCTGTGAAGCCAACTTGAAGTTTTGTTTGTACACTAATTGTCAGTGAGATACTGTAATGGAAGAGAATTTAATGGGGATGCACAAGTGCTAACTGAACTATACATCTTTGTGACCTCTTCTAGTTGAGACCAATCAATTCAGGTGATCCTTTATTTCAAACGAGCTCATTACTATTATGTGAGGAAAACGACCAGAGGATCCAGTGGAGTAATACTCTATGGAACAGGTTACAAACATCCAGACATACAGCCCTATCTCTATGCATAGCTAATCTCATCAGCCTTTATTATCAGCAAACCCTATCTTCAGATAGGACCTGACAACAGTGGGGTGGACCCACTGATCTCCAGTGAGTTTGCTGGGATTTCCCGCAATGAATCAGGAACTGAAAATACACATGATGTGCACAGATGGTTGTTTATATAGGTTATAATTGCTCTGACTGACTCACCACACACTTGGGGATTTTTCCTGTTATTTTCCTACTCAAGCCTCTTTACTTGATACTAGGTGTCAAGGAGGAATGCAATGCTTGTAAAAATAAAAAAGCATAAGCATCTAGAGTGAAAGCATAAGTACAGGTCTATTCTCATCAGGTAGATTTGAATCAGGCCCAGAGAAACTAGTTCTCCAACTTCAGCACCTTCAAGTTTTGCTTTGATTTCAAGTGGGGAAGAGGCAATTCACGTGCACAATGGAATTTGATTATGCATGCCCTAAAAACAAATTTTTCTGGCTATTTACTTTTTACATGCAGTCTTACGTGTTTATTTTTATACCGGTGATGTTTTCATCTGCTGTTGCCTATTGTTTTTACAAGAAGGCCTTCCTGTGCTTCTGCAGACTACTGCAAGTAAACAACTTTCCTTTCAGTTTTAAATTTACCTTCCAGACAAGGCACATTTGTCCTACTTAACAGCAAGTAAACTAGCAGGACATTAACCAGAAGATACATCTGTGTATGCAAGGTTGCTAATTTCCTTCTAGGACTTCTTTACTATTCTATAAGTGCAAGCCATGAGTTATTCCAGAGCAATCAACATGTCAAAACCTCCTAGACTGCAAGATTTTCCATGAAAATTGCAACTGGACACTGAAGCTTTATGTAGATGAGGTCTCTTTTTCTGTATTGGTTTACAGCCACATTTCACAAGAGCTCTACCACAGCAGATTGAAGACCTGACACAAAACCTTTAAAAATACTGACAGCTTAACAAAAACTTGGAAGCCCGGAAATCCGGTCTGTGTTCAGTACCTGACTCATCATTTGGGCTCATTCTTTTTCCAAGTTTAATATCGCCTGTAAGATCTTACACCTCTTGAAACCACAAAAATCCTGCCTCCCCCCCTCCCGCATCCCCACCCCCCCCCACCCCAAATATGTGATCTTCAGAATAGTCAGAGAAAATCCCAGGATTTTTCCTTCCATAGTTGCTTCTGAAAGATTATTCTTCAGAATATTTGTTTTTGCCCCTTTTATATCTATCCCTCCTTTCTCTTGCTTGCATTATTCTTCAACTGAATGAGGAGCAGTTCTCCTTTTCCTGCCCATCTTCCAGTTCCAATAAGTCCTGTATTCTCACAGGATTTGACAGTTACATTAGTCTTTCATTATCACATATCTGTGGAAAATTCAGCTTAGCTGAATATGGTAAGAAATATTTGCTCTGTGCCTTCTTTTCTCCTTCCTGCCTGAGTGAAAGTGGAGAGACATCCCCGATCCACTCTTTGTGCTGGTAACAAATGCCGTCCCAGTTTTTCTATTTTGAAAAGCTGCCCGCTCTGTTCAGTGAGCAGGAAAAGAAGAGGCATGAAGGCAGCACTTCACTTAGATGAGAGCCAGAGTGCTGAGACCTGCAGACAGCAGTTTTGTTGCTGGATGAGGAAAGTCTGAAAGAGGGGCAGCCTATGAGCAAAGACAAAACAGGGAGGTAGCAAGCTGAGAGAGCAAAGCAGGCTGTTGTTCTCCAGAAGCAATTATTAGATCGACTTTGTGAAGCACAAAGGGAGAACCTAACATTGAAGACTGGTGTCAGAGTTAATAGAGAGATCAGGCAGTGAGCCTGGATGAGAAGACAAGGTGCTTTCTGGCTAATTTCACAGGCTTGTGCTCAGTGGCTGTCAGCACAAATACACACCAGAAGAGACAATGTAGATATTAACCATGGAAACCTGGCTGACCAGTGCTGCCACCAAAATCGATGTGTTTTCCTGCTGACCTCTAAGACATTACTTCTGAAGTGTCTGTGCCCTCTTGTACCTGCCAGCTTAAGCAGCTGGTGAGCACTGGCAATGTATCAGGAACTAAAGCCTACTGTTTTCTCCCAGTCTGTGACCTCTCAGCACAAAAATTCAGCTGAAAACCTCTGTTCAGCTCTGTCACAATGTACCACATGATATCTTACTAATGTTCAGCAATAGCTAGTCACTAGTTGTATTTTATCAATAACCCTAATTAAACCCAATAAACCTGCGGGTGGAGAGGGTTTGCAAGGAAGTAATACATCTGCTCTTGCTTATTTCATTTTAGCTATCTTTACACAGTCATCAGCTTTTTTAGCGTTTTCAAGTTCTCTCAGTCCTGTCCTGAAGAGAAGCTACCCCAGTACAGGTTTCCAGATCCAGTGTTGTGATGTCTGAAAGGTTGCTAAGAAAAGACACAAATGCATTCAAGCTCAGAATACTCCATTGAAAACTGGGGAGTTGCATAGGAAAACGGTTTTAAGTTGAAGGAGGGAAGATTTAGGTTGGATATCAGGGGGAAGTACTTTACTATGAGGGTGGTAAGGTGCTGGAACAGGCTGCCAGACAAGCTGTGGATGCCCCATCCCTGGAGGTGTTCAAGACCAGGTTGGATGGGGCCCTGGGCAGCCTTGTCTATTATTAGATATGGAGGCTGGTGGCTCTGCCCATGGCAGAGGGTCTGGAGCTTGATGATCCTTGAGGTGCCTTCCAACCCAAGCCATTCTGTGATTCAATGAAACAAAGAGAGATTGAAGAAGGACAGTAACTGTTTAAACAGTTTGTTGATACTTCCATAAGAATCATCAACCGGCATGCAGTTAAACAGCAGAAAAGTAGAAAGCCCACATTCATGTTAGATCGTAAGCACAACAATGGACTGGCTTCATTTCTAGAATGACTCCAAGGAAGCCAAATCAGTGACACCAGGAACAACAGCCTACCCAGCCCAGCCAGCTGATCATTTGGATCACACCACATAAGAAACTACAACAGACCAAAGCTCAACCTCTAGCACCAAGATGGCAAGTAGCACAGCTTGACTTGCAACCATACGGCCAAGCTGTTCCTTCCCATGTACACAGCTGGATGGCCTCATCCATATTGCTTATCAACAAGGGCCCTCAGCATATTGTCCACCCTGATCTGTTTGTAGAAGCATGCTAGATGCAGCAGGTCAAGCAGGAACATGATCACCATTATGTGCTATCAAGGGCCAGTACTGGAGCCTCAGCAATGTTTATATGACTAACACAGATGTGGCCTAGTATTCTCACAACTGAAGAGCACCAGAAACTCAGCTGAGCTATGAATCATGGGGGAGAAACAAAGAATCGGTAGAAATTGATTCTTCTCAATTTAAAAATTCAGGGGCAATGAGCCGTGAAACACAGCACTGCAGTTTCCATTATTTGCTCTTGTGAAAAGGTTGCTGTCATTATCCAACCATATACTCCAACTACATCCAGCTATTGGGGCGGACCCAGAGAAGGGTGTCCAAGTCCAAGAAGTGCCAAGTCCAAGTGGTTATCCCTTTACTGCAGAGATTGGACATAAAAATTACCAGAGTGATGTTGTATTTAGAAGTAAGTTTTGCTGTTTTTTTTACCCAATAGTGCCCTGTCAGGTATCAGAAAATGGCTCTTTTTGAAGCTTTTTGGCCTTTGGCAAATAAGACTCAGATTGCTGTAGTCTGGATCTACACCCAAATATATCTTGAGCTCATAAATTTACATCTATTGATTACACTGATTTCATGTTGAACAATCTTATTTATCACAAGTGAAGAGATTCAAAATAACGTGCACTTGAGACACATATGTTTTTCCTTACTCTTTGACTTAGCATCTCCAGGTTAGCCTTGGCAGGTGCTAACATGATTTATGTGCAAGGTCAACTCACTTAGTTGCCTTCATCTGTGAGAAAAGATCATCTTTTCAGGTAATTACTTCTTTCCTACAGATACTTCATTTGCTTTCTTGCATATTGATTCAGTGGATTTAAGTGAAACTATTCACCCACACAACTTCCTGTTCCTTATTTCAACCCCAGCTAAAGTAATGAATTTTTAGTAAACTCATACCAATGTATTTTTTGATATATTTATTAGAATAAACTGTTATTTTAATAATCTTATTCATTTGCCTGTAATAGTTTGCTCTGTTTTATTTGCAACCTTGATCCACTAAGCATTGGAAAGAAAATCTTGTCTTTCACTACTGGCTCAACCTGATTTTCTGACAGTTCTCTATTTACCATAGGTCAGATATTTTTGAAAGCCTTGGGGAAGTGGAGTACAAGTTTTTGGTTTGTGTTTGGGTGTGTTTTTTATTTTTTTATTTTCAGTATTGTACTGGCAACCTGGTTGAAAATTACATGTTTTAGAAAAAAAAAACTGATGAGAAAGGTAATGGCTTTTGTATCAAGAAATTGCACTTTGGAAATACACATTCAGAATAGAGTGTCCTACAGGCTTCCTAATGTTGGAAGAATCATCCAGTTATGTATCTATGCAGAAGAGATTAACTAGGGTTCAACAATTAAAACTGCTGTCTCACCTAGTTTTCCAGGGATTAAGCAACACCTTCCTTGCCACATCGGCTTCCTGCCAGGTGTGTTAGATCCCAAGGAAGGAACAGGAGTCTACCTGATTCCCACACAGTGGAAGAATAAAAGATAGGATCAGCAAATAGATGTGGAAAAAAGAGGTGTGGAGAGTTGTAGCAAAGAGGCTAAAAGCAGTGAACCTGCAAACCACTGAAAAGATGCCCTAAGGGATAGGTGAGACAGAGTTGATGAAGCGTGTAGGCAGGGAGTTGGCTGGGCAAAAATACCGGGACACAGAACTGTGAGAGACTGAGAACAGAGCCAGGGGATAAGGAACAAGTGATGAGAAGCCAGACACAGAATGGAGAGATGGAGAGGACTGAAAGGTGAGACTAACACTGTCAGAACAATGTCATAGAGCTCTTCCCAAACACAAGATGTTCAAGTGTGTGGGATCCTTACGTGTGAAGGAAGGAATTAAACATGGATATAGCCCTGTTTTGACTATCTTTGCTTGTGTTCATATGCACAATAACAGAATCAAAATTCAGTGTGATCTTATAGCCAGAAAAAGTCACAAGGTAAGGAAGAATATTGCTCGGTGTCTGAGCAGGTAAGCATTTAAAGGGAGAGTGTGTAGAATTACACAACCTCAGAAAGAAAACAACAGAATGCAGTGCAGCTCTAGAAGACAGGAAATAATTGGAGCAGACTGTTGTTACAGGCAAAGGGTGTCTTACACTTCAGTGACATCCCACTATGTCAGCAGCAGGCAAAGAGAAATCTTAATGCCCCTGAGCATTTTAATTCATTAAAAATTCCTGTTACATGAAAGGCTGTTTTTTCCATCAATCAAGAACCTGCAGAACAATGGTCAGAGCTTTGGCAAACGATACAAAGATGACCAATTCATACAATTATCAAGCTCTACATGCTGAACTAATTTGCAATAGAATAATGACAGGACAAAAATCCAGGCTCTCAAATGAAAATGCTTAGAGAGCCCATTAGCTACACAGAGAACTAAAGACGTGCATAGCTAGTGAACAAGCTCACATCCAAACAGAGAGCATAAGCTAAACAGTCACAGAAGTATTTCAGAAGGCAAAACAAGGAAAGCATGAAAATTTAAGGAAAAACAAACAAAGGAGGGCATACAAACACAAAGAAGAATAAGTGAGCAAGTCCCAAAGATCTGTGGCTATTGTGAAAAAAAATATAATGAAATGCTCTTTTGGTGGGGTCACGTGCAAAAATTCTGACAAGACAACTCATTATGCAAAGGATTGCTGAGAAGAAAAAAAAAGTCCCCATACTGAGGAAGTAAGCAGTGACTCAGATTTTGCATCTATGTGACATCAGTGCAATGCAGAACAGCAAAAAACAAATGGTCTGCGAGGTTCAGACTAGCACCAGATGTGTAAGAAATAGAATGCAAATGAACAGTGGGCACCAATGTGTGTGGGAGGCCTCAAAGACCTCTTCAGAAGTGTACATAAATAGTAAGGAAAATAGCAGAGCCGCATTTTAAATTTTCTGATTATATAAACACGGCACAACAAGGCCAATAAATCAAGAGTATCAAGACTATTAAGCAAAAATTAGGTAGAATAAAAGTTTAGGTAGTACAGGCATTACAGAAAAACATTTAGCAAAAAGAAGAAAGCACTTTAAACGTGAATTACAGATAATTCTTATAAGACACACATAAATATAAAACATCTCCTGTGCAGCTCGTGCACCTATTATATCCACGCAACAAACAACTGCACATCACAGGCAAGCCAGTAAGATGCTCAGAGATAAAAATCAATCAGTATCCCACTCTTAAGACAATACAATATTGGCCGCCAGGGCAATGGGCACAGCACCAGTCCTGACAAAGCTCAATTGGACAACACTCTCAGACATGAGGTTTGAATTCTGTTGATCCTGTGTGGAAAAGGAAGTTGGACTAAATGATTCTTGTGAGTCTCTTACAACCTGGGTTGTAAACCTTTGATTCTATGCTTTTTACCATTCTTTCCTATGTGATCATCAGATGTGATTACATACTAACACTTTGTGCAGTGTAGTGGAAGGACATGAAAAAGGTGGTGGCTAGGAAATGCCAGCACTCTTCTAGAAGCAATACTGCTTTGAAGGATGCTCTAGCAAGCTCACCAGCAGCATTGCTGGTGGAGACATGGCTACTCTCATCTCTCCAGAAGGAGCCCAGAATTGAATCTGAAATGAAATATAATGAAATTTAAAGTAACAACAATTCCCCTGCAACAAAAATATGTAACTGTGATTGACTACTGGCAGGGAAGCTATAGAGCTGTTTCAATCTTCACTAAAGAACAGGTCTTCTCAGATATTAGGGAGATCAGTTGCTCTATCCTATAAATCCTGTGTCTTAGTGTGGGTGGCTGTCATGGCCTAAGGTCTTTGCCATCCCACCATTCTCTGCCCATGCACAGGCCTCCACTCCAGCCCCAGTCCATCAGCCCCTGCACCAGCGAGGCTTCAGTGGGCTGGGCTCCATCTCCCCACAGCCCTGCCCTGCCTGGACATGGCCTCTTCCCATCTAGGTCAACTCACATGCTTACAGCCCAGCCTGGCCTTGGCCCATCCCTAGCCTCACTGAGGCACCCAGTGTGCAGGGCTGAGGCTGCCCTACTGCCCTTCTCCTGGTGAGGCACTGAGATGGGCCCCACATGCCTGCACTGCCTGCTCCACCACAGGAGACCCTGGCACCTTTGGTAATGCACTGTTCAGGCAAAAGATAACGAGTACATTTCCTGCATCCGAGTACCTACCGAGGCCTTGTACACTAGCAAATTTATAAACAGAGTGAGGACATAGGCTTGAGCCCTGGCACACAATAGCTCAACTGTTAAGCTGCCAAGGCGCCTTCGTGACAGCATGCAGTCTCCCTGACAATGTCCAGCAACAGTTTTGGGAACAGCACAAGCCAGAGAGTTGATGCTCCCCACCAACAGCACAGGCAACACCAGTTCTGAGGAATGGGAAGAGCAGGAAGTCAGTTTAGCCATATTAAATTATACTAGCAAGGTCTATTTTATATAACACTACAAATGTATTCAGACGAAAGATGAGTGGAAAAAGAATACCTTCCAGTGTTACTCACCTGGGAAACTTCAAGCTGTACGATCAAGGAGAAATTAAACAGACATCAGTAAAAGATAGTGACTCTGCAGTATTTCACTGGATATATGGTGCACAGGACAGGTATGTCCTTACAGAATTAGGCAGAAGAACTTCATGCTATAGGATTGTATGAGAACTGCTGAATCACGGCCTGAACCTGATTGACCACCTGAGGCAAGCAACAAGTCAGCCACAGGAGCACAGGTGAAGATAATTCACCTGTGCTACTGGAAGGAGTGGAGCCTGGCTCCACCTCTCCTAGATCCCATTTCAGTGCTGACAGCCACTGAGGAAAGATCTCTTCCTGGAGATCACTCCTTGTAGAGAGTATTGTGAGCATACAATATTGGTAAGCATTTTCCATTTATTATCTACCTGTTGCAATAATCTTACTTAGCCTAACTTTCCTGTATATTTCTTAATTATAACACCTGTTTAGTCATTGATTATACAGGGATAAATAGCAGTTAAGTCAGAGCATGGAATCTTCAGCTGTCTGGAAGGTTGTGTATACTTTCTATAGGAAGGTAATATAAGATTTGGGTATAGCTGAGCCCTAGATGGCTTCTATTTCAGAGTATGGGCTTGGAAAGAATACAGAAACAAAACAGAGCTAAGAAAAACTAATTCATGGTCATGTATGTTATTCTGTTGGACACTTACAGAAAAAAAACTCATCTGCCACTCAGACCAGCAAGACTTCACCCAAGACAAACATGTGGTATGTTGCCTCCTATGATCTCGCATCTTAGTATCTACACTAATGAAAGCATCTCTGAAAAAAATCACTCTGGAAATAAGCAACAAAGACAAATGCATCTTATAGAGACCTAAAGATTACTTCATCTCCTTTGTCTACAGACAGACAAGCATGTCATCTGAACTATGTTCTTACTCTGCCCTTAAAGTCAATGGACTGAGATCTCTGGATGTGTTAAACTGCCTTGGAGGTATGCCTATTTCTCCCTAATGTTTTAGATGAAACCTAAACTCATAGTTAATTTAGAATAGAGGCCCAGGTTTTTGCTAGCTTAAGTCAGGAAACTGAGTCCCAAGTCACATAGGAAATGTCATATGACGAAAAATACAAGAGGGGAGTCAACTCTTCACAAGAGAAGATAATGGTAGGACAAGAGGAAATGGGTTTTAAGTTGAAGGAGGGAAGAGCTAGGTTGGATATCAGGGGAAATACTTTACTATGAGTGATGAGGTGCTGGAACAGGCTTCCCAGACAAGTTGTGAATGCCCCATCCCTGGAGCTGTTCAAGACCAGGTTGGATGGGACCCTGGGCAGCCTGGTCTCATACTAGATATGGAGGTTGATGTCCCCCCCTGCAGAAGGGGACTGATGATCCTTGAGGTCCCTTTCAACCAGACCATTCTGTAATTCTGATTCTATGAAAACTGTCAAAGAAGAAAAAGAAAATGTGGGGAAGAAATGATTTTCTGTTCTTGGGGTGGGGGGAAGAAAGAAAGGATGAAAAGAAAAAAAGAGAGAGAAAGGAAAAAACTCTCTACAGACTTTGTTGCTATAACATGCTAAAATGCTAAATGTTAAACGAATTGCCCTAGCAGTCCTCTCAGACAAGACAGAAAGGCACTTTAACAGCATAGATATCCCCATGCTATCACATTAGCTAGTAGGCACCTGCTTACATATATCACAAAAGAGAAACAACAGAACCAAACTCTTCTAATTCTAGTCAAATACTCAAGTCAGATTGTTAAAAATGATTACATACTACCAAAAGAAAGGTGAGAAACTGAAATGTCACATAATGACAGAATGCTTGAGGCTGTAAGGTACCTCTGCAGGCCATCTGGTCCAGCCCTCTGCTTAAGCAGAACCACTTAGAGCTGGTTGCTCAGGGCAACATCCAGATGTCTTTTGAAGCTCTCCAAGGATGGAGACCCAGAGGGCTACCTGCTCCCTTGCTCCGTCACCAACACAGTAAATCAACACTCGCTTGTTTCAGATGAAAAAGTCATATGGAACATTCTTCAATTCCATTAGATAGCCACTGGGGGAAAAGAAGAAAAACCCTATAATAACGTGGTTGAGGAAAGGGGCTTATATGCTGTGTTTGATCAAGCATCTATTTTTTTTTTCTTCACTGCCTACTGCAACAATGTATCATAACTGATCTGTAAGAAATGCTGGAGGCAAGCTGTGGAGTTCACTGGGAGTTCATGCCATCATCATTTTTAAGACTGATTATGAAAGAAATTTTCCACCAAGCAAGAAGAGATTGTGTAAACTAGGAAAAGTGGCCTAGTTAAAGATAACTTAAACCTGAAGTCAGACTTGATTGAGGGAAGGAGACCACACTCACTACACATTCTCTGAGAACAAATCTGATAAGTGAAGCTAGACCACAACTACAGGAAAAGTTAGACTTGTATTTACAAGTTCTCCTGTATAAAGCAACTTAGTAGTAAATTCCTATTTTTAGTGACAAATAGGAATGCAGTACCACTGAGCTGAATAGTAGGGAAGGACAATATTGGGAGTTAATAAGTTTTTTCAAATTCACTTGCATTCAAAGCATCTTCAATAAGAAGGAAAATCTCCAGAGGTTATGATTAAGAAAGGGATCCTGATCTGCAAACCAATTAAAATAGGGCATGATTACCCCACAACGGAGCTATATTAAGGTCCTAGCTAACTTTTCAGAAAATACATATCCAGACTTGTACTCTTTGCTAAAATGAGATGTTGTTAAATTGTGTCTACTAATGAGGTATTTTTCATAATAGGCTCACAAACAGCAGATGTTCTTTCTCACAGGAAGTAACTCTGCTTGGAGTTGTGCACAGACATACTCCTGAAATACTTCCCACTACAAATCTCCTTTAAGGATGTATGAAGCAGGACTACGCACTTACCATATAGTTGCAATGACCAGTTTCTGCAGTATTCATGCTGTATATCAGATCAATAGAATAAAGCTGGTAAGTTTTCCTGTTTAAAAAAAAAACCCTTCTTGAAAAAGGAAATTCATAGGTGTGTCATATTATATATAAAAAAAAAAAAGCTAAAAGTTGGATGGCAAAGGGTCCTAATACATTAGGCACCTTTCAGAGAATCCACCAGTGCTATATAAATAGAACACAAGACAAAAGCAAGAGATGCCATAATACTATAATAGATTTAATATATCCCAGTACAAGATGAAGTGCAAAGCAGTAACCAAGCATGAAAAGAAACATTTGAACTTTTTCCAGCATCTTGCTAAATAAGCAAAAGAATTTGTTCATAGAGGACATTATTTCCAAAACAGAGTAATAAACTAGTTAAGTTAGTAACAATTTGTCTGAAACCATTTTTTGGGGAGGGATGTACCTCAGAGTTCAGCACGTACGCACATTATGTTAATCATGTTTCATTTCATTACCTCCCATGAAAGTGACAGAATGGAAGCTACTTTATGAACCTTCTACAACTATTCTGTCTGATGTATGTTTACAAGTTAATGCTTAGGAATTTAAAGACACTTACAGAAAGTACTTGTTAGTTATAATACAAGGAGCAGAATAAAGCTTGGGTACTGCTTTGTCTTGGCTGCTGTTTTACATCAATTGAATGTGAACTGCAAGGAATGGAGGCAGGCCTGAGAAAGGAGCTAGGAGAGTGGTTTTAACATGGACAAGCTATATAGGAAAGAGCAAAATAAGTAGTCACAGAATAATAGAATGTCCTGGGTTGAAAAGGACCACAATGAACATCTAGTTTTACACCCCTGCTATGTGCAGGGTTGCCAACCACCAGACCAGGCTGCTCAGAGCCGCATCCAGCCTGGCCTTGAATGCCTCCAGGGATGGGATATCCACAACCAAGTGAAGATGAGACAGAAGCATACAGGAGAGCCTGTGGCCCTTGAGCACCCCCAGAAGCTGAAGGAGACTGAGGACTGTGACTCTTGTATCACATTCTCCATTATAGATCCACTAAGATAACCATTAGAAGAGACCCTCTTCCTTTTCCAACAGAGGCTATAACAGAATGACATCCTACTACTGGTACCATCATGTATTACAGTAGCCCAAGTGGCAGAAGGTGGCACTTCCTAGGAGCTCCATTCCCAGTACTGAAGTACATAACGGTGAATGCAGAAAGATTTAGTGGAATCTGGGAGATAAAATTTGATACTCTGCCTTTCAGCACACAGCTAATACTATTCAGCTAATAGTGGGTTCCACTGCTAGAGCGACCTGCCTTTTCAGCGTAACTGGAAGTAAAACCTGGAGAACTAAGATGTTTCTGATGACCAGGAGATAAAAACAGGCTGATTGCTCACAGAGTCAGAAGAACTAACACTGTGTATTCTGTTGAGTTGCACAGCCTTAAACAAGAATGAACTTTCAATTCATTTTTGAGAGAAAATGAAATTTCTCTCAAGAGAATACCAATAAAGTATAATAAAAAAATACTAAGAAAAGTATACTAATAAAAGAAACTGGTACAAGTTAGTCTAGTACTTCCTGAAATATTTTCAAAGTATTTCAAGCAGTGAAACAAAACTAAAATAAAAGATGCAGTCAGAAGATTTCTGTGGGTAAACTTAGATCTCAGTTCAAGTTTTAAAGTGGAAATAACTCATGGAGATACTGAGTATTTAGACTGGTGTAAGGAGAAAGCAGTCTTTACTGGAGACAAATAGTGACGAAAATGTTTACAGCCACAGCATATTTCTTTTCATTGCTGCATGATGGCCTAACATTTGTTCAAGCAGCAGGGATAAGACAATTCCATAGATTTGGAGAAGAACGAGTGAGCATATTCAAATAATATCATAGCGACAACTGTATGATCACCTCAGTGAAAGAAAATTAGATCCCCCTGGATCATCTGTGTAGGCAGTGAAGGAACTGATATTGAAATGCTGAAACCTTATAAAATGTTTTTAATGCATTTCATTCATTTTTTTCCTATTAGATGATATTAATTGGGATATTAGATAATAACAATGGGATAAATGGATTTTCCTGCTCTTTTGCAGTGTGCTTTCCTTTCGTGTCACCCTTCACAGTCCCTGACACTGACTGACTTTGGTGTTGAAGTGTGGTTAGTTACAGCCTGCTGTAACTCTGTTTTAACTGCGCAACAACCTCATTTACTTTTGTAGTGAAAATCAATGTTAGATGTGATGGGGGAAAAACAAACAAACAAAAAAATCAGTCAAGATCATTATTTCCAGGAAAAGAAAAAAAAAAGAAAAAAGAAAAAGGAAAAAAGAAACAATATACCCAAGGTGTAGATCAGCTCATGTCTGCTGGAGAGGAGATGAGCAGCATCATAAACCCAGTGTTCCAGGCATGCTGCAGTGATCAGAGAAAAGTGAATGGCAGATAGTCACACATAAATAGGAAGAGAGGCGTTTCAGTTTCTCTGTCTTTTACAGAATTCACTTCATACCTCAAGGATCACAACATCTTTCATTCTTACGTGCAAGAACCATGATGAGATGAGGAATCCCACTCTTTTCAGTACAACAAAAAAAAATGATGGAGATCTAACCAGAAAAGCCAGTTGTAGCCAATGTGCCACCTCAGATCAGCTGATTGTTTGTGGAGATATTCTCATGATCAATTGTATGCCTCACATACTGAAGCTAACAAAACACAAGATCAATTGCTAAACAAAACAAAACCTGAGATAAAGTGGAAGCTGCATTTAACCATCTCTTTCCAATCCCCAACATTCAGATGTCTATTTTCACCAAAGATGAGGAAAGTTACTTCAATTATTTGCTGAAATCTGGACTGATATTTTCTTCTCTGCTAAGTGGCATAACATGAGACTATAGAGGTCTTCAACTTCTGCGTCTTGTCTAAAAAAAAAGCTGAAACTTAATTCCACACAACAGCATAGTTTTGAAATAGACTTATTTTGTGTGCACATCATAGTCAACAGATTTCCTGACTTGACTGAACTCTGTTTATCACCATAAAAAATTAAAGTATTGCCTCTGCGCTGCAAATTCAGACCTCATGTTTCCAGTGACACAAGATTTTTAAAATCTTTGATGTCAAAACTAACGTATTTCCTCACAATTAGTGATTTGGAGACCATTTGTCTCTCCAAAAGATTAAAAAAAAAATAAAAATCTTTCTCACATAGGGAATTCAAATAATTGCACTGGGAGGTGAGGGTTCTCTGTATCAAACAACATTGTTTTTACTTCCTATCATAACTGCAGTGGTTTAAATTACTCTTCATAGAGTAATAAGAGTCTTAAAATTAATATAGTTTGAATAAGATTATCTGCAGACAGCTCATAGATGACGTGTCCAGAGAAATATTCTTTCACCAATAAATATTTTAACTTACAAGCAAGTCAAGAATTAAAATCCTAAGTCTTTTCATAGAAAACCCAACACTTATTCATGGATAATGAAAGCTCAATTTGCTACAGAGCTGCCCTCTCTTCTTTTGGCTTCTCTCTTTTCCAAGATACTGCAGCAAATCCTTATATTTTTCTGATTTCCTTCTCCTAAGCGCAGAGATGGATGGAAAGCAGAAGACAAAGTTTGAAGAATATGGATCATCACTCTTAAACAAGCAGTTGGCCTTTGTGTTTTGATCACAACCCCCAAAGTATTCAATGCAAACTCTATTCTTATCAGAGCTTTTTATCAGTAGGCTGAGGAATTTGTTTCAACTAATCTTGTCCTGTAGCAAATAAATGTGACTTAGATAGCTGGGCAAAATATCTTCTACTTGGATAAATTCTTCCATCTTTTCAGACTTCTGTGTGAGTTGGAAACAAAGGCAGTGAACAAATCTAAAATATTAATAACTCAAATGTGTGTTTTTTAAGGGAGATGGACAAATGAAAGTTATAATGTTTTGGAATACAAAGAGATATAAAAGGCAGAATTATGCGTTTTTCTTTTCCCAAAAGTAACTACAAAGCCAGGAAAAAACAAAAGCCAGTTCTTATAGGCTCACATTGGTACACCCAAAAAGATATTGACGGTAAGAATAAACCAATGACAATAACGTAAGTAGTTATTTACTCTTTTTAAAATCAGAAGACTATTGACTAAGAGAAAGACCAAAAAAATTGAAGATCAACTAACAGATCACCGGTAGAGCAATTTGACAGTCTGTTTGCATGACTGAAGACTAAAAGAACATATTTCTATTTCTTTTTTTTAAAACACTGTTCTACTGGAGAGAAAATGAATCACAGTCAGTTACATTCAAGATCATTGTAAAACAAAATTTGCATACTAGAACAATACAAAAATAATAATCTGATTGACAAAATTAAAATGAGTAACTTGGAAAGTGAAAAACCATCTGAGATCCAATAATTTGCATTTCATATTGAATTAAGAATATTATTGCTTTTGCCTTTATTTCCATAACCCCACTGAAATACCTTGAATAACTCAGTAAGATGCTCTGTCACTTCTCATTTTGATGTTTGATGTCCCTTCAAAATGTTTGTGCTGTTTTCTCTTCTTTCGCTCCCCCCTCCATAAACACAAGTAGTAAAACAGGTGCTTATGGACTATCAGGAATGACTACTTAGATCCTTGGTGTGCCACCAGGACTTTCCAATAGCAGGAGCTTGACAGCAAGCACTTTCTTTGAAGTGTTATGATGGAAGGGCAGCAAGTCTGCTGCTGTCCTGTGTGTCCCTGTGGAGGTTGCTGAGGGCTCATCAGAGGCAACAGGAACACCTGCCAGAAGTTCTGGTGGGATTCCTGCTGAAATGACAGAAACAAGGAGCCACTGACCCATACATACTTGGAACAACTGTCCTTTGGCCATCACTAATACAGAAGTGAAGGAGACAGAGGGCACATTTGATTTAAGCAAATTTGGCACAGAACAATATGTTTTTCATGCCAGAGGATTGTACATAGCGATAAGTAAAGTTTTCTGGCTCAGGCTAAGATCAGATCAGCCCCTTGAATGTATTGAAAAGCTTTTGAAGTATCAACCCAAAGACAGTTCTCGCAGTGCTTGGGTAACTAGGAAACTGAGGCCTAGTTTGAATTCACCAGCAAATACTTAATCAGAGAAAGTCTAGAAAATGCAATTGCACAGAACAGCACCGACAAACATAAAGACAACTAAGCTTGTCCTGTTTGTTAATATGCTGTAGAAAGCAACAGCAAAAACAAAGCCATAAGAACTAGTGAAGACAAAGAATAATAATCTAGATACTTCAAATGTTTATTTTCTTTGTCCAAAGTGATAGTGTAAGCCCTTTTTTGGACTGAGAAGGCATTTTAATATTCTTAGCGTTATTTTCCTGTCAGAAAGCGAACATATTGATGAGAACATTTAAAACACAGACTATTCCTAATGCTCTAATGTCCAATTAGAGCTAAAACATTAGCTAACTTCAAAGAAAGAGTCTACAGCAGATGCCAGTGCTTTGGAAATTGCATCATGTTAGAATGCTTAACTGTTAGCAGAGAATGACACTCTTGTGTATTGTATTTGGCTTTAATCTGTTCTGAGAAATGCATTTACTTCATTTAAAAAGATTCCACTGTTTGTAGACACAGCTAATACAACTGAATTTCCTTTTCACCGGATTATTTAATGCAGAACACTATATCAATTATACCTTGCTACAGCAACTATTTAAAGTATCTACGTACAAATGTATATGTACACCTGCACAGATCTACTTATTTTTAAGGTTATTTTTAAGGAGATGTGTTTGCATGCATTATGCATCTGTGAACTGGGGAGGCAGGTAGATCTCACTTTCTGATTTCTCAGTGTGCAGTAAATACTAAAAGAAAACAAAACAAAAAATGAGACAAGCAGAACTGGTGGAAACCTGAAACATCATCCCAGCATTGGATTTTGTCCTGACAAATGTCCACTCAACTCAAACCAGATCACAATCCTCTGACTATTTCAGTCTGTATCTATCTGATGGTTTGATAGCAAAACACTTTTAAAAAATTCCACCTGCCTTGCTCAAATCTCCCCAGAGCCTTGAGAATGAAAAGGACTTTCCCTGGAACTGCATCTGCTGTGAGATGGTACCCACCGCAGCACAGAGGCTCAGCAGCTGCTCCAATTAGACCCTGGCAGCAGAGAGAAGGAGAAAGAAATAAAGTGTTTGGGAACAAGTAACAAGAGCAGGAACTGAGAGGCAACACCAGCTCAGATTCTGGAGGCGGGGGCACTGTGATAAGAAAATCAACAACGTGGAGTTGTGGATCGGAGAAATAAAATTAAAATTCTACCCCAGCCCTGAATATTTTGTGTGATTCTGAATATACCACTGAACCATTTTTTTTTCCCACCACAGATGATCAATGCACAAGGAAATACCTTTAAGTATCAGTTCCTAAATTGATTTGGTTCCCCCCTCCCAGGCTGTAATCTGCAGAGCTGCTAACTGTCTACAAAAGCTCTGCTCTGAGCAGAGCAGCTGCCCTCATGAGAGTAACTGTTTAAAGAGGCCACAGGCATCCAAGGTTGCACAATTACAAATGAAGAACACAGTCCTTATGACCTACAGGATTACAGGAATTTAGGTGACTAACATACAGAACATTAATTTTCTTGGAAACTGAGAGTCTAAATATCCTTACTTTGTGGTTTTCCTTTTTCTGAAAAATCGGAAGCTTCATTTTCATCTGGAAAATAACAACTCATAAGTTCATTAGGTTGTCATGAGCAACCCAAAGAACCAGAGAATAGTTCCAAATTATCAATTCCTTTACCACAGGCAGTCCGTCAGTGGGGAATAGCACCAGATTTGGGGATGACACTGTACAGTGGGGCCAAAATTAAAACTACTCCTTCGGGGCACTGTACCACCCTATGCTCTGACTGAGGAATGAACCTGAAGAGAAAGGGCTGAACTAAGAGTCATATTACAGACCAAGTTAACACATGCAACCTAAAGTCTGGATTTTCCTAATTACGTGCCACACTTCACCTAGTTATTTTACTGTTTGTTAGCATTCTTTTGGGCATGCAGCAATAAGCTGCAGCGAGCTCGGTGTAGCCCAGACTTTACTCAGGACTATTCTCCAAGACTCCCTTTTATATTTATCCATCTTTTCTAAAGATCTTGCTACCATATAATTTGCAACCAGGTCTCAGAAAATGTCAAACAACAACCAGAGAGAGGTAGCTTTTGATCACATAGGATTTTCTGAATTGAATGCAGAATCATTTGTACACATTGTATAGGCTGCCACCCTGAAAGTCCTTAGCTTTATCTTGCTGTTGGAATGTGTTGTTTTGCTATTTCACAGCATGGGGGAATCTCTTTACGAAATACAGAGCTATTTTTCTTTGAGAAATGTATGCTATGATCATGTTATCATTTTACTTATTTCTATAACAATTTTCTATTTCATATCCTTTGCAATCTGAACTGATGGGATACACTGGAAGAAAACATTCCTTCTTAACTTGTCAGCTTTGTTATAGTACTTCAGGAAAGAAAAACAGAGGGAAACATTGTTCTCATTTGGCACTTCTGCAGATCTCTCTGCTATGTGTATTAAAAAAAAGAAAAATCACCTTAGGCTTTATCCCTTTGCAGTATAAAGTTTTCCCTTTGACTTCATCAGATAGCAAAATAGGACACAGAAGAAAGGAAATGTGAAGATCTAGTTATGTATGTAATTACTACTTTATCAGTTAAGACTGTAATCCTGGAGATGGGAAGAGGAAAAGAATAAGTTCCTGGATATCCATAAACAGTTGGTAGCTGTGGGCTACAGGAATCAAACAGGCAGCTCATACTTCCATCATAGTACCTTTACCCAGAAGCTAAACCATCAACGTGAGCCATCTTTGTCCCACATCAGTCTTGGTCTCTGAGCTCTAGGAGCCCGTTGTTTGGTTGCAAACACCAGTTTGGAGAAGCAGACCTGCAGGCAAGTAGCCACTAAACAAATGATGAACCACACACTGATTAGCAAGATATTTTTGTTAGCTGTATTTGGGTTTTGCTTTTCTTCCATTGTATATAATGAGGATCTAATTCCATCACTGCAGTCAGAAAGATAAAGTAAATCTAATCTCAGGAAGCCTATAGCAGAAAACTCCTAAGATTTTCTCAACCCTTTTCTGAAAAAAGCACCATTCAATCTATCAAAGTATTATTATTTCCATGTAAGCTAAAAGCCCTCCATTTTTTCCTCTTGATAAGAAAAATATGTCAGAGCTTCATTTATCAGAAGACTAACAAGCAGCACGTGAGTCAAAGAAGGAAGCTGCTAGCTCAGACCAGTACAATGATTACAGGGGACTTTACTGAATAAGACATCACCCTTTGAGTGATAGTGTGAGATAACTGGAGATTCTGAATCCGATTTTACCAGATAATATCTTTACACTTTACTACAGCTATTTCTAATTTAAATCTGAATGGACTCATACTCCTTAACTTTCCTGTTATCCTAAGATATCTGCTTCTAGCAACATGTTTATCATTATAATGAAAGTATCCATATTCCTTCTTCTTAGGAAGGCCAAGATATTCCTATTCCCGGATGTCTATTCTCAGATATCTAAACATTCTTCTGATATATATTAATCATTCAGGAAAAAGGAGTCAGAGATATCTGATTAATCCACTCAAAGCTGTCATAGCAGATAGACACCTCATAATATGGCAGACCATTTTCATATGACTGTTGCTGCAGTTAAACAAATTTGTTTAAGAGAATGTGATCTTATACAGAAATTCTTCCATATTCCCAGGTAGCGTATGTATGAAAAATGGTAGCTTCAGCTCCACTTCCATTCCTTTTTTTCATGGTTATTATTGTAATGAAGTTGGTACATGTTTCCACATGCTTGCCAAGCTGGGAGGTTAGTGTGCGTTATTAGAAGGTTTCACTTAATTGATTTTCTGATACATAGATAAATTCTCTTCAGGCTCAGAGTAGCACAGCAGCATTGCATTTAGCCAGAAAATATACAGGCATTTAAAGGAGCAGCAAAGAATATACTGGTGAAATTCAGCTTTCAGTTGATAGAAATGGAGAGTAACTAAATTGATTTCTGTTAATGTATTCTAGAATTGCACATGTACATTTGGGAGCCACATTTGGGCCAAGGACAGTAAGGACTGCAGTCATAAAATGTTTAACAGAGAAGTAGCATATAAATTCAGAGAATTAGGGGCAGGAAATAAGCAGGCCATAGCAACACTGGTCTGGGTAACTTACCTGACCAAAAAAAAATCAACTAAAGCTAGCCCACAGTTGAGTTACAGACAGCTTGTTCCCAGCTTGTTGAGCGTTAGTGTATTTAACTGTTGTTCAGAAAGTTGTGACTAAAGCACCAGTATATTCTAAATTACATAACTTTGCAAAAGCGGTTGCTTAAGCAATCACCTACTGCTGTTAACATTTTCTCAAGCTAATTCCAAATACTCCTTTACTGAAGCTTCACTCCTAGAAGATAGCTTAGCACTTTCCAATGGTGTCATTTACAAGACAGCATGAAAACAACAGCCTCCAGGTGCCATGAATTTCAAGCTGTTCCTCGTGAGATAAGTACCATCAAGCCTTCTTAATTTAGTTTCAGCAATCCCATATTTAACAGTGTTGTTAAGTATGCTGAAAGAAAAATCTAAAATCGTTTTCTCACTTTGCATGTTAAGTGTTGCTATAAAGCTTGAAGGGTAATCATTTTTTAAATTTTCTTGAAAGTACGTCCATTCTTCAGTCTCTTTTCTTGAATCTTGGTGTTTCCTACTATGTGTTATGATCTCATCTGGGAGTAGAGAAATGCCTTTTAACTTTAAAAGCCATGCACCACATTTTTAAATCTTCTGCGACTGAGATATCCTGAAAGCAACTTGAGATTTTGAAAGGGTAATGGAGAGTAACTGTAGAGAGAAAAGATAATTCTGTGCTTGGAAAAACACTTTTGAATGTCATTGTATAGAAACAGATTCTCTGTTTAATATGAAATAGCACCTTCTGAACTTATTTTGAGCTCTCAAGATTGTGCCCTGCTCTGGTTTCTGGTTTCTTGTTGGCCTGAAACAATGCAAACAACAGTGAGCCATGTAGAATTGCTGTAAGCAATGCCAAGAGGGCCCTAGTACTAAAATCCAATTTAATGCCTAGTCATTCCTGTTGAGACTGAAAAAGGATATCAGAGAACCCAGGACACTACGTGAAACTACCTGTCTTTGCGTCAATAACAAAGTGAGACCTTCTGAGAGCATGGAGGGGAAGATGAGATGGAAGCTGTGGGTGACCCCAGCACTGGCCTTGCCCTTGCCATGGTAAGACCAGGCTGGTGACAAAAATAGGTCCATCAACAGTCCAGTGATGATTTGTTGGGGGCAGGGGGGTGAGTCTATCTGGACAGGCATTCCTGGGAAATCCAAACAATTAAAGGACAGCAGAAAATGGCCACCTGTAACATATCTCGAGGAGGACTTTGGGCTTGGCTGAAATGTAGTCCTGGGTCATAGATGGTATTGGGAGAGAGACTGGGAGGACTGAATGGGGAAAATGAGGGGTAAAAGTGTCCCAAGAGCTCATACAGTAGCAAAAAGAATGTCTTGGATATGCCATCTATTTGGGACTGTGGTTTTCTGTCTGTTTTAGTGTTTCCCAAGATAAACCTAGACTGCAGTCCCCAATTCCAGGTCCAAATTTATATATATGTATTTACATACAAAGCCTGAGACCTAAAACATGCCTTCCCTAAGTATATGAGATGTGCTTTGATCTATGGATGGACCAAAGAAGAATAGACCCAGATTTAGCCCCTAAATTAAAAACACATCTCAAGTACACCTTGTAAAAACACAACCATCTGTGACGGTGACATCTTCTGCATCTTAAACTTGGCATGATAAATGAGAATGTCTTGATCACAAAAAGTTTGCTTCTAATATATAGGAAACTTTCCTGTGGGTCATGTCTTATAGCGCCATGAAATTGGTAAATCCCAGTAAAATCCTTCTTCAGAAGATTGTCAGTGAGAGCCTCCTCATTCTTTCTTTCAACGCTGTGCCCAGTTGAAACATCATTTCCAAAAAGTGCACCAATTAGGAGGTTTGGTAAAGTTTCCAAGTCACATTTCTGTGGGATGAGGAGGCCCAGCATAATGACAACACATCAGTTGAGCTATGAATGCTGCTTCCTCTCCTGCTTTTCCTTGACTGTTATTCATTATAAAAAATACCAGTAACTGCTGTGCTTTCAAAACTTGCCACTCCATGATCCCAGAGATTAAAATCCCCTTTCTGCTTTCACATGGGTTAGGAAACCTCCTGGTATCACTGTTCTTGGATGCCCAGCTACAGATGAGAGACGTTCTCAGCCCCTGTGTCCTGAGGTGGCAGCTGCCCTGTTCCTTCATATGCAAAGAGCAGAGAAGTGACAGGTCTTATTTATCCACAACCACCCTGTGTCACCAACAAACTTCTGCAAATTTATTTCTTTTTGGTACAAAATTCCACATACCACTTGCCCTAAATCTGGTGCTCTGTCCACTAATAGTATGCTCATTTTTGTGTGTGACCTAGGGAAGGGAAAAGGGCCTAGTTATTTATTATTACTCTAAGTTTTTTCCCAGGGGGAACTATTGATGTCCTTAACTTTATTCAGCCTGTCTAAATAAATATGACAAAAGGCTTTTGAGAGTCAAGCTGTGTTGATTCATCTGCAACACTGTGGTTTCCCAGAAAATGAGCGGCAGGAAGATTGTACAGCCTGAGCTTCGCCATCCTAGTACTGTACACATAACTTCCTCAGCAATTCGAAAAAATGCTGTGGTCGAGAGTGGTAAAGTCACCATCTAACACACCATCAGTTATGCTACCCTTCTGCTAAGAAGAGAACAAAACAGAGAGCAGACTAACATATTACAGTTAAATTCAGAAGCTAGAAGTAAAATCCAGCATCCTTCCCAAATGGAAATTGAGATAGTCAGTTTGATTAACATTCCTTTTTTGGAATCCTTGAAGTGAATATCTTGACTCATGCTTCAGAGCTAAACCTTTCAACAAGAACATTCAAGTTTAGGAAATGGTTTGAGATAGAAGCAAGCAAGGCAGAAACTAAGCCTAGGAGAACATCTCCATCCCCACAGCACTCTGGCACATTGTCACCTGAGGATTAAAGTGCTGTATGTTGGCTTTGTGATCTGGAAAGAGAAGCTAGCAACTATCATGGAAGATTTTAACCTTAAAATAGGATCCTGCAGAGCAGAGAGCCTATACACTCATTTCTATTCCTAAGAATTCTATGCTGCTGCCTGTCACTGGGAGATCTGTATGAACATGATCACTGAAGGCTGCAATTTAAAATTCAGAACAATGCATTCATAAATCTGATGACTAACACAATGAGCGCAAACCATACTTGAGAGCAGCAGCAAATGCTGGAAAGCTGCTGTGGCTACAAAAATGTTGTCTCGTGCCTGATGTGGATTGCTTTTCCACGAGTCACCTGACCTCGGAGTGAGTCCGAGTTTTTGGTTACACTGTCAGGGTTTATTGTTTCTCGGGTTTCATAGTGCAGGACTGGCATTCCAGAAAATGACTGTTCTCTGATGGGAGCATCCCCTGGGGGTGGCCAGTGCCTCATACTGATTGCTGTGATAGAACTGCAGCTTACTCAGTTAGTAAACAGGCAGGATATTTATGTGGTGACTATACCTCATGTTGAGCACGTCTGCATCAGAACAGTTAGTCAGGTCCACATGACTGAATCTTTGTGAGATGGCTAAAATTGGAAGAGAAGTTCATTATACCAACTGTGGGGGCCAAATTTATTCAGAGACATGGAAAGATCACCCTTGTTACAAGCTAGTGAAAAACATCCTGTTAGATTATCACTGTCAGTGCTAAGTGTAATTCCAGACTTACCTAAATGCTGTGTCCTCAGACCTCAGATTTCAGACTGTAGAACAAGGTTTGATTTCTGAAGCCAGTCAGGGATTTGAATTCTGAAGCCAGGTTTGGGATTTTAACCTATCTTAATGTTCCAGCTTTACCTCTAATTTTCTCCACTTTCTCCATCAAGAATATCTTTCCTGTAATGTAGAAAGGGAAGCTTTCTTTGAAAAGAAAGAAGTGTAATTTCAGTAGCTCCTAGCTGCTGGAATCTCAAGGCTGCATTTTACACTGCATTTCTATTTCCATATGTACCTAAGCTGCTCTTCTGCTCCTATTTTTAAAATTAAAAAACAGAAGCTATTTCTCACTTACAAAGAAATCTACTGGAGGTGAAACGAGGGCTGGGGGAAGGGACTGGATATAGAAATCAACCTTTTTATTAAGTGCTTTTACACTTTTCCCTTTCAGGGAAGGGACACTGAACCGAACCTTTAATCTAAGTAATTGGTATGTTAATTTATACCACCTCTGGCTTTGATCTTTCAATACTACCACAGTGCAAATTTTGCCTCATATTTAAAATTTGGAAAATCCCCTGGTTATAACATCTGTTCTTTCTCACTTCCCATTCTGCTAGAACAACTTTTTCTCTGAAATAGTGGTCTTTTTTGTGGTTCCTTTGAGAAGTGTAGTCCAGCATTTCCTATTGAATCATTTTGCTGTGTACTGGGACAACTAAAGACCACTCACTCAAGATTTTTCTTATTATTATATTGCAACAAGTCACAATGTAGATCTTAGTAAGTTCAAAAAATTCAAATGTGCATTAAATAAAAGCATGTGTGCAAGACTTTTAAGTACCTGCTAAAGTCTCATTAAGCTTGTGCCTGAAGGAAAATCTACCTAAGTATTTTGCTGAACAGAGTCCTTCTGGGTTTGTTCCAATGCACATTGAAGCCAGTCAAAAATTCCCTTGAATTCAGTGGGCTCTTGGACGATTCCTGTGAGGTTTTGGGTGTGTGAAGTTCAGTGCTTCTCCTGCCAAATTTCAGTTCTTGCTCTGACATGTGTTCTTTAATTCTTTACACTGTCTCCTCCCTGTAGAGGAATACAAAACTTTTAAGTCATCTCTAAAAGGCCACTGTATTCAACACACTCTTGTCAAACAGAAGTATTTCAAAACCATTTATTTCCTCCTATGAGAAACATCAAAGCAAACAGTTTGAGGCCTAATATCTAGCTGTAAGGATTATATGTATGTCATTGCATCTTTATCTTTTGGGGGGTCATGTTTCTGTTTTTATACAACTATTCAAAACACTCATTACAAATCCCACATATACATGTGGAAACACAACTGCAAATGCTCACTATTGTATGTATTTATAAACTAAATCTAGAGGTTTAAATAACTAACAAAACGTTTTTTCTTTTTCAGAATTAGAACTTTCTGAAGCATGGGTAGACTTGTAAATTTTACATTGGAAAAAAATTCAATTCAGAATAAAACCAAGCTTCTAAATGTTTGATTTTTCACAAATGAAAGTTTTCTGTCATGCATCTTCTATAACATTTTAGATTACATAGCCTTTTACTCTATAAATACAAAGGCACATGGCACTTTCACCTCAGCTTGCCTATTTAGCAACTTAGAAACACTAATACATTTCTCATCAAATAATCTTGCAGTAAAATAAATGATATTTCCAGAACTTAGTATACAGTGTGACAAGCTAAGCTAAATTCTGCAGAAGAAGGCTCTGGTTTCTGGGTATTGTGTTAATTTAGTGGCAGCTTCAATACATTCAGAAATTGAGAGTCAAATCTTCAGAAGGTTTAAGACTGGCAAAACTCTGAAGTCTAACAAGCTATAGTGGTTCAGTGCAGCTGGAGATGTATTCAGCTGAACAAAAACTGGATAATAGGAACTGAAGAAGTAACCTCTGCTCTGTTAAGATGAATTATTCAGTTCACTCTGTGCAGTCCCTGAATTTTCAAAAAGCTTCTTTATTTTCCTCCTGTCCTCTCACTGAAGCACTTACAGGATAGGTGAGATTTGTATGGTGGACCTGGGGAGCCAGCACCCAAGAAGATGTAGGAGGAAGTCTGAGCTTGTTCGGTATCTTGAGTCATATTTTATACCTTCCAGATTGATCAGGACAAGATTTAAGCACAGTTTAAATTCATCACTTAGAGACTTCACAGTTACCGGGCCATCAGAGTACACACAGAATGTCATGTCTTGCACATCCAGGCACGGATGTACCAAAGGGTCTAATGCATCTATCGACCCCATCTGCAGAAGCCACTGAGGAAAATATGAAGCAAGGCAGCACTGAAGCAGCTGCCTGTAGCTGCCATAGCGCTACTGTTCCCAAAGCTATACCAGAAAGTCACATGGCTGAGGGCGAGGGCATTGCTCCTGCTGGATCCATGCCTATAGCAGCCAGTATTAGCTACTAAGACAGTTCTGGCATGGTATGGAGCTTGGCATACAAATACCACTTATCCTGAAATAGCTTGGCTCTCCACTGCACCTTGTTCTTATCCTATCAAGTGAGGGACTCAAATATTTCTTATTGGTTATTTGTATAAAAAGCCGCCTTCTTGTCTTCACAAGTGCAAATGTGAAGGACTGTTTATTTCAAGTCATCATTGAGCTATGAAATATTTTCCACACCTGAAATATTACGTAAAGCCAGAAGAGAGAAGAGGGGAGGGGAGGGGAGGGGGA
>JAPSGF010000028.1:2587981-2954691 GCA_035772895.1 Perdix hodgsoniae | reverse complement strand
AAAAAAAAAAAAAAAAAAAAAAAACCACCCTGAAAAATAAAAGTAATCTGAAAATAAAATGTTAGTTAAGAAACTGAGAAATGTTGCATAATATGAAATTAATACAAAATAAAAGTGTGTTTTCTTCCATCCTTTCTACTCCTTATTTCCCCCTCCCCTCCCCTCCTCCCCCCCAGGCCTTCAGCATCTCCTGGGAGCTGTTCTGAACTTCTACTTAGGCAACTGCTTTAAATCTAAGTAAATCACAGAATGGCTTGGGTTGTAGGAGATCTTAAAAATCACCTAGTTCCAACCCCCTGGCATGGATAGGGTTGCCACTGACTAAATCAGGTACTAGATCAGGTTGCCAGGGTAGTAAATTTTTTAAAAAGTATTTTGTCTTTCTCACAAGGGGTGGGAAAATATCTCATTAAATATATTCATGTACAGAGTTGTGATATCTGTCATTGTCTGAGTTATCAGCTATTGCAGGAGTGGTTTATCTTATCATGTGGCACCACTGGGTTCCAGTTGTCACAAACTTTACAGAACGACAGGGCCCATTGTAGCAGTTGTATGTAATGGGAGCATATATCCTGCTATTTATCTGCCATTGTGAAGCTGCCAAGGTACATATAAAATAGTTCCATTTAATGATTCAAAATGATATCATTTCTGTGAAAAAAAAGATGATGAGCATTATGGACATTTGAAACAGCTATGCCAAGTACTTCACATATAGGAGAAATTTAGAATATTTCCATAAAAGCAAAGTATGATAACTGAAAAAATTGTAATTTTTCAAATGGAAAAATAAATTGAAACCATACTGCCATTTGCACTCTCTAAGATCTTTATTAACTGAACCAAAGAAGGGAAAATGAGCTTTCTTGTTTTATTACTGTGTTTAGGTTTTAGTACAAAGGCTCAAAGAACTCCTTAGTTATTCAATAACTTCTGCTGACTGGTCCAGTTGCACACTCCGTAAGAAATTAATGTTTCTTATTTGAAAAAATAAAGCTGTTCAAGAAATATCAGGGACTTTGGGGAGCATTATAAGTAGTGACAGGCAGGCACTAAATACCTTCCTGTACCTGCCTCATGGTATAACAGTGGAGAAATTCTACACATGAGCAGGGCAAGATGCCCTTTTGATTCAGATACCAAAAGCTTTGGGCACCGCTCATGCACAAGCTGTCCAGATTTTTTGGAAGGTCACGGCAAACTTCTCAGTTCCAATTTTAACAACAGAAAAAAGGCTCAAGCATCTTGCCTAGATGCAGTTGCTCCAGATAAACAAATCTTTTATTTTCTTTCTTCCTCCACTTTAATAGTGTTAATGATTATTTGAACAGGATAATTACTCTGGCTAAAATCGTGGCAAGTCATACACACAGTCTGGTCTTTCAGTTCATTGAGATTTGGATTAACTTAGCCAAATTAAAACTGGAGGGGTGTAGAGAGATAGAAACGATGGTGGTTTCCAAGACTATAGAAAAAAAGCCCAGCAGTTTTGCAAATAGTTTGTGCTGAGTTTTAGGCCTGGAGCCAAGAAAAAGTAAGGAAGGAGATGAACACATAGAGTTTTTGACTTTAACGGCTTTGAAAATATCCTTAGAATTGTCAGTTCCTGAGTTTCAAATGGATCTAATTACTCTTGTGCACATGGCTGAGTCACTTCTAAGCAGTTTCTGGTGTTGTGTGGAGATACACACGGACTCAAGAAAGTCTGATTGAGCTTCAAGTCTCTAACCACAACATTCCCTCCCTGTGCCAAAAATAAAAGTGTTAGAAAATAATTCCCTCTTAAAAGGGAAAAAGGAGCTTGATGTTTTGTGGCTTCTCCTACACCTACCTCAGCTATAAATTAACCCAGTACTAGCATAGTTATGCACATGCCAACACAAAGGAAAAAGCACAGAACAGCAATGATTGCTCAGCAGTCAGCATGTACATGAGGCAGGGATTTTCCAGGTCATTTTTATCCAGTTGATCACTACAATTTGCTGGTCCAATTCTGCCACATCAGCAGATGTACTTCTTAAAAGAAAGCCTCATCCAGTTTTGCACAGGCAGCACTCTGAGAGTTTGCAGGGTTACTAGCACTTTTCATCAGAGATCCATTGTGAATTGCACTTTTAACTAAAGCCCACAAAGATTGGAAAATTCTCACCACTGCTGGATGTCTACATATCCCCAGGACCATTTATAACAGCTGATGATGTTGCCCAGTAGAAACAACAATATATTACCTGCCTATCGCAGGTTGAGACATGAACTGAAGCACTACAAATATATATCCAAGAGAAGACTGTGACCAAAACACATGCTATTGTTTCTCATTAGTAGTTTGATGCATACAGGAAAAAGTAAACAGCTTTGCTTATTGATGGTCTGAAAGAAAAAAGAATGGCTAAATCAAATCATGCGAGAGGGAGGAGGAGAAACATTTTATTGGGCACTCAGACAACACTTCAAAAAATGTTTTAAAAGAGAATACTCCCAGAGAAACAGTATGCTGCTATTGAAATACAGCACCAGGGGATTTGTTTGAGACTGAACTGTACCTTCTACTGCCTTTAAACCTTCTAAAGGCAATCTAGAGTGAATTATTATTTCATGAAAGCAGACATAGTTTAACTCTTACTTATTTGCCTGAAAGAAGAGAGTTTTCGCTGGAGTAATCTGAAGTCATCATGGAACCATGGAAAACTTCTAAGTCTTTAACACAGTTTCCCTCACCTTCAGGGACCTACACCTATATCCACGTAACTTCTGACCAATATTTCTTCTCAGATCTTCAGTTTCCCTGCAGCAGCTCCATGGCCTCCTCAGGCAAGAGGCAGCCCTGAAGCCCACCACAGGTAGGCCTGACAAGGCTAAGGCACGTGGCTGCCCTCGCCCACACAGCCAGCCGAAGCCTGGCAGAGAACATGGCAGCCAGAAGTTGCTTATAAAGTGATGTGTGTGTGTGAACAGGGCCGTTGCTCTTTCATGCCTTTGTTTACTACAAGATGCTTCTAAGGAGAAGGCTGAACATGGTGACTGTCCAGAAGTACAGGAATTCTCTGTAAAGCATCTGCAATGTGTCACGTATTCCTCTTCAGTGAATACTTTGGCCACTACAGGAAAATGTTACTTCAGCACCTAAAGCACAACTCAGGGAAGAGAAGTAATTCTTAAGGGTATGGCTAGAGCAGTACAAAGAAACAAATATCAAGATGGGAGATATAGAGTGAAAGGGAAAAGAATAGCAGACTGCAACTTTCTCCGTGCTTTCAGATGCAGGCAAAAATACAGTTCTTTCTGCATAGCCTTACTGGCCTGCAACATGTGCTGCCTTGTCCAGACACTCAGATGGGACCTAATCTCCATACCCACACAAAATAGTGTTCCAAAAGTCATCATCCTGGCCTTACATACTGGCTGCAATCAGAACTTCTCTTCAAATCTCACTCAAAAATGGTCCAATATGTGTGTGACACTGCTAAGCGAGAACATCAAAACTTGGAATAAAGCAAAATTCAAGTGTGCTATACTTAAGAGCAGCTTGATGCACTAGCTTAAATTTAACACCTATTAAAAAGTACCCAGCCCTCCTCCTTGATACCATTATATTATTTCTCCATTCCTTCTTAAAGTGCATACATGGAAATTTGCTGATCCTTACATCGTCCCGCTTGTCTCACATAAACACTGTGACACATTCATAAAAACTGACTACCTAAAGTCTTTGATAAATATTTCAAATCTAACATTTTAGAAGTTACATTACATTCCTAATTACTATTCACACACTGCTTCTATTCAAATCCAAATTTGTCTCTTATCAATGTATCACTAAGGCTGATAGCTAGTCTCACACCGAGTCATGCAGTGCTACCTGTTATAGTGTGATATTCTCTTGCCAAAATGCTTTTCTTTTTTTAAGATCTATATGAAGTAATTCTAATAAAAGAAGTTTCATTCAGTTTGGTGGAGATTTGTTGATTATGCCAGCTGATGGATTAGCCACTCATGTTCCAGACTTTCTCTCCTTTTTAGGCTGAGGTGTGTTGTCAAGCTAAACTAGATTGACCATATAGCTTATCTTCAAAAATTAAACTATAAATATTTGCTTTCATGAATGTCTTTGAAAAATTGCCAATTACAAAAATATTTATTTTAAATAAAATGTTGGAAAAGATTCCCAAGCAGTGTCAGAAACTATTCTACTGAGAAAGGTTATTCAATGTTTAATAGGACTGAAATTTTCCTTTACAGTATTGTCATTATCAGCTACTGTTGTTTGTTTCCTTTTATTTAAGAATAAACAAAATGAAGTGCAGCTGACAATGTTCAGATAATTGGACAGAGCAGCAAAGTTTGAACCAACAATTCATTTAGCACACAAACATGATATCTTTTGAAATCTCCATAAGGCCTTTTAGCTTACAGTGAACCATTTCAGAATCCAGGGCTGCTGTAGAATAAAAGGTTTGCTCTTTGAGGCATGCACCAATTTCTATCAATGTAAGTATTTTTTTCAACTTCTCCTTTCCACCAAGTCAGTTCATATTCTACTTGGGAAATATATAAAGTTTTACATACTCAGTCCAGAATTCTGACAGTAATGCCAGAACTCCACAGAAAAAAAAAAAAAAAGTTATTAGTGGAACATCAGTATGGTCTGCCACTACAGTACACTATTCTTATTAACACAAAATAAACCAAAACCTGATAAAGCCAATAAAACCAGGATAGGGGAAAAGGTGTGTGTTAGAAGTGCTAAAAATAACAGCCACTGGAACAGACAGACCACAAAGCCAGTAGCTGGCTTCCTGCCACCCAGGGTATCACCAGTAGCCTAATTTCTCAGGGGAGTTGTGTAGCCTGTGATTAAAACACCAACCAGGTTAAAGTTTTCAAGTACTAATGTCTAAGTTAAAAAGACTTTCTCTAGTTTGCAGTTAGTATGACTTAGCCTGGCAGCTGTGAGCTTCGCCATGCCTGTCCCATTCCCAAACTGAAAAGACCATCTAGGGAAAGAATCCTGCGCTACGCTGTGTTTCTGAACTGGCTGGAGCTGAATGAAGAAAAAAAATAGTTGAATTCTATTATTTTCCCTACACTAATGTGAACAGCTCTACTCTGCCCCTGTAAGCCCGCCATGATGTGTTTACTTTTCACATGAGACAGAATGTTGAATTTTCCCAAGTGTGAATTTAACATTACTGGCCGGTGGAACTACCAGTGATGTTTAGCAAGTCATTCATTTTGCAGTGACCTGATGATATCCCAAACGACAGTCTGGGAGGCATGTGAGATCCTGTGAGAAGATCTCACCTTATCCTCACCATAAATATCATGTAAAGCCTTTGATTCTTTTCTTAGTAAATAGGACAAAGTTGTAACTCATTCAGATCTGCACCTGACTGACGGAGCAATCTCGAAATCATCTTGATCAAGCCAAGTCTGTGATGTGTTTAAGTCATCAAGAAGCTTGGTCAGCTTCCATAAGCAACAAGAGATACTCGGAGATGTCAGACTCACAGTGTGGAGGAAAGAACAGCTGGAGGGAGTGCATTTAGCTAGCTGTAAGAGGAAGTGCTGGAATTAATATTTACTGCCAACACAAGTAAGTATGCTAAAAGTGGAACAAGTATGCCAGTATCAAACAGTTGAGGGAGACTGGGTAACCTTATAGTGACCAGTTAAGATATAATGATGCTGTCTCTGGAAAGAAAAAGATTGCATCACAAGCCATATGTCCCAGTTCCTATGCCAACATTTCAAAATATCCCCTACCTTCACCCTGCTCAACAACAACAAAAATCCAAAGTACTTCTTGACACACTCTCAGCTTCTGAAGAAAGACTGAAGGTTTGGTTCCTCCACTTCTTAAGGTCAGTTCAATGCACTGGAATGAAGAGGAATTCAGTGTGTGCCAGAGAAAGCAACTTTTATGTGAGACAGAGAGCTGATACATCTTCCAGTTAGGAAAGGCATGTCCAACCCCTGGCTCTCAGTCTGCATGTGGCCCAACACAGCTGTTGCCTTGCTGCTGCCTCTGCTCCAAACCAAGCATCCTAACCTGGACCTGGGAGCACACCCACCACTCAGCAACGGCCAAACATCAGTGTACTATTAATGCTATTTGAGTTGCAACTAGGGCACAGGCAGGACACAGCTCAAGTTATAGTAAATAATTGTGTACATTTTGATTCATTGGCTACCCACAGTCCTGTGAACAGTGAAAAGTACAGAGCTGTGCTTTCTGTTTTGGTAAAGGAATTTGAGAACTGGTTTCAAGATTGAAAAAAAAAAAAAAATTGTATTTTTTGTATATTTGAAACTCCGTTTTCAGTTGACATAAATTCAGTGGGAATTATCGAATGGAGTACATAGAGTTGCAGTCAAAAAACATGCCATTTCTCTTTGCTTTTACAAGCCTCTCTTATCAGTGAAAAACATTCCTCACTTTGCAATCATATCTTACTCTTGCCATCACTTTTTGGCAGCATGCACATTTGTGAACAAAAATTTTCAAGGGTAAAGCACAGTAAGAAAAATTTCATCAAAAATCTCCAATGAACACCTTGGGACCTCACTAAGAACTGTAGCCACTGACATCAAACCAGATAACAATGCATTCCTTTCACAAAAACAAGGTCACACATCCCACTAGTTCTGTATTTTTGTTGCTCTCTTTTTAATTTTAGTAAAGAATATTAAAGATTGAAATGAATTTTGTTACTTATATAAATGAACTATATTTTATATTTTATGAGGGCTGCTCCAAAAGTAATGCCTCCTATTTTTATGGTGTTGGCCCATAATATCAGCAGTGGATGTTGGCAGTATGGCAGTAGAGGCTATATCTTCCTGCCAATATTCCCTTACATTTTGTTGCTGTGCAACAGTTGGCAGCAGGGGAGCAGTTTGACATGTCTGACATGGAAGTGCAGATGCAGCAAAAGAGTGGAACTGAAATCCTTCATGTGAAAAAATGGCACTCAGTAACATTCATTGGCACTTGAATGTTTATGGAGAGCAAACCATGGATGTGAGCATGGTGAGGGGCTGATGGTGTGTTTCTGCAGAGAAGTGTGTGTCAGCTAAAGAGAAGACAAGTCACCTTCGCTAGCACAGATTTTTATGAGTGCAACATGAATGTTCTTGTTCATCACTGGCAAAAAATCATAGTTGATGGAAGTGACTATGTTGAAAAATATTGTTTTGTAGCTCAGAATTTACTCTATCGAATAGTGTGATTATGCTCTTTGTATCAATTATAGATTCCATGGAAATAAATAGGAGGCATTACTTTTGGAGTGACCTTTGTGTATGAGGCTCAAGATTATTCCTGTTCACTCAACACAGCACAGGACAGCCAAAAGTTTGGACACCCATGGGTTGGAAGCTGGAACAAAGGGAGAACAAACAGGGAAGCCAGTAATCTCAGATACATACAGCTGTCTCATACCTAGAAGTGCTGTCACATACAGCATCAGTGTATCCTGCAATGTTTTATTTTAAACTTGCTTCACAGGGGTGTCTATCCTATATAGACGCATTAATACATGTTACAGAAATCAGCTTCAGGAAAGCGATAAGTGTGGTTCTGAGGTGGCCATATCATATGAGTATTTTAACATTATTTTACTTGCTTTTCCATCTCAAAATTCCATTATTAAAACATCATGTTTTATTAATGTATAATCATGTATATTTCATATACGGCAATAAAAATAAGTAAAGGTTAAGTTGCTCCTCTTAACAGTGGTTGCTGTGAAAGTGGGAGTGAAGCCAATGGCACTGACCTTCTTGTTGTTGAAGGGATAGAAACAAATTCCTGATGATCTCCAAGGAAAAACAAGGGAGACTTTGCAAACATCTCTCTGGAGGGGCTTTAAACAATAGTAAAGGTTTTTTCCCAGGGTTGAGTTTCTCTATTCCTTTGGCATGCTTTCATGAAAGGGCTGAGCCTTTGAGGTTATCTGTAACGTATTTACACTGAAACCATTAGCATGCCTGTTGGCTCAGTACTCTTTACATACTTTTTCTGTTATTAAAGAGTGATTATAGCTCAGAAAAGGAGGATCTTGGAGATGAGCTACTGCACTGACGTGAAGAAAAACAGGGCTCTGGCCCCTTTACAGGACATTTCAGGAAAGGAACATGCGTCATGTTTCTATTGTCTCCATTCTACATACTTAATTCATGAGCTCTTTGAGCAGAGGTGGTATCTTTCCTTGTGTATCTAGGTGCAGCAACACTGTGGAGTAATGGTCTAAGCAAGAATGCTTCTGCACTACCAGTTGCATGCTTTTAAATATTTGGTAAGACTATGAACAAAAAGAATTTAAAATATTGTATGACAACTTATAAGTTTTTGAGAAGATCGAGCACTGAAATGCATGTTTTTGGTAGCGCTGCCTCTCAGCTTCCCGATGACATGTGCCTACATCTATGCCTCTATGTTAGTGATTTCCAGACACATGGAATGATGTTCCCTTGCACTACTGATGCATCAGGAAGAAAATTCCTTCAATAAGCAAGCTGTGAGAACTGCAGCATGTATGTAAAGAGTATTCTGTCAAAAAACTGCTTGGTTTGAATGCAGCTCTGGGGTACAGGGGTGTTTTTAACTGCCTCAAAGAATTAAAGTAAGACTACTTTTGAGACTTTCTCACCAGGTCTAAGCATGCCAACTGAAGACATTTTAAGAGAAAACAAAGCATTGTCAAATAGATTGTCATCCGTTTTAATAAGAGATTAAGTGCTACTTTGAAAATTTTATTGAAAGTGTATGGGTGTGGTATCAAACAAGACGTGTTATTGTCAGTAGGCATGTTTGTAGCCATCCCAGTAAACAATTTACATACCTGTTCTCCACTGGCAAGCACTTCCAGCCTGAAGGCAGAGCTTAGTTCCACCAACACCACATTGGTACTGTACTGCGTCACCACAAAGTACTGCAGGATCTCTGCATGCCTCCTCTTCATCCTGGACCTCTCATGAAGTTCATGGAGACCTGGGCAGAAGTTTTCCCTCTCCAAGACACATCTACACTGGGGAACAATGGCAGAGGGTTCTTACAGGTTTGCTAGAAAACCGCAGACTTGACCTCACAAGAATGCTGTAGGTCATGACAGCTGTATAAGCAAAAAGTTTGGTGAACTACCATGAAGGTGATAATCTGCCTTATCCATGCAGTTCTTCACCTCTTTTGCCTGAGGACTCTGCCTTCTTTTTAAGTCAGAAGAGCATTGATCTTTGTGCAAAAGAATCCAATTTATTTTGTTGTGTTATGCAGGAAATGAACTCCTTTACGTTAAGGATGCAAAAACTTGATGGTGGTGCCAGATTCATGCAAGTATTTGACTTCATATGAAACCTGGAGGACTGCTGCTGTCTGTTCCAGTAAGCTTTCCCTGGGTGAACCAAGGCAAGTTACTATCCCCAGCATGAAATAAGACCCCCAAGTTTATGAACAAAGTAAAGGATGAAAATTATGAAAGTCTGTAAAGATAATTATCCTTGCTGTGTGGAGATAGAATATGTGAAATAATGTATGTAATTTTAAAGTAATATTTGCCTTCTTTACTAAATACAAGACCATGTATCCCTTTGAAATTTGTACAAGCTGTGTTTCTGTTTTCCATTGGCCATTTCTCTCAGAATCTGTGCTCAGTCCAAGAGCTTGCTGGTAGACTGAAAATGCTGCTTTAACTGTGAATTCTGCACCTCATCTGCATCCTGCAAGGACACTGCTCGGAAGAAACTGTGCTTATCAGTTATCTGATGAGTGAAAATGGGGCAAAAAGCAAAACTACTGAAGAATATTGTTTCTGCTAGGCTAAACTCTGCTGAGTTACACAAAGTTAATTGTATGTGAAATCAACAGATTCAGTCTCTTCTGATAGCTGCATTTCATCTCCACCACAATGGCAATGAGAAAAGGAACAAAGTGTATCAGCAATAGGAATATTTTAGTTGGAATAGGATTAAATGCAATTGCTTTGTCTTGAGAGATCAGTTTATCAAATCCACTGTCTTGCAGTTAAAACCCAGCCAGCATGCCTCTGGCTCTTTGAAACAGCATTGGTGCCTGGAATGAAACACGTATGAGAGGCGCTGTCCATTTGCCACTTCCAGCCTCACCTGTGAATGCTTGTGGCTGCTCAAGCAGGAGTTTATGGCAGCATAATTCTAGGACTGTAAGGCTGACGTTACTTTGTTTACCTCTACTTTGCTATAAATAGGAGAGTGAGCAGCCCCAGATGTAATGCTTCTGCTCTGGATGTAAGGATTTCCTTTGCCAAATTCCTACGGTGAAAGCAGAGATTTAATCAGTCTTTACGCTTTTATATTTTTTAAATTATTTAACTTTTATTACTGTTGCACCATTTATACAATTACATATAATTTCAATGCATCCATTGTACATTTTGTTTTTTTTTTTTTTCATTTGTTTTCCAATGAGTGTGTGTTGGTGTCTGTGACACAGAATGGAAGAGAAACTGGAACTGCAATGAACGCAGACTTTTCATTTCCACTGACCAATAAACAGAACTACAGGTGCACCCAACCACGGACATGCATTAACTCGTCATGAGAAATCTAGGAAGGCTAAGTAGGATGAGAATGCTTTTTACTCCCAAAAAATATTTGGAGAGGAAGAATTGGAGGATTGGCATTGAGAAATATGTGGACAGCTAAGTGGGTTTTGTCTGAAAGTTGGCATTCATCCACTGCATAAAAAAAATATCAAAATAAGAAAGGCTGTAAATAAAAAAACCACAGAAAATACTGCTTTCATAAAGATCTGATTGCCTTGGCACAAACCCAGTGGGCAGAATCAAACGCATCACTCCCAAACCCCATTACAGAACAAAAAGAAGATTTTGATACATTGGTGGAGTGCATTTACAGCAGTTCAGATACAAAAGATGTGCTGTACTTTCAGACATCCATCTATTTTACTTTTTTCTTTTTTTTTAATCCAGGACTTGTGTCAAGTTGGCAGAAAGTATATTAGATATTTCCCCACAAAAATACTATTTGGATTCTCCCCCCTCCCTCCCTCCCAACTTGATGGGACATCCTTTTCATTTTTTTCCTTTTTTTCCTTCTCTTTCTGGGCAATACTTTTTGTTATTTCAGATCTGAAACGAGTTAGTATAGCTGAAAAAATAAAAAAAAGACACAGGTTGTTTTAAGTGGTTGTTTCAACAGGCTGTCCAATTTAATCTTGCACTGCTATGGTTTGATCCGAATTAGTAGCTGGGGCTTCAGAAGGTTTCGCTTCCTCTGGTGGGGCTGATGGGTCCGAGGCCTTGGCAGTGGAACTAGGTGCTGCTGTGGCTGCTACGGTCTCCTTGGAAGAAGGTGCAGCCTCGCTGCTGCTAGGTTTTGAGTCTGAAGCTGGGGCCACTTCGCTTTTAGTTTCTTGGGCTGCAGGCGTTGCGGGAGCCTCAGTCTTTTTGGCTTCCCCTTCCTCTTTGCTCTTGTCATCTGCTTTGCTGGGAGCTGTGGCTTCTGAAGGCTGGGAAGCTTTTGCATCGCTGCTAGGCTCAGAAGTTTTGGGTGCTTCGCTACTGGCAGCAGGAGCAGAGGCTGCAGCTGGCTCCTCTTGCTTGGGTGCCTGTTCGTTGTTCTTCTGTGGCTCTACTTTTGCATCAACAACAGCCTCTGACTTCTCTGGTTCTGCTTTCTGGGCTTCTTCTTGGGTCACTGTTTTCTCTTTCTCCCCTTCTTTTTCTTCTGTCTTATTGGCAGCAACCTGAGCATCCTTCTCGACCTTCTCCTCTTTGTTGTTCTCCTTCACTTCTGTGGTCTCTGTGGTTTGCTGGGCATCCTCAGCCTCCTTTGGAGTCTCCTCTTCCTCAGTTGCTGCTCCTTCAGCCTTCTTGTCTTTGTCTTTAGCTTTTTCATCATTGACACTGTACCCCTTCTTCTTCTTGCTCAGTTTGCCTCCCATGTTGGAGCTCTGTAACAGAAAAAAGAAAGAGGTCGTTACTCAAAGTGTTTATCACCAAGAGAATCAAAAGCAGATCAGCTGAGTTACAGGAAAAACAATTCAGTCTCCTGAAACAGGGACTACAACCACTGGGTTAGCTGCTAGAAGCCAAGCACACCCAGCGTGATGAGCACCACTGCCACCAGACTGCCACCCCGCTCAGCCCCACAGCACTGCAGCCCCAGGACTACTGCCACATCCGTTATGGACAGTCCTGCTCCGAAACTGTCAAGGGCATCACACACACCGAGGACATCAACCGCATCACGCCTCATGGTCTCACATAGTGGAATCGATACCGATCAGAAATGCCGAGCATAAACTACAGCAAGATATCTGCCCCTCAGCAAGGCAGCTAAAGTAACGTGAGTGCTTCTGAATGATGTGTACTGCATGATATCATGCAATAAAAAGTAGAGAGAAAAAAGAGGGGCACATGCTTTCACCCATGTTTTCAAGCATCAGAAGTGATCAGGTGTGCGATTCAGCTGCTTAGTAGAGCTGATACGGTTACAATTGTTGAGCACATGTAACTATATTAGTATTTATATACCCTATGTGTGGGAGTCTTCACTAAGAATATTTAAAATCTTCCACAGTTCCTGGAAGCAAATTGAATCTATTAAAACAGGAAATGCTTTTAGATACATTGCTTCCCTCATGGACTTGAAAATCCCTAGGATTGCCTGAAAGATAGTATCTATATACTAAAACAAAGGTATTGTTCATCCTCAGCAAAAGGTTAACAAAACCATAATTTCCTTGCTTCGTGCTATTTGAAAACAACTGAAAAGGAAATTTTTTCACAATACTGCTAAACAAATATGTAAGAGCTTCTCCAAGTGGAGATGAATCATTCTAAATTTCTGTTTTTTAAAAAATAGATAGTCTTGTAGGCCTTATTTTTTCTCACACTTTCTAAAATTGTGAGTACAGACAAGAGCTCATAGTACGCTATATAGTAAATTATTATAAATATCAATGAGAACCAGCTGCTTCTCAATAGTTTTCCACCAGAGACCTTTCTCAAGAAGAAGAATTTGCCAGTATTGTTGAAGAGTTAGCACACAGCCCTGTAAAGTGGTAATCTAATATTGCTAAAACACTACTTTATTGTCTGAGGTTTTATGGGTAATGTCACTAAAAGGATTAACTTCCACAGAGCTGCAGTTGAGCAACCTAATCTCTACCTTCAAGGCAGAGATACCAGGTCTTTAGCTATTTAGGGGAAGAATATAGATGTTAGCTGTTTTCTAGACTTGATACTCCAAAAATATTATTCCAGATTATTGTTTATGTATAGTTAAAGCCAAAATATTGGAAAGGACTTTTTTCAAGTCAGCAGGATCAGAAATTTATACTGAAATCATGTATGTGTCTGAATTTGCAATCCCTAATTAAGCCTGGATTTGTTTCCCAGTGAAGCCTAATGTTATTTGCTACATCTTCAGTATATTTCCAGATTTTGCTATTCTTTGTATAGGAGCTCTCAAAGATTTAATAAGCAGAGAAGCATTCATATGAGAAAAGTGCTCCCAACCTATGGTCAGAAACATGCACTATCTTTGCTCGGAGGTAAGATGTGAAATCACTGAGTCTCAATTTGCATCACAGCCAGCTGGCTTGAGCGAGTGAAGAAGATGGAGACTATCATTACGCTCTGTTAGTAAATATTTACAGTTACAAATGGACTGCCATAACAGAACATAATGGACTTTATAGCAGAACAGATTCAATCCTTGTGACACCAAATCCTGAATCTCCTCCCTATTTAAAAGCCTCCGTCACAACTATACCAGGCCAACATGCAACCCCAGTGGCATAAAGAAGCTCTACATTATGTTCTCCAGTCAGAGTCCCATGTACTCCAATGTCACAGGCAGATACTGCTCTGGTCCCTGTCCCACTTTATCCCTGCCTGAAGGACAGCTCTGCATTGTCCAGAGCAGCCCCTTGGAGCATCAGGTAGAAAGCAGACCTTAGAAAGCATTCAGAAAACCAGCTGTACCTGGAGATGCCTAGCACATAGATCAAGGCACAGCAGGGATAATACTGCCTGATGCTGTATGAAAGCTGGATGCCAACATCCTTCTTGAAAATATTAACAGGGAATTATTGTCCTTTCTTAGGTGTAAAACACTGGTTTTAATCTCTTCATCCAAGTCATTCAGCTTTGCTGCCAATCAGGTCACTTTGGTGTCTAAGCAGCAGTGGGTTATGAAAAAAGGCATTCAAAGTAAAAGAAGCAGAGAGAAAGAGAAAAGGAGGAAGGGAGAAAGAAAACTGCCATAGTGACCTTTATTCAAATAAAACTCCTTGAGAAAATATCTCAGTAAAATGTCTCACAAGTAAAATGGCAAACTGCGTTAAATCACTAAGGCGTCTATGCATACGGTGTTAAGTCTACTCTGCATTACTACCTATACATTAGCACTTGCAGGAGTGATGACTTCTTTGCTTCTCCTGCCAAAGAGATAAAATCTATCAAAAAGGAGATGACAAGAGTTAAATAAATGTGAATGACAGGCCTTGAAGAAAATTTGTCTACAACTACTTACTTTTATAAGCTATAGCCAAGTATGCCTTCAGTTACTTGCACTGCCACTGTCCCATAGTGGTTCTTAGCTCCAGAAGCTACCATCTAAGCACTTTGTAATAAGTGTATTCAAAAGAAGGGTTCTCAAAAATGCTGGTGCCGAGCACCATTCCTGCAAAACGGAACAGGATTTGGCAGCTGTGTCTCTTCGCTGTTTGGGAAAAAATATCTAGAGACAATCTAGAAGTTTTGATATAAGAAGCAGCAATATATCAGTTATTTTCAGGGACCAGTGATGAACCAGTTGGCAGATCAGTGTTTCTGAAAATTGAAGTTAAATACCATTCCAAAGTCATAAAATACTTCATCTAGTTGTCAGTGTGTTTAGTATGCTTTATCTGCAGTGTTCTTTTTAAAGAGGAAGAAACAGACCCAGTGAGCACTACAGAGGATGTCTAAAGAGGAACAAGATTTCTCAAGTTCCTAAGAGCCACCAGTCATTTTATGCTTATCCTGAGGTTTCCATTCTCCTCTATAAAGCAAGAAGAGAATGGAGAGCTGGCACAGGTATCTCTCTCAGTGTAGAGAAGAATTAATCTGTCAGTATTTGCATTACAAAATACCATGTCTACAGCTCACTTAGAGCATGTTCTTTGAAAATGGAATGTTCATGATAATCAGGATTTCCTGGGATAAAAAAGTCAAAAAAAGACTTAATGTCCATAAGACTATTATAAAGCAGTAAGAACAATTCACAGAATACCGTTTGAAGATTGAGATGATAGCATAGCAGTGGGTCTCTGAAACAGAGGAAGCCAGTTTGGGTAAGAAAATGTTATTTCCAAGTTCTATATTTCAACTGTACTTCTGTAATGATCAAGTTCCTATAATTAACACCTTTCCCCCTCTCTCTTCTGTCAGTAATGCATTGTTTGGCCAGTAAGTTTTCTTAAGTGTCTATAACTTTCTATAAATTTCATTTAGGAAAGACTTTAACATCCTTTGAAAGGGTCTGGCCCTCACAAGAATGGACAAGTGAGGACTTCCTGTTATCCCCACCCTCAGTACAGAAAACAGTGCATCACAAAAGGATGAAAATTACAGATGAGCACCTTAAAATTACCATTATCTGATTGCCAAAGCTAAATTCCTAAAGCTTCTGTTAAACTTCATGTGGAGTGTGAGGAGCTCAGTCCACCTCCAAAAACGCAGATTTCAGGAAGGAAATAGGTACCTTCTGAAATCCTGCTCCCAAAAGGCAATGCAGGCCCTTGTGGTGGGTTGGTCCAAAATAACCCTGGAGTAAGCCAATTCCCAGACATGAGTTATCTCACATCACCTACATACAGGAGCAGTAAAATGCACATTCCTCCCAAAAAAGGTTAACAACACTCCAAATCAAAGGAAATGCCAATCCCAGAAGCTGCCTCAGCCCCAGTTGCTCAAAATAAATTAAAAAAAAAAAAAAAAATCTTGCAAGCTTTGCATCTCTACACTTCATTGAATTTTCTTTACATCTCTGTTTTGAAAAATGAGTGGAAATGTTCATACAAGCATCTACATAGGAACTTAGGGGGAAAAAGGGATTTCCAAACATAATTTTCAAAAGATTTTCTGAAACTTTAGTGAAAGAAAAAGAAGAACTTACTACTTCTTAAGATATGAAGTATAATTTCATGCTTCCCCTTACACGTACACAAATGCTCCTATCTCACCAACCCGAACAGTTTACCAAGTTAATTTTAGAAGATGCCTATAGCAACCTTCTCTACAGAATTTGGTAATAGCTCTGTCTTTTAGCCACAAAGACCTGCTTCTCTGTTGGCTCTCAGTTATCCTCACACATCTTTTTCCTCACACATCTCCTCTCCTCTCCTCTCCTCTCCTCTCCTCTCCTCTCCTCTCCTCTCCTCCCCTCCCCTCTCATGTTCTAGAAAAGGGATAGAAACAGCCTCTCATGGTCGTGGTTGTGGTGCTGGTGGGAGGAAGGCAGTGGGAAGCAGGATCCTGACCATCTCTCACCTGCCTAAGGAGTTATTTGGTTGGCAATTCCAGGGGCTGGGCAGCTGATGCAATGCCTCACCTACAGCTTTGTGATGGCAACTGCATGTATCTGAACATAACAAGGTATTGGTTCATTAGATGCACACAATAAAACATGTCCTGTGGTCTTTGAATTTCTGGTTGTTTCAAGCTGAATTCTTAAAACTTAACAATTCAGTCTGTTTATTAGTGTATGTATATAGTTGGCCAATGCTAGTTTCATTATTGTCCAATTATCTTTAGACAATAAAAAAAATAGTAGAAGACCTTGAAGAAGTAGTATTGCCAGCCTAAGCACTTAATTTGATTAATTTATTTAAAGAGGAACTTTTAGTTTCAGGTTATTTTAAGAGTCCTGGGGACACATACCACACAAAAATGGGAATGACACTATTTTTTTCATGTAAGCCATTTGTTATTAATACATGTAAATGATGACAATTTATAATAGATTGCCATTATGAGGGCTATAATAATTTAAACACACTGCAGACAGACATGAAATTGTGTCTGGCTATCTAACAATTCATACATGAGTAACTGGTTCGTTTGAGAAGTATAATGAGTTATCATAAAAGTTAATGAACACATGATAATTATTTTGAAAGGAAATTAAAAATTCATACCTGAGAATGACTAAGATCCAAGTGAAATACTCACTTAAGCTCTGAGATATGTATTAATTCCTTGGTAAGGAACCTATCAGCAGGTTCATCAGAGTCAAAGTCTTTGCTGAAATGACTCGCATTAGCATCAACCTGAAACCACAAGTACCTGACATGCATAATTCATCTTTGCAAGTCAGCTAGGCAAAATTCCTAAGTAAAAATAAAAGGTGTCCATCGTTTGATCAAGAAGCAATGAAGATTTTTTTGGTTGCTTTGATAGCAGCTATCAAAAGCTCCGGACTTTGTTCTCCTCACTTGGAGGACTGTTCAGCTGAAACCAGAGGCACAGAGCCATGCAAGGTCCACAACTCAGTCTGGCTGGTCAGACACCAGCGCTACTTTAGTTTTAGGAGCTTCTGCAGAAATACACGCTTCAAGGAGATGTATTAAGTAAACTTTATATATGCTATCCTCTACTAAAGACATTCTTGTGCAGTGTTGAACTGTGCACTGTATGAGGACATGCTGCAGAGCTGTTCTGTAGGAGCAGCCTCCTGAACACAGTAAGTACATTTCATTTCTTTAGGCTGTTACACCCTTAGCTTCTCTGGGTGTAAAGCCAACTAAAACACACGAGCAGGACTTGGACCAGTGTGCTGTGCCTTCTCTGTTCCACAAGCAGCATGGAAATGATGCTCTGCTGTGTGCAAATTCCCACTCACCCCAGGTGAGGCTGTGCTTTGCAGGCAGAGATCATATTTTCTATCAGACCAGCTAATATAGATAGACATAGCATTACTCCAATTCACCTTAGGCCATTGTCCCTACCTGAGCAATTTTAGAGTTGGCATTATTTTATATTTGTCTGTTGCAGATTTCGAATCAGAACCACAGTAGTTTTGCCACATCTCTTTTTTCACTGAGCCAACGCAACACTGCCTTGCCCAGCATAGGTAGAATTGCCAGTGTCTCTGGTTTCATCTCTCGCAGCTCTTCTAAGGCTATTTTGCACCGTTTGTACAAAAAAATAGAAATTATATTAAAAACTGACCAGCACAGAGGAATTGTAAAGTAAAGGGTGATGTTTTGCAGCCTTGCATTCAGTTTGTTCAAGATTCTGACTGCTGAAATTAAAAATACTTCCATCCATTTTAATTTCCCTCATCTCCCCCATTCAGTATACCAGCCTTCCTATAGGCTGGAGTCCTACCTCATCTTCAAGGCATTTCTCTTCCATTCAGTTTACCTGCATATACTCTTTCTGTCAAGCAATAAAAACAGCATACAAACATGTACATGCAGACACAAACATGTAGCCAAAAGTCAGCCTGCCCCAGATCAAGATCCTAATCACAATACTCTTAGGCTCATGGTTGGAAAGGGGAACTCTGTGGTAAACACCTGTTTTGCAGAGACTGGGATTAATTTTAAAAAAAAACCTTCTGTAGAAGTAGTTTGCAGTCTTCAAAACTAACCTAAAAGCCAAAACCATTAGTCTGTGACTTCTTATTATTCATTTTGAGTTGTAACGTCACATTGGTTTCTTTGTGTGTTTCTTTAATGCTTTTTTCTCCCCAAAAAGCATTAAAAATATATATATTTTACATTAGTCAAAGCTTTCTAATCTGCATCCTAGAATTAAGTTCCTAAATAGGAAATTATGCAAATTTCAGAGGTGCTCATTACCCACATCTTTCTAACTATTCAGTTCCCAACAGTACTCGCAGCAGAGAGAGAGACGCGATTCTTTACATATCATTCCAATTATGGTGAGCCACTTTTCTTCTCCTTCAAATACTTTAGACATCACCACCACACCTAACTACAAAAACATGCAAGGTGACAAAATCCTAGGTAACAGAACAATTTCCTTCTAATTTACATTTTACTCAGATTTTGTCCCTCCAACTCTGTCTCTGTCACCAATCTTCAACCACAAATATATTGCTAAGACCCCTGAGCCATCTTGAGTGCTTCAGAAAGAGCTATTCCAAACTTGCAACAGTCAGATGCTATTAAGCAATGAAAATATCCTTCTCCTCTTCTCTGCAATCTTGATAAAGTAGAAGTACAAAGACACCCATCCAGGAAGGTGGGAAAATAAGTTTTTTCAAGTATAACATCTATCATCTATATTTCTCGAGCTTCATCTTCAAAAAGGAACGTGCAGTCTTATACTAAACTTAATGTACTGGAGACATTTATGAGGCTCTACGTTTACATTATATCTTTTTAATATCCCCTACTTTTAAAAACTTTATTATTTTAATGCCCATTTAACTGGTGAAACTAGTTTCAGTCACACTTGAGACGTCCTTAGAATATAAGTTGCAGTATACTTAGAAGAAATAGATACATTAACTTTCAAATATCAGAACTACCATTTTTACTTTGAAAATAGATTCTCCAATATGATTGCCAAATTCTTTGGCATTTTTCTTTCCCATCTCTAGGCTGGTCACTGAAAACAGCACTGGGTATACGCTCCTACTGTAAGGAAACGTCCTACAGCTGGAATTGAAATTCTTAACAGATACAGCAAACCAGGGATGGGTCAGAACAAACCTCAGGCCATATATTTTCCTTCTTATGCTTGCATAATAGCCTTATTACAGGCAGTGAGTGAAACCACATTTATAATCATGAACCAAATCTTATTGTTTCTGAGGCAGCAGTGTGCCCTGGCAGTCCAAAGGCCAACCATACCCTGGGGTGCACCAGGCCCAGCACTGGCAGAGGGAGCGGCTGTCCCCTCTGCAGTGTGCCATGCGGCCATGCGGCCTCACCTCCAGCACTGCATGCGGGTTGGGTGCCACAGTACAGGAAGGACATTGAGCTATACAGAGTGTCCAAAGGAGGGCTGTGAGAATGGGGAAGGAGTTCAAGGAGAGTTTGTACAGTGCTCACATACAGGGTTTGGGTTTTGGATGGTGTTGTGTGGGGCCAGGATTACAACTCCATGATCTTTGTGGGTCCATTTCAACTCTGGATATTCTATAATTTTGTGATTTTATGAGTTCCAGGTTTATTTACCTTTTAAAACCCAAGCTGCCATTCCTGACTGCAGTACATGACCCCCTCATCACACCACAGAGCAGAGAGAGAAGCAGGGAGCCAAGTTCAGCCACCGCCCAATCACGCTGCTGCAATGTCTCGGTGTTCATGAGGGCACTGCAAGCCCCTCCTTCCAAAACACACAGTGTAGAGTTTACTCAGCAAAACAGAAGGTTAGGAATTTAAATGAAGTGTTTATTGTTGACTCCTTTATTCCATTACTTAAGCATACAAGTATTGTAATGTCTAGAACCTAGGTAACACATTCCTTATCCTCTTTTGTAAGTATCAGCTTGACAGTAAGCTGCACCACTAGCTTTTCTCCATTTTCTTCCAAAAGAAACAATTGCAGATCCACACGGTACTCCAGCAGATACCATAGCTTTAGGTTCAGACACTGGAAGAAGTTTCTTGATTTAAAAAAAGCACCCACAGTTCTTTTCTCCCAAATGTGAGCCACAGAACACATGGATGCTTCAGGTGGTGGCAACATTCCTGCCTTCCTGCTACCTTTGGCCTTGAATGCCACAGTGGCATTCCTCAGAAACAAAGGTTTATGGATGAATTGAAGAATTAAGCCCATTTCATCTTCCAGTTATTTCACAACTGCTAATGACAGTTAAATTAGTCATCAAAACATTGTTCTGAATGTACCTACAAGTTTCACATTGCACTAGAAAGCTGAGGGCACTTGTGGCAGGGGAACAGAGCTTCACAGCAGGCCTTTCTGGTAGAAACTAACCATCTGGAGGTGGTCAGCACACCACCTGCTTTCACCTTCAGCAGCACTTAGAGGGGATTTTACACTGACTTCCTGAAGTCAGTGTTAGAGCTGCCTGAAGAGCTGCTGCATGCCTCCCTGCAGTAACAATTTTTGCCTTTTCATCCTGTGTATGAAATGTCATTTTAAGTGAAAATTTCTGTATTGAAGTCAATATACACAAGTCAAGTCATGTTTCACAAAATTTCTAAACTAGCTGTAATCGAACTCTGCAAGACAAGACTTTGGGCTGAATTGCAAGAAAATCCTCTCCCTTCTGAGCACAGTGACAATGTCAGCACCATATCAGCTCTCAGCTTATCACAGCTCTGTCGCAATAATGAAGATGTACTTTAAAGAAGTGGTGGAAATGCAATCTAGCATGCTTAGCATTCTGGAATACCTTTTGCATTCATATACCTGGATATTCTTTTGTGCCATTTACGTTTTCTATCCTGCTGTAGCTTTCCCTATTACATAAAGTTCATCACTTCATTGCATTCAAACTACCTAACTTACTGGTTTCATTCCAGTCATCGAGGGAAGATTATCAAAATAATATGGAATGTGCATACAACAATCACTGTCAAGCAGAGAGTATCACGCATCTGATTTCTGTTGTTTTTTTTTCTTGCAAATGTCTCTCCATCGTTATCACCACTACTAATTTACATTCCTGTAATGGCTGTTCAAAATAACAGGATGCCTTAAGCAATCTTTTTATTATGACTAGCAATGCTCTCCAAACCTTCAGAAATTAGAGTTGCATTTCTTGAACCAGATGATGAACCATAGGCATATATTATCAGACTGTCCTGTGGAGCTATTACACCCCTATGATACCACGTTTTACTATAAGTTGTATGTGTTTAGAGAGTGACATAAATGATTCTGAGAAAAGAGGCGGAGTTTGCTTTTAACTTTCAGTGGCACAAGCTGACACAGGGCACTGCAGAATCAAAACATTGTCTATTTGAGAGCTTTGTCTTGTGTCTCAACATGATAACGGTTTGCTTTGAGAAATCCACTTTGAAAACATAAAGTGTTTCTTAGAATCCCATCATAAGAGCTAAGCCAGGATGTAAGCTGTACCATGTCATGTGCTAGGCTGTTATACACATCAGCTTGAATTTGAGACTCCAGATGTAGGTTGATTGACTAGGTTTCTTTCTGACCTCTTCACTGACTGTATCTTTTTTCTTTTTTTTTTGCGTGGTTTTGGTTCAGTTTATACAGGGATGGCAGATCAGCCCTCTGAGATGGAAGGCTGCACAAGATTGAAGGCAAGCAAGTTTCTTTGGCAAAATTTAAAGTCAGTAGCTACTTGAGTCCCTGAATTGCACTAAGGAATTTATGTTCAAACCAATCAAGACAGGAACCCAATTTAATAATTACTCAGCTAGAATCTTCCCAAGCTAGTGGCTATAGAAAAAAAGAGAAGAAAATGCAATGCAGAAAGAATCAAAGGAAAAACAGAAATCATGAAAAGTGACAAGGTGTATATTTCCTCTAAATAAAACAGCTCATTTTTATTTTGCATTAAATACCAGTAGGAAATCTGACAATCTTAGATACATCAGATTTAAACTTACAAAATGAAAGCAAAACAAAAATAGCTTTGTAGAGATAATTGTGGAGTTGGATGTAGTTCCTTTTCTCTGTGTCATCTGAGCACTGACTTGCATTTTGTGACTACAGATGTAATTAATAAATTAACGTGGCTGCATTTCAATTTTTGAAAATCAGAATTGCTTTAGATTATATTACTCCTGAAGTGGGCTAGCTCTCCATCAATGTTGTATATATGTGCCAATTTACAGCTTTGGTCCATTCAGACCATGTAACAGAAAAGAGCTCACCTTTGAAGGCCCACATGCTTTATAGAAAATTGTGGAGAGTTCTGAGAGTCATTCCTTCACTTCGAGGAACATTCTGTTCTTGGATACTTGAATGTTATCTATTCTAACCAAAGAAGGCAAGCAAACAGTATAAAATATAACTAAGCTATTTCATGATCAAAATGAGAAAAGACTTTCAATGCAACGGAGATATGAAAAGCATGAAAGACTGGGTTTCATTTTTCAAGACAGAGCTGTAAGAACCATTTGAACTTCCATTAGCACTTTCATTGCTAAAACATTTCATTAGTAGCCCATGATTTAAATGAGCACCAGTTCCCATTTTGCTGCCCCCCATACTAGTACACTCATGAAATTCACCTGTGCCCCAGAATTTCCAGGTTTTAAATGGTATGACAGGATACCAATACATTTTAATGTCATGAGCAGCACACAGTTGCCAAGACTCACAAAAATAACTGTTTTTTCTAAAGTTTTTTCTTGTCAGTTCTCCTGGCTGGCAATGTAGCAGTAGTCAGACTGAGCAGCCCATCAATTTGTTTTTTTATTTCTTCTACTAGAAGCTTAGAATGGTGGTACAGAGTCCCTGTGTTCCCTATAAAATCTCCTTGAGGAACCAGAACCCAGTGAGTCCCTCTGCCCTACCTTAGCTCTGGCTACCAGGGTTTTTGAAATTCATTCGTTAAGGGCAGGGTGGCAAAAGAGAACTGTGCTTCATGAATTTTAAGATGTTGGCTGTTACAACCCAAGGGGCACACAGCTCTGCAAAAACTACACATAGTTTGCACACTGCAGTTTTCTGGGTAATCCCCTCACATGCACAAAGCGAGCAATAAATTTACCCGTCTCAGGCCAAGAAGATGATTCAAGTATAAAAGTCTCATATCCATACTTAGAAATATTAATCTCACAGGCTCGTACTGCTTTAGAAAATGCTAAGTGAGATAATATCAAGAAACATGTATCAAGAAATATGTGACTGGTTTAACGGTACTTGTAAACCAAAATCTTCACTTACGTCTCCTAGGTGTCACAACCTTTGACTGTGGTATTTCTTCTATTTCTGAATCATGAGTAACTGGTAAACTATACCACAATACAGTTTCTTCTGCTATTTATTCTTAAATAGAATTAATTTTTATTTATTTATTTATTTTCCATAAAGGGCCAATTTCACTGCCCACATTCAGTTCAGCAATTCTTCATTACCATGGGACTAAGCTTCAATTTAATTACTCATTGGCTTCAGGAAAGGAAAGATAAAAAATTACTTATTTTCAAAGTCTTGACTAATATCCCCTCAAATTTCTATGTAAATATATGAGGGTAAAAGTAGGGGTCCTTTTATTCTCATTGCTAGTGAATGCCAATATCTCTCATGTCACACACTCTTCTTGAAAAATCTGTCATCAGACTCTTTATTCAAATGTAGAAATCAAATAATGACAGAATTATTCTCTTTATTTATAACAACTTAGAGAAATTAGGCAAAACTATCATCACACCATTACATTTTGTCATAGCCTGCCATTCACACTTATTTTGTGAGACCCATCTCAGCTCTGCTTCTTTCTTCAAGTCTAAAGAACCAGCCTCACCTTCCAGTCATCCCTAAAATCACACCATGTTCCTGTGGGACAGAACTCATATTTTAAGATGAAATGTGCCATCTTTGAACAGTGAGACAAAATTCCTTGGAGCAAGCTCCTGGCAGCTGTCAAAGTACAAAGCTCAACATGGTAAAAATGGCAGATGAGCTGTTCCCTTCCAAAACCTAAATGTAGACAAGTATCACTGAAATAAAACTGTAATGTACTACAGAATCTTGAGAATATCTCCCTCTGTCTGTTTTCTGGGGTTCATTGCAACCTAGAAATGGAGGAGGCATGAGCTCAGAACCTACTTCCATCTCTTACAGCTGCTGGAAATCCAGCTCATCTGATTATAACTTTCTCTTTTGGAATATTGGTAACATCACTTTTCTTCCTCGAGAAAGCTCTGGCTGCTCCCAGCAGGTACTGTAAAGAGTTAAAGAGAATTTTCCATGTTTTAAAACATAAACTCTTTTCATACAACTTCATCACTCCAAATCTCTTCATTAGAGAATGTTGTTCTACATACTGGCATTGTACTAAACTACTGTCTCTGAAACATATTAGAATATTGTAATGAACAAGTAATTCATCCGGATTTTACGATTTTACAGTATGGAGATGTAAAGCATCTCTGAACATTTTCAGGTATAACTGAAAGCTCCTCCTGGAATCAAGTTCCTTTGCAATTATGCCTCCAGGCTGAGAACATCTGTACATGGACGTTGCGATTTATAGTTCCAAATGCACACATTTCAGTCAGTTTTGGTTCACGTGATGAGAAGGATTTTTTACTCAAGCTAAGAAAGCTTAGGTGTATCCAGCTGGATAAAGATGAAGCTTCTGCTTGGCAGCCATCTTAGAACTTTATTAAAGACAGATGTAAGAAAATAAAGTAATTTTGCTTAAATAGAACATTTTGAATGCCTGAAAAACTACAGCAAATCCCTTTGAACCTGCTTGTACTAAGTTTTCAGGCACTGGGCTGAGACATCATAGCTTGTGCTGCATTTATGCTATGTTTATTAATCAAATGCATGTCTTTGTTAAAAGGACCTTCCTTTTTTGGAACAATCTCTCAAATATTAACAGATGTAAGAGGAAGCTCTAAACTGGTTCACTAACTTTCCAAGACCTTTTTAAAGACTATGAAAGTTTGAAAATTCTCAGTTATATTTGTTACACACTGCAGAAGATTCATTTCCTATCTATAGATCCATGTTTAGCAACTATATCATTACAACAATGGAAAGTTGTGAAAATTAAAAATATTATCCTTTAAGTTGTGATTAAATATCAAACAGTTTGCAACACAGTGCTGTTGAAGGTGATGCTCAATAGGGCAGGAAACAGAAGGCTTTTTTGCAGGAATTAACAGGATTTGGGAATCTGAAGGATGACATACTTGTATAAATTGGGTTCAACACCTGGAAGTGTCTCCTCAAGCCAGCATGTATTCAGGAGTTTCAGAAGCCTTGTTAGATTAGACCATAAGCACAGATTTGGCCAAGTAAATAAAAAATACCAGTGGGAATGAAGAATGCTCATGGAGTTTTCAGTTCTTAGCATCTGCACCAAGAAGCAAGTGACTACAAAGGACCACTGGGAGTCCTTTGATTGAGAGGTCTTATTTTATTTACTGCTTTCATTATCACTTCTGTCAGAGGTCAGTTAATTAGAAAAAAAAATTAGGTTTGCAAAAACTCCTGGAGGTCGATGGCTGAGCAAGAAGTGAGGTCAAAGAAATTAAATCATATGAGATCATTACCACACGATGCTCAGTTTCAAATGAACACATTTTCTATGAATACTCATTTTCATAAGTTGTCAACTCACAATTTAATCATAACCTCAAAGTGTTTGGATTTATTTAAAGCACCCGTGCTAGAATTTTTTACAAAAATAATCTATCCTTCCATTTTTGAATTCACATTTTAGTGAGAAAAGCCTTGAAAGAGTCCTAAAACAATATACAAGTTTTTGTCTCCTGGCTTCTGAAGACATCACTGACTTTAGAAGATTAAGTTTAGAAGCACAGAACGTTTGCAAGTAGCAAAAACTGTCTGAAACATTCATTAAAAACTGAATGCCAATTTATTTTATGCATTGTCATGGTATTCAGAATTAGTGTTCTTTAAATTTATATGTTTAAATATTTCTCATTAGCATGCCTTATTTTGACAAGTTAACCTTGTGCACTCAGTAGTTAAGAAACTGCCATTAGGTTCTAACCTGACAAAGTACCCTACAGTGTTGCCATACAGAGAACAGAAGAGTTGTGGGTGGGAGAAAAAAGAATTGAGTCTCTTGTAATCAATATGTCGACAGTGGGAACTGGGAGTCAGAATCAGTACTGGTAGAGAAGAGAGCTGCTCTCAACATTTCAACATTTTTTTCCATAGCAAACACATGGAGAATCTAGAATTTTTGTAAAAAAAAAAAAAAAAAAAAAAAAAAAATCCAAGAGTAATTTTGTTTAAATAAGAGAGATCTTTGAAAAATCTTCATGGATTTTTTTTTAATGTTGAGAAAGTTGCCCACAAGCTTGCCACACTACATAATTGCAAGATGATCTCTGCTATTAGCTCTTCATCTACTGAGCTTCTGAAGTGTTTTCCCATAAATTCTTTTGCTCATTTGCAGTTAACTGATATTTTGGGTGCTCTGAGTGATTTTCCAGCTGGAGCACGATAGCAATGATTTGATTTTATTTATGTTATTTATAGCATTGAGCAAATCCACAAATGAAAACCTCAGAATTTGAAAGTGCCTGCCTGTTAGACTATTTTCACTGTTTCTCCTGGATATTTGTTTCAATCTTGTTCCTGTATTCAGTGATTAGCAAGCAACTATTTGCTATCATGCTTGATTAGAAAAAGAGCAGTTCTAAAATTTTTTTGGAATAATTTGGTGATATTATCTGTTGCACCAAGTAATACAGATATAACTTAATGTTTAATTGCAGTATTACAAAAGAGACAGGAGTTTCCTCTCCTCTATTTAAGTACCAAATTTTATTTTCATGTGTGATGTCTTCGAAATTCAGCTAATGTTTTTCCTTGTGATTTTTCCTTTAAAGATAATTACAAAAAGCAGCGCGAGGACAGAACTCAGTCTTTACAAAATGCCACCAGCACTAAGCATAATTTTGCAGTTTCACTCAAAGAACTACATAGAAACGCTTACAAATGCTCAGCAAAAGTTAATCTTCAGCATCTGCCTTTAATTCTATATATTCAGATGAATACTAAGTACTAGATTTTGTACTTAGAGGAGTGAAGTTAAGCTGGGACTTTCAACCACATCTCCAGTATTTGCCAATACAGTTCCCTTCCAATAAACCAAGAAAAATAGAGAGTTTGCTGGCATTACAAATGAGGTTAGCAGTTGGATCAAAGAATGCTGAACCAGGGTTTGCTGAACCTCCTATTTAACATTTTTTTCTTTGAAAATCATCTGTTTCATGCGCAGCCCAACTGTATGACATCTACTGTTATTCCATTATGATCCTCACTTACCAGAAATACACTAATTTTACCAAGCAGCAGATAGAATACATCAGCATCAGTGGTAGACGTGGATGCATATCAACGTCTAATGAGCAGGGGAAAGAAGTTGTACAGTTGTAAATGACCACCTGCCTATGCAGACTGAGAGCAATTAACTCTGCTTAGCTGAGCATCACGCTCCTCAGATTGCTTTAACAACCTTTAAAGATTATTTAGAAGGTTATTGAAAGCATATTCTTTATATTCACGAAGCACAACAGTGCTGCCCTTCTCTAAATCTCTGAGGTTTACAGCCTCCCTGTAACGAGCATCTCAGCACAATGTTATGGAGCAGAATGTACCATTGGGCTCACAAAGATTCAGTGCATGTGATTAAGCACATGGAAAAAAAGTCTTACATGCAACAATTACTTAGATATTTGATTACAGCAGAATAAAAATACAACTTGACTTTCAGTCAGCACTTTGTAAATCAACCTCAGACTAATGCCTAAGAAAATATAAAGCCCTGTCTTTCCTCACATGCTGTTATCGAGAAGTGGACAGTTCTGATTATAAATAGGCAGGACAAGGGAGCAAGAGGAGAGTGACTTTGGGCACATAGACTTTCTTGTGCTAAGGAGACAGTTGTTAGACCAGGAAGCAAAGTCTGGAGTCTGTTAAGAGGCAATGAGATCTCAGAAAAGGGTGCTCTTCTAATTTCTCATTTACTACTGGAAAGGCACACGCACACAAATGCACACATATGCACACACAGACATACACAAAAGAAAATGTCATTCTGCTTTCTTTACACTACCACATTCCCATTCAGGTATCCGTGCCTATTCTCAGTGGATGGCTATCCACAGACAATGGGAGTGCATTGCAGAGCTGTTATTTTCCATCCTGCCTGATAAGGTCAGCAACATTACAGCTCTGAAATGCTCCACACTCCATTGCTGATCTTGAAAATTACTGTACAGGTACCCACAATGCTTACTTTTTGCACAGTATTGCTGAGAGATGTCTGGGGTATTAGCAGAATGCACTTTCTGATTAGAAACTGGAATAAGTTGATGCAGTATGTTCCTGGGGATTATTAATCCTGTCCACCTCTGCAAACTCTCCATCACTGCAAACTGTAAAGTTTAAGCACTACTTTACATGCAAGGTAAATATGTACTCTTGAGAAACTATAGGATTTTGCATCTCAGCTGCAAATAGTTATTCTGTTTCACTGGGTCAAGATGTATATCTAACCTAGGAATGTGAATAATTTCTATTTCCACTGACATCTGGTGAAAAGGGGACATAAAAATGTTTGCTTGTTTGTTTTCATTCTAGGCTACATTTTTTTTCCCTCCAGATAAGGAGGAGGTTCACTTTTACACTTTGATGGAGAGGAAGAGAGGGCAGAAAACTTAATAATATATATTTGGAAATATATTTTTCTCTTTGTTCAAAACAAGTAGGAATATGCAGTCATGAGACCAGACTTGATCTCATTTTTCATTGGGCACTTGCAGGCAACAAGTCCTCTCCACCCACTGATGTAAGCCAGGTAACATCCCATGATACTGGGTGTTGTGCACAGATGTAATATGTTCAGCAAAATACTGTGACCAAGCTGCAAAGCAGCACACAAACAACGTAAGTGATCCCTCTCTCAGGCCAGTGCTGGCTTGCTCAAAGGGCCTATCATCAGTGCAGTCAGGCACAGTCTGAATGAGTGAGATGAGGCCTACACAAGGCTTCCGATTAAATTTAACAGGAAAATGTAAAAAAAAAAAAAAAAAAAAAAAAAAGGTAATATACTTAACTTATCCTTCATAAATACCCATTCAGAGTCATTGGGTCGAATGTATAGCTTACCTAACAGTCTGAACAACCTACATTGGCACAAAAATTATTAAAAAGCTCTTAAAAATTCACACCTTGAGTTTTATCTAGAGCAGATAGAAAATATGAATGTTAGTTACTCAGCAAATGAAAATGTGATTTTTTTTTTTTTTTTTTTTTGCTTTAACAGATATCTGAAATTAGAGTGACGATCTACGCCTCTGTAATTACTTTTGTAACTGTTTATATTGCTGGAACTGCATAAACTGCATTTATATGCTGGAACTGATTTCTGGGCATGTTTCCTGTGAGATCTGATACTGGACAAACAAGTATAATAAAGCACACAGTCTTCTGTTCTTTGCTGTCACATTTTGCTGTGTGTGCCATTTTGGCTCATACATTACCTTTTATGTATGAGCTGTACTTTCAGTGCCCCTTCATTTTTATGAAACACAGCTGTCAAGGACTCTAGTAACAAAGAAATTCCAAAATACTCCCAGGCTTAGGCATTTTCCTGTCTACTACACTGCTTACAACATTAGAGTTGTATTTTATGAAACAAGGCTGCCTTAAGAGTATAGCTGCTACCATCCATTGACACAGAGTGTTTTAAAACAAGGAAGTAGTAAGAGCCAGAGCTGGAGCATCACAAGCCCAGTCCAGCTGGATAACATACAAACATCTTACAACTCAGCCTCATTAAAAGAGTTCAGGGAAAGGGCATTGCTGAAAATGAAGAACAAATGTCTTGATTTACAGATCTATGCAGCATTTGCTGCAGTATGTTAAACAGTACCAGAAGTCATTTTTAATCCAGACTTTTTCATGGAGAAGCTCATAATGATACCCCATCTGTGCTGCTAAGGGGAGACCCAGAAGGGACACAGGCATCAATCATTTGTACTACCTTCTCCTGAAAGCTCTTATCAGTAAAAGGTGGTGGCAGTGGTACAAGCCTGTACAAAAGGCGTCTCTCTCGTTACTTAAGAGAAGACTCTCTTCATCTTTCCTTTCTGATGACTGAATATGTACAGCCAGGCAGTAGGCAGCCCAGGAGATGCACTAAACAGCATTTGAGGCACCCGAAGTACTGAATGCCACCAAGGTTCAGAGGATTAAATCCATGCTTATAAACAGTTGAAAAGCAGAGACTACATTCATATTGTCACTGCAAGGATGTGTTGGTACAAATCAGAGCATGGATTTGATCACTTTCACAGTAGAAACAAGCTGGTCCACAGCAATCATGCCAGTTGTTGAATAAAGGCTTTTGTTGAGGTACACACAGGCCTCTGTGAAAAAGCTCTGCACCATGGCAATTACTTCTGAACTGTTTCTTCAGCCTTTCCAAAGACACCTAAGCCAGTTTTCAGGTTGGGAGTTTTTTTCCCTCTACTACTGCAAAATGCCCCCAGGCACTGCAGATCTCACTGAGGAGAAAGCAACCCACTCCCCACTGTCAGCCAGTGGGGGACAAAACAGCTGTGCTTGATTTAAAGGTGTGCTTCTTATGGTTTGACTTTTGTGTGGCTCTGTGTTGAGCCAGGAGCTGAACTCAGTGATCCTTATGGGCCCCGTTCCAACTTGGGATATTCTATGATTCTACGATTCTTTGCTGTGGAACTTAGGGAGAGAAGCAGCAATTCTTGCTACAGTCACTGCTGAGGGGTCTGAGAAGGCAGCATAGTGTGAAATGTGACTTTGGTTTCAAGTCCCTGCCTTGTCCAGCTCAGGGGGAGGAATACAAGAACTCTATCTGAATGAACACTTTGAACTTTGGATCTGCAGCGGGCTAATTCGTCCTTCATCAAGCACGAACAACACGTGCAAGGCAGCTTTCTCTCTTCCCACAGCCATGGGGTCCCCTGGACAACACGTGGATCCAGATGGAAAACTCTGTAAAAACAGATATTTTTCCACAGAGAGACAGTGCAATTAAATTTAATTTGAAGCAGAACAGCCATCTCTGCTCAGTACTCTGAGGGGAGGAAGAATAGGAAGAAATCTGCAAAAGTGTACAGCAATTTCATAGCTCTCAGGAGAGACCCCCCCAGTCTTGGAAATATGAAAACCAATGGCACCAGTCCAAATATCTCATTCTACCTTGATGCCAACTTGTTATCCAGTCTCTGGCAGAGCACCTGAGATCTCATAAGCACATTTTTTCTATTCCTCTAACAAAGCTTTGAAGATATTAATCTCATTTTTTCCTCCATAACAATTTCTCCAAGTTTGGGCACTGTATCAGTTAACTTTCTGCAGCTAAGCAGACAATCAGAATAAGACTCACAGGATTAGAAGGATCACGTATCCATGGTGATTTTTAATAAGTCTTATTCGCAGTAGAATAGATAGAAGCAAGAAACAGAATCGGGCTTCATGGGTGATTTATTTTAATTCATCTCCTAGGAACTAGGATGTTACTCGCTTGACTTCCAGCCAAAAATGGTAAGCCTGGATCAAATTCTTGAGATTCAAACTAGCTATATTCTAACTCTCACAGAGTAGAATAATAAAAACAAATTTTGCCAATCCTCCAACCAGAAAAGGACAGGAATTTTGAAGTGTATGTCAGGATGTCATGCAGAAAGGAGAACTAAACAGTTACAATTTTCACTTGTACCTGTATTAAGTGTACATTATCTTTAAGTGTTTGTATACACACTATATACATATTTATATGTGTATATATGTATACAGGTTCTGCTGAGTGTGAACATCCCTTGTCACATAGCTCCTTCTTGGACCAATTACCTAATGCCCTCTATTTCTTGCAGCTAAGTGCTGTCTTTTCTGAACATAGCAACACAATCTGTTCCTTTTACTAAGTGATTTAATCAAGCTTTTTGAAACTGCTTTCACCATATCACCTGAGATCCATGTTAAACAAAGCACTCATGCTCACATCATCTATGGGATTCTGCAACTAAGCTGCCCCAGCACTGGTGTGTCCTGAACAGTGAAGCTGCTTGTGATGGATGCTACAGAGGCTGCACCACGTTCCATTTCATTTCCTTTGTTTTCTACATTAGTTTTTTACTCTAATGTCCTTGCTTGGTCAAGGAGGAAGAAAACCTAAGAAAACAGCCATGCACAGAGTTATGACAACAAAGTAGAATTTGATAGAAAGTTTTTGAGTATATGGAGAAAAGAGACCTGTTTGCCTTGATACTGAGATGCCATGGTTAGAGCCTTGAAAAAGCTAAGATCAGAAAGGAAATTATGTTAAGACTTCTGAGAAAAGGACTCTGACAAATGGCAAGTCAGAGGTGAAAGGTTTGCATTCCTTCTGCAATGTCAAATAGCTCTGTTCCCATAGCTACTGTATGTTGAGACGGATGATGTAGCTACAGCAACAGAGAGCCAACGTTCGTGTTCACTGTAAAATTCCTAAGTTATTACTTACTCCTTCTGTTACCTCCTTCCAAACTTCTGAAAGAGGGAAAAAATCAGGCTGGCTTCTTTTCTTTTTTCTTTCTTCTTTCTTCTTTCTTCTTTTCTTTTCTTTTCTTTTCTTTTCTTTTCTTTTCTTTTCTTTTCTTTTCTTTTCTTTTCTTTTCTTTTCTTTTCTTTTCTTTTCTTTTCTTTTCTTAATAAAACTATGCTAAAAGTATTAAAATGAACAGATCAGCAGAACAGATGACTGGAGCTAGAGCTTGTTCCCCTGGCACTGACATATTGTACCATCTCATGTCCTCCCTGTCCACACTGACTGGGAGCCATTACTGTTTTGTTAAAAAGCAAACTGTCACTGCACTGCTTGATGGGTGATGTTTGGCAGACTGCAGCTCCTCCAGGTCATGCTGGATTCAAGCACAGTGCCCGTTGATGTGTAAGCCGATTCTCCCATCTGTTATTCTCGCCTGTTTCTTACCCCCCACCTCCCTTCATGTCTACCTCACTGCTACTTTGAAGTAATGCCTCTACTCAGAAAATCTGCAAATTTTCATGGCAATTATTTGCTGCTGCTTAGCAGTGTGCTAGTTCCCTACATAATTAAAAGGGAAACATTGCATCAAGCACAGAAAGCACTCTCTAGATCACAGAGCATTTTAATCTTCAGCATGTTGTTTGCCATGTAATTGCCAAATGGATAATGTTTGGCAACCCAAGGGCATGTTTTGTTATGTATATGCTGCTAAACAGAAAAGAGTTTAAAGTTTAACCCACTAGAATGATTTCTGTTTTAATGCCCCAATTCATGTCTCACCAAAAAACAAAAGAAGTCTCACTGAGGGATTTATGCTGGCCCTTAGGAGCAACAGTCAACAAAAGCCTTGCTTTCCTGAGGGCCCAGCACAGAACTTTGCCCTGCCATTGCAGAATCCAAACATGGAGATACCAACAGAAGTCAGCACTCTGAGCTCTACTTTCTTTTTTTTTTTCCTCAAATGTCCCGCTTAAAACTGCTCATTCTCAAAGATATGTGGATTACTCAAATGGCCAGTCTTCACTTGAACTATAAAAGGATTAAGCAACACATAATCCCTGATACAGTGTAAATTAATCTGGGACCATTGATTAGAAAACCAGTGGAGTGTACCTCTATGTTAAAAAGCCAACCCTAGAATATTGTCAATTAAAAAAAAAAAAACAAAAACCTAGTTCTCAGAAATATTCTCATAGGAGTCCAGAAGGCAGCTGAATCTCAGCATAAATATTTAAAGTTTTAATAACAAGTCGTTTATGCAAGCTCATAAATCCATGTGTGGCATAACTACCCAACATTTATACTGACATTGCTAATTTTGGCTTGTGTGGACAGAAGGAAGGCTCAAGTAAATACTGCAGAGGATTGTTTTTCCAGACCCTGTCTTCCTCTGTTCAAAATTTCTAAGGCTAGCAGAGACGTTCAGTCAATAGTGGAGTTTTTTTTTCTTACTGCTCAGGAGAGGCACCGCACAGGTAGCATGTATGCAGAGGTACTCCTGCAGCAATTGTCATTAGTCAACAGTTTTCTATTAAAAATACGTGAAAAAAAAACAAAAAACAAAACAAAATAAAACAAAACAAAACAAAAAAACCAAACAAGCACAGTCCAGGTTTCAATTTTTATTTTATTCTTTTTTTTTTCAGAAGAGAATGTAACTACTTCGATAATGAAAAATGATTGTTTTAGAGATCGGTTTGTTTCTTTCCCATCCCCCGAAACCGAAACATGTCTTTTCTGCTCCCCAGGACATGGCTTTTGCAAGAGGAAAGTTTCACAACATGGCACCAGGCAGAGCATGTGCACACACCACACACCAGCCAGGGAGAGCAGAAATGGTGCAGGAAATGAAACTACTGTAATTTCACAAGTTTTCACACACGTAGCTGAATATAGACACAAGCTAGCTGAAAAGTGGAAGCAAAGTAGAGTTGATATGTTTCATGAAATGCAGGGAGAGTGAGAAAAGCTCAGGTTATTTCATATGTATTAAAATACCTAAGGCAAATTTGAAAATAACCTACTTCTTAACTAAAAAAAAAAAATAATCAGCCTCAGCTCCGGGCAATCTAACAAAATAACACTCCCATAAATCATCATTCACCTTGGTGTTGCACTGCCTCTGAAGTGCTGCTGCAGACAATATTTACATATCTGAGGTGATCTATCAGGTTGCACTGCCAGGGTCCTTCATATCCACAGGAAGATTGGGGAGGTATTGGCAAAGGCTGCCCTGGGAGGTGATGGAGTCGCCGCCCCTGGAGATATTCAAGGAAAGGTGGAGGGATATGGCACTGAGGGACATGGTTTAATGGGCATGGTGGTGGTGGGTTGATGGTTGAACTTGAAATCAGAGGTATTCTCCAACCTTTATTATGCTGCGATTCTGTCATCTACACATTTTGGGTGACTGCAGGATTTGAATGATTGAAGAGCAAAACTTCAGACAGGCTGCTCTCTACAAGCTTTGCAGACAAAAGCATGCACTGCTGTAATTTCAAACAGAACCAGAAAAGACTTCATGAAGACTGCCCAGAATTGTTTGCCATAGCTCTACCAGTAACAGTTCTGAGACCAGAAGTAAAAAGAGTACAAGATCATCAAACTGTACCATTAAACATGTGAGATTCACCTTGCATACCAGGACCACGTTAAACAAGTTTGGTACAAGCCTAAGCAAGGAAAAATGCAAATTCAGAGGGAATGCTTCCAGTACCAAGCACAAATGGGTTCTCACATAGACTTTTGCATTAACTCTGGTAGGAATGAATGAACTGGGAGAGCAGGAGTGGCTTTTCTTCAAGCTGTGCCTATGCAGTGAGACTGGCCACAGAGCATTACAAGAAACTGCCCCTCTACCTCATCTGCATTGAGTCTCCCCTATTGAACTGAAAAACACTTTGAAATGACTAGTCTCCATATGGCAGAAAACAAGCCACGGCTCCAGAGAAACATAGGCTTCTTCCTTTCATGCTGGCCATTGCAGCCAGATAAACACACAGACTCCAAAGGAGCCCAACCATTTCAGTTGTATTGAGGAACTCTGTGAAAATGAAGTACAAAGCTGGAAAATGATTTGATGTGGGATTGCTCCAGGCATGTTAAGAGAAAGGAGTGTCTTTATTATTTCTTCCTGAAAGAGAGATGGAAATCAACTTGGTGAATTGGATTCCAGTGCCAGAAAGGCAGGCTGAAGGCTAACAATGGGGAAGAGATCATAAGAAATGCGAGTCCTCAAAACTCAGCATTTCCAGTTTTGTGAAATACAAACTACATTTTAAAAAAGATATCCTCTAAATTCAAGGAACTTAAAATAAACAGTCACTATTGTATGAGCACCAGTCTTGTGTGTAATAAAAATACCATATCCAAGATTACATTCCCTCCATTCTTCATTAAACTTTCTTAAACTTTACACTGTGATCCCTGCCACAATTTGACAAAGGCCTCCTCACACCCACCCGAGTGTTGTCTTCTGCTGCATTCAGCGTAAGCAGTTCTTCCTCCCAGTGATGCTGTAGATGTTCATTTCAATAACATCAACTTAACACAGCAGTCTTAGAGAGAGCATGCAATGCCTTCAGACAGAGCCAACTTAATGACTTCCATCCTGCATTTATTGTAAGAGATGCATCAACTTGCTTTAGCCTCCCAAAGCTAGGAGAAAGAGAATGTTTTACTTTACTGTGGCATCAGTGCCACAGCATTATGGGAGGTACTTTTCTAGAGCTTTTCAAGCAAGCCACTGCCATCTTCTGATGACTGTGTCAAAAATCATAGAATCACAGAATCATAGAGTGGCCTGGGTTGAAAAGGACCACAGTGATCATCTAGTTTCAAATACCCTGCAGGGTCGCCAACCACCAGACCAGGCTGCCCAGAGCCACATCCAGCCTGGCCTTGAATGCCTCCAGGATGGCGAATCCACAGCCTCCTTGGGCAACCTGTTCCAGTGTGTCACCACCCTCTGTGTGAAAAACTTCCTCCTAAATGATATGTGATAGCAAAGATTCATGTATAAAGAGCAGGTGATCTGCACCCTTGCATTAAATTAGCACTCAGCAAGAGAATAGTCTGGTATTTTGGTAAGGAACCTGCAAAAAAGAAGGTGCAGCATGGAAGACGATGCTGGCAATATTTATCCCAGTAGGTACTCAGTCATTTAAAAAAAAAATTGCAATTTTAAGTAATTCAGCTTTCCTATATGTTCAATAAACAAAAATAAAGTAACAAATTACAACAGAGATGTGGACAATATTTAATATTACTTTGGAGGAATTGGCTATGCCATTGTGAACAAAAAAACCTTGATTTAGGCCCATTTCTTTTAGTTCTTATGTTTGTGTGCATTGATAGAATAGAATAAAAAGTCCTTAAAGAGTCAAATGGATCCAACTTGAAGCTATTTACAGCAAGAAGTCTTAAGTAACTGTGGGGAAACTCGTTATTACTCAGCAGTGACTGGTGAGGTGATTAGGAATGGGAAGGAAAATACGAGTTCTCGATGTAGGTGAGGTCATTCATTTCTAAAGATGTCTTCTGAACAAGAAGGTGCCAATATGATAACTAAAAATGTCCATTGAGGAGCAAAAAATATCCTAAGAAATGACACTGGGAGAAGTTAACCACAGATTTGCACATGGCCAGAAGGTGACATTTTCAATGGTTTTATCTGTATTTGGAAGATAAAAGCCTAGAAGCGTCACACAGCAAAGCAGGATCAAGTAAATTCAACTCTCCCTGCAGGCCTGTGAAATTTCAGTTACGTATGTGCCTTCCATTTTACATACCTAAATTACTTACTTCTTCCAAAGTATGAAGTGTAGAGGAAATTTCTAAGAATTTAAATGCAGGAATTTGCCAGTTAAAATGTTAATGTTAAATGATGCCTCCACCAAATGAGGTAATTTAGAGAACTGAGATTTCTGCTTTAAGGTGTCCACTTGCAGGGACCTAACAGTCTGGTTGGGGGTGAACTGTCTCAAAGAGTTTCTTAACCCATCAAAGAATTTCATCTAAATGCAACTGAAGAAGTGGCTAAAGGTTAATGAACAAAAGGAGCTGCATGCTCAAGGATGTTTTGGCACTCAGAGTATGCCTACTGGGTTCCATTCATTCCTGCAACCTTCAATGGAAAAACTGATGTAATAAAATTTAGACTATGTAAGCAACAATTTAAAATAAACCCAAAGCAAGGAAAGACCAGTATATTTGGAGATACTAAGAGCGCATAAAAGTACTGTAGCCAGCTGGCAGACTGTGGGGCAGATAGTGTGCCAGAACAAACTATCCTCTGCCCTGGCAGAAGGCTTTGGCATGCTTTGCTATGTCTGTTGGAGCTATATTTCCATGAGGGCTGGCAGCACCGGCAGAGTCTCACCTGAGCTATGCTCAGCCAAGTGTGAACTCAGGGAGAGGGAGGACAGAAAAGAGGAGCTGAGGGTGATAGGAAGCATGTGCTGAGGCAAGGAGAGGCACTACTTGAAGCATGGGGTAGCTCAAGAAGTAGAGCTGAGATGGAAAACAGCTGCAAGAAAACTCCTCCATCACAAAGACATGGATTCAGGGGAAGACTGAGGAAACTACCCAAGGGAGGTGCCTGACAGCAGAGGTGTCTGTGCCAATAATTAACTAGAGAGAGCTCTGTGTGTCTTAGTTGGAGCCCATTATTGCGATAAGGGGTAGGACAGTCAGTGCCAAACTACAAGGACAATGTCCTCCAAGCAGGAACACAGAAGTGTAGTGCCAGACAGGGAGATATCAGCCTGGAGAGGACTGGAAGAGATGTGCTGGGCTGAGAGCCCTTGGCTGGAAATGATCTCTGCTACTTGATTTTAGGTTGGGGTTTAGGGAGTAAGGGAATGGGAGGAGAAAGATAAAAGGAGATTGTTTAGGGCAGCACAACATTCCTGAATTCATACAGTAAGATTTCAATCCTTGTTTCAGTCTCTCCATAATGAAGTAGATTAAGTGTCTGCACTGCATGCTGCCTCCCAAGGGGCTGACAAAGGCTGGATCAGGATTCAGGAGGGCTCAGGGGCAGCTAGATTGGGTCCAACACTTGAACTTACAACAACTAAACAACAACTGTGCACAAAAATGTACAACATTCTCTCTACTAAACCTTCCTCATCAGTGTTTTTCCTCTCTCATTACTTGAGCATTCTGTAATCAGAGCTAACAAATAATTGCCCATTATGTCGGTTCAGCCCCGAAGCAGCTGCCCAAGAGGAGCAGAGGTGAAACAGTCCCCAATACTGCAAAAAATAACACATAGTGAAAGAGAGGAATGGATTGAATACAGGAACAGGAACATCTGCTTTTCCATTCGCTCCTGTATTTAACTCTGTCACAGTTACTTTAAAGATGGAGATCTCAGTCACTGTTGCAGCGGGATATTTTTGAAGTCATTCCAGAATGTTTTACTATGCCTTTCTTTTTCTAATGGGAAAGCCTAACAAATACACACACTCACACACACACACACAAAAGCCTAAATTTTAAGAAAACATGTCAATTATTTTATGTTCTCAAGTTTTTGGCAACAGGCAGATTTGGCAAGCAGCATCATGGCCAGGCAGCAGCTTTTAAGTTTATGGACACGAAGGCCACTGACACAAGGCACATACACTCTGTATCACAGCTGCATGCTACTGAATTTCCACAGTGGGTCAGTGACTCAATTACATAAACAGTGAGAGTAAGAGATCAAATCATCCCCGACACAGGGGATCTATTAATAAAATAAAGTCATGCTGGGTAAGAAAAATCAAGAATAGGCTAAAGATGAGCTAAGAATATTCCCTGGCTAAAAGACAAATCTGAGTTTGAAGTTACTGGCTCCAATAAATGTGGCTTCAATATCTAATGCTTTTTGAAATATTGTGTGCTGCTTCACTGCACACATGATATATTTTAATTCCTGTTATACAAGAAGGGATTGCAATACCTTACACAGTCTGTTTCTAACTCATACTTCTCATTTTACTGTGCTTCAAAGAAATCCTCAGATTGGTTCTAATCTCTATGGCATCTGAGCTATGATAACCATGCCCAAGAATGGTCAGCTAATTATCCTCAGTGGGTAATTACAAACACTGAGGAGTGTGGCTTTCTCCATCACCAGAATAAGTCAAGGTTTTTAAATTAGGCTTTTGACATAGTTTGCTAAGCTATCCAGTGAGAATGGTAGCACCAAATGCTTAATTTTTGTAAAATGTACAGAACTAAGCAAAATCTTCTTTTATATGTGTTAGAACATGCTAACTCTTTATTATAAGGTATAAGGACCTTCATTCACAATGAGTTAGGCTTCAAAATGCCATTATAGCCCAGGCTCTTGAATGTTGTTGAATGCAAATAGTTACGAGCCACAGCAAAGTTACAGTTCCCTATTCAGACTCACATCACACTGAAGAGATAAGCAGCAAGAGGGGAGGAGTTAGAGCACCCTCTGTAAGAATAGGCTGAATATCACAATTGGCTGGTTTGTAAGAATTTATTGCTCAGCCTAGGCAATTTCTTTCATCAGTCGGTGTTTCATTTGTTTTCCAAGAGATAAAATTCCACTTGCCAGTATCTAACTATCTCAAAACATATACAAATACAATACAGTTTTCCTGGAAGCGTGGTCAAGGAATTTCAAATGGCCATCACATGTTATCAGAGTGAGCCTTTAATATTACCTGAAAGACACTCTCTGAAGTCTTGAAGAGTTTCACAGTTTTTGAAGCAACTGCTGGTTGAAAAACAAAACATATGCTGATCTTTGCTTAATTGTTGATCTGCATGTTGTCCCTCATTTGACTACTTCATGCTGTTCTATGCAAGAAACTGGACTATATGCCTGGAAATATAAATAGTCTAGACAGTGAGAACATGGCCTAATTTTTAGTTTTCTTTTAAAATGCCATGAGGAAATTAGTTCTGAAGCAGCACAAGTTCCATGTTCAGTTAAAATGGAAATTAAAAATATTGTTCCAAGACAGAAAGGAAACAGTCTCAAAATACTTAATGAATTTTCCATGCATTCCTCCATCTGATGAGTTGCATTAATTTCACTGAACAAGGTGCATTCTCACCTCTCCAGTCTGTACATATTTTAGACACGAAGAAATTAAACCCAAGTATAAGTGAGAAAGTGTAAGCCCCTGAAAGCAGGTGTTTTCTTTGTACAAAATTTGTACTTGTGATCTAGGACAATGCACACAAGCCAGTTGTTGAGGCCAGCAATACTCATGAAGCAATGTTTTAGTATTAGATTGTGAAAATTGCAGAGCGACTCAAATGAACCCAGAATTTCGAGGGACTGCTCTTTACATCCCTCTAATTGGGTGGACACATCAATCCTTGTTAGAGCACCTCAGTGATCCATTTGTTGTTTAGTGAGGCATGTGCTGGAAGAGTCCACTGGCATGCCTTCAAGGGTCTCAGAGAAGACACTTCCATTGAAATTAAAAATTTAGTTGTCTTTAGCAGCTTTTTAATAAACATGATTTCTATTTGACCCACATTAGAAGCTTGCTTTGTTGCGATTTAGAAAGAAATGCCTGTCCTTGCAAAAGAGCACAATTTTTGCTGTTAACATTCAGATCGGATTACTGTAGTGATTAGATATCATTAGCATCTGAGTTTCAGCTCAAAGTGAATATAGTTTCTTCCTCATCTCAAGAAGTTCTTCTCAAAGAGGCACCTTTCCTCTTCCCAGAGTCAGCAACCTTCATAGACACTAAAGTCCTCTGGGCCCTTTTAATGAAGGGGTTTCCAATCAAACCTGCGTTAAGCGAGGAGCTGGGGTGTTCCTACACCTCACCGGGTTTAGCTCTTTCACCGAGGGGCTCATGGCACCGCCATGGGTCTCAAAGCTTTGCAAGCCCCCAGCTTTGTCCCAGAATGCTGCTTACAAACAAGTGCTTCTGTCAGCCTGTTCTGTTCTGTGAATGGCCTTTGCCATTCACACCAGGGATGATATGCTGAGCCTTGTACTTGACATCTAAGTTACATCATATTTTCTACAAGCTTAACTTCCTTTGTTGAATGCGAGTTTGCTTTACGGATGTAAAACCAGTAGAAAACGGGGGTTAGTGCCCTGTTCTCTGTAACAGAGGAAACACTGTTTTGCTATAAATGGAGTTTATAATGCCTGTTGGTGCTGAGGGACTGACACCAGGCCTGTTCACATTTGTATTATACCTTCAGTCCCTATAATGTTACTTATTGGTAGAAGCATGTGAAAGTAAGGTAGGGGGGTGTTCATGGTTGCTGCCATCTCTTGTGCTTCTGTGTTGCAATTGTATCTATTCAACTACCTACAGCCAAAGTTAAGAGGAACTGTTAGATTTTACAAGCATTTCTGAAGAATCATATGCACAAAATATAAGCTTTATAATGAAACTCACATATTTAATACTGTTTTCTAAAATGCCGTATTAATTAAATTTAATTCAATTTAAAAGAGTGAAACAAGGATACTTGATACTCCAGGCAATGCAACACGGAAATTAGTACTGAGATAGGTAGTTGCAAGGCAAAATTACGAAGCACAAAGTAGGCTATTGCATTGGTGCCCACATTAGAGGAAGTAGCCGGGTAAAATACATGTGAAATTCTACAAGGGGCTGATAAACGTTCTCAGAAGAATAAAATTAGCTAGCACAGAGCTTCCACATGAACACAGCTGTGGTTTCACCAGAAACTCTGGCACTTGTAAAACTACCAAACATACTACATGCATATCCCCACTTTTATGGCTGCTGCATAAGCCGACAGAAATGTGTTGGTCCAGAGCTATAGATCTGATGGATTAGGACAGGTCCAACAGTTCTCCATTTCTGAATAAAACTGGGAAAGAAATGCATTTGCAGTTAGTTTCTCAAAAATCCCATCAATAATCCTGTCTTACTATATTGCCTCGGAACACGGTGGAAAACAATTTTGGGGGAATTTCAGCAGGCAAGAATTACCTGACAGATTACTGTATGAAAAGTTAATATAATAGCTAGGCTCTCCTCGTAAAACACAGCTTTACACAAGAGCAGCGCGCTTCCTTCACTGCCCTGACAAACAGTCTCGTGTTTGGCCAACAGAACTGACTCGCCTCCGTCCAGCAAGTGTTACAGCTCTCCTGCAGCCAAATGGCTGACACGGCAGATATCACTCCAAAAATCTGCACAGACTGGAGCTCAGTTTTACGGACATCGAAGTGAGCAAAGCAAGAAAACTACACGTGTTCATAAATTATGCTGAGCAAGCTATCTTTGGGATACGACATTTCATAAAAAGTGCTAAGTTCCCATTTACAATGTCACGGATTTCCTGCTCCAGCACCAGTGTAGCAATTTGCTATGTGCAGCACACATAGTTTGATCACTGCCTTGCTGCTCTAATTCTACCAAGGAGTGTAATCTGTAGTCTCAATGACCTGGTTTGTAGCAGGCATCAGAAACTACAGATGAAACAGAAAATAACCCTTTATCTTGTGAAGCAAGCTATAAATGGCTCCTTTGAAGAGATTATAAATATGTATAAAGTATTAATTTTTTAGTCCCCTTGATTAAAACTGGTGGAAATCCCCCCAACTCCCCCTAGTCAGTGTTAAATGAGCATTAAGAAACACTTGAAAGTATGAACCCAAGTTGTCAGCCTGATGTGATGGTTTTATCATTACAACCTACTCACTACTTTTAATACATGAATCAAAAGACAACATTAAAGCAAGAATTTAGTGAGCCTCCTGTAGTTCTCCTGCAGTGCCAGGATCGCAGTATTCCTTCAGAGGTTTGGCTCCTGCCCAAGTCCAGAAGTGTCAGATGTTCTCAGGCATTTTTCTTCTCACCGCTACCACACTACTCACACCTGAGTTTTACTCATTAGTTTCAACTCAAATGTAAACAAAAGTATTGCCATATAAACGTTAGTGCTTGCTTTGCCTGAATCAAAATAACTTTAAATAAATAAATAAAGCTTAAGGCTTGAGTTGGTCCTACTTTGTGCAAAACATAAACTGACGTGTAAGATGTAGATGGTGACTGCAGACCAGACTTAACTCACTTCTGAACTGCACTGTCAGTTTGGACATACAGTGATCATTGGGGAGATTGAGACCTCTGGCAATGCAGAAATTCACTCATTAGAATTTAAACCAAAAAGGCATTTTACTGGAAAATTTCACAATTGCTTTTAATTTGTAGAAGTTTATGTAATTTTTTTAAGATACAACCAAGCCAAATCAAACAGCTTGCTGTTTCCAGCGAGACAGGCCGGCTGCCCACTCCCTTCCCTCGCAGCTGGCCTGGCTCTTGGCTTAGCCCTGGCTGAGGTGATCCCACTCAACCAGCTGGAAGCAAAGGAGCCCAGCCAGAAACAGCAAACAGCAAGTGAAGGAGCACGCAGCATGACACCCAAAGGAGCTGCTGGAAGCAAGCACAGATGGAATTAGATCTCGTTTGAGTAAAAAATCTTGAAGCTTGAAACGCAAATTTCAAATTTCCACCCTAAGAGTTTTGTCCCAGTATAAAGTATTGGGACCAGCTCCTTGTTTAAGATGAGTGCCAGGCACTCAATTGGCTCTTAGGGACTTGAACATCTTTCTGGAAACTCCTACAAATCAACTGCAAAATAATAGAAGGGCTACATATTTAATTTATGAATTCAAACAAAGACAATGGTTTAGCACTATAGCTACACAGCAAAAAGCACTCCAGTCCCCCAAAAGGTCAGCATTTGAAGTATTTTTTTATGAGCATTTGCAGTTGGACAGGCAGAAAATAGCCATGGGTTTAAGCCCTCTGCTTATAGAAGACCACTTCATCCATAAGTGTGGATATTTCAGCTCTTTATCTGGTTCAGGATGAACCTCAGCATTCAGCACCTCAGACCACTGATGTTTTTCTGCCAGTCAGTACTTTACAGAGCATGGAGCAGTCAGTTTCATCAGCAGAGGCTCAGACTGAGCCAACCAAGACTGGACAAGAGTCTGCTGAGTATGCTGCTCACTGGCTGCATGAAGACAAGCCTAAACAACCAGCTGGAATCAGTAACAAAAATATGAACCTTGGCTGTCTACATGGGTTACATATATGTTAAATGATTAACTAGCCCAAAGTGGGTAAGTCTGACCTTTATATCAGCTAGACATAGATGATTATTCCTACAGAAGCTGAGCTGTAAGAATTCAAACATTTTCCAGCAGAAAACATTTCACAAGAAGATTCCCAGCCAGTTCCATTATCTTGTTCAAATCTGATATTTTTAAATTAAAATCTCTTAAAAAAAATAAATCAATCAAAACTATTGTTCACTTGATTAGGAAGGGCTGATAGGATTTAATTTAAACCTTCCTGCTATTAGTATTACACTTCTCATTTGGTGAAAAAAAAAATGCATAGGAGGTGGGGCATCACAGTTATCTACAAAATCTACCAAAGTATATCCAAATTTCAAGTAGTTCATGCTACATTTTTGCAACAAGTTTTCTTACTGCAGCGCATCCTCAAGGTGTGTTACCAATAGGCATGAGATCACAGAATCACAGAATCACAGAATGATCCGGGTTGGAAGGGACCTCAAGGATCATGTAGTTCCAACCCCCCTGCCTAGCAGGGCCACCAAACATACACCTTTACTAGATCAGGTTGCCCAGAGCCCTGTCCAACCTGGTCTTGAACACCTCCAAGGACGGGGCATCCACAACCTCCCTGGGCAGCCTATTCCAGGACCCAACCACTCTCCTAGTAAAGAACTTCCCCCTAACATCCAACCTAAATCTTCCCTCTCTTAACTTAAAACCATTTCCCCTAGTCCTGCTATTATCAGCCCTTTCGAAGAGTTTACACCCCTCCTGGGAGTAAGTTCCCTTCAGGTATTGAAAGGCTGCAATGAGGTCACCCCGCAACCTTCTCTTCTCCAGGCTGAACAAACCCAACTCCCTCAGCCTGTCCTCGTAGGGGAGGTGCTCCAGTCCCCTGATCATCTTTGTGGCCCTCCTCTGGACCCTTTCCAAAATCTCCATGTCTTTTTTGTGGTGAGGGCTCCACACCTGGACACAGTACTCCAGATGGGGCCTCACAAGAGCAGAGTAGAGAGGGACAATCACCTCCCTATCCCTGCTGACCACCCCTCTCCTGATGGAGCCCAGGATCCCATTTGCTTTCCGGGCTGCCAGAGCGCACTGCTGACTCATGTTAAGCTTCTCATCTATCAGGACCCCTAGATCTTTCTCTGCCGAGCTGCTTTCAAGGACAACTCCTCCCAGCCTGTACAGGTGCCTGGGGTTCTTCCGGCCCAAGTGCAAAACCTTGCACTTTGCCGTGTTGAACCTCATCAGGTTCACCCGAGCCCAGCTTTCCAGCCTGTCAAGGTCCCTCTGAATGGCATCTGTTCCCTCCGCCGTATCGACCGCACCACTCAGCTTGGTGTCATCAGCAAACTTGCTGAGGGTGCACTCCATTCCCTCGTCGATGTCATTAATAAAGATGTTAAAGAGCACCGGTCCCAAGACAGACCCTTGAGGGACACCGCTCGTTACCGGCCTCCACCTGGACATAGAGCCATTGACCACCACCCTCTGTCTGCGGCCTTTCAACCAATTGCTTATCCATCTAGTTGTCCACCCATCAAATCCACTTCCCTCCAATTTGGAGATGAGGATGTGATGGGGGACCATGTCAAAGGCCTTGCTCAGGTCCAGGTAAATGACATCGATCGCCTTCCCTTCGTCCACCAATGCCGTCACTCCATCATAGAAGGCCACAAGATTAGTTAAGCATGACCTTCCCCTGGTGAAGCCATGCTGGCTGTCTAGGATCACGTGCTCGTTCTTTATGTGATCAAGCATGTTGTCCAGGAGGATCTGTTCCATAATCTTCCCAGGCACGGAGGTGAGACTCACCGGCCTGTAGTTACCCGGGTCCTCCCTGCTCCCCTTCTTGTAAATGGGAGTGACGTGACCCTTCCTCCAATCATCCGGGACCTCACCTGACAGCCACGACTTCTCAAATATGATGGAGAGCGGCTCAGCAACCACCTCAGCCAGCTCCTTCAGGACCCTGGGATGCACGCCATCTGGCCCCATAGACTTATACTCATTCAGTCTAAGGAGGCACTCTCGGACTTGCTCTACCCTTACAGTGGGGAGGGATTTACCTCCTTGGTCCCCACATAGAGGTATGGGGGTGCAAGACTTAGGGACGTGATAGAGACTAGAATCCTGGCCACCAGTGAAGACCGAGGTGAAGAACTCATTCAGCACCTCAGCTTTCTCTTCATCTGTTGAAGCCATTTCTCCTTTTAAATTTACCAAAGTAGGTACGCCCGTTTTGGCCTGTCTCTTCTGGCCAATGTACCTGTAGAAGTTTTTCTTATTGTTTTTCACATCCCTTGCCAAGTCGAGATATATGCCTTTCTTTAATTAACGTTCATTTGTCCACAGGCCTTCTATGCTACTGCAAACTTTAGGTCATAAACCTCAAACCTCTATGAACTGAGGGAAGTTACATTACAGTAGAAAATTCTACTGCGGTAGATAGCAGTCTGAAAAGAAAACTCCAGTCCTGAAATACAAACGTGAGTGTTGATTTTAAAGTTCATGTTTATTTTCACTGGCCTGTCTCTAAAGTAGAAGAGGTTTTTGTATAAGTGCACTAATTAAGCCAGCCATATCTGGTTTATCCATGTCAGATATTTGTAACAAACCAGTCCAGCTCTGGAGTTTAAACACTGGCATATGCATAATACTTGAAGATTAAAAAAAAAAAACTATTTTCTAGAGCATATTCCCTGAAGTAGGTTCCCATATTTTAGTGCTTCATCTTGCTTACTAACTCCTTGTACTGAAGAGTAGTCATACTCACACCAGACTTATCTGAACTACAGCAAACTCCAACGCAGGATGCTGCCTCCAACCCACCTTGAGTAGCAGAACCCCATGACCATCCTAGCCCACTGTTCTCATCCAGCAGCTCCTGCACAGAGCTCTGCTGCAGAGAAGCAAGAGAGTGTTTCCCACTACACATCAGAATGTGCTCCTCTACCTACCCTGTAACAAACCCTGACATAGCAGGATGTCCTGGTACATTTAGTCCACTCTCCTTTCCCTCATACTGCCTTTAATAGGCTGGTTTCTCACGTAGAGAAAAAAAAACCATCTACTCAGCCCTTTGTGCCAATTTATATGAGTTTATTAATATTAGTGAGACCTAGCGCCAGGGATTTTGTTTCTGACTAAAAGAATCTTAACCTAAGGCTTTTTTATTATTATTATTTTTCCTTTTCTGAGCTATCTACCCAACATGAAAATTGTACTTCTACAGAATAAAAAACTAATTCTTCCTCTTCAGGCAGTATGAAACTTGCCTTCAACATCAATACTACTCTTAAAGGAACTCAGGAAGAAAGGCAAACAGATGAGAAAATGCTTTGATGTATTGTTTGGGGAAATGCTTGTGTACTATGATTGCAAACATGAGCATCCGACAAAAGAATCATACCAAACCAGTGCTAGCCACTCAAACCATCCCTATTAAGCTGCAGTTCCAGCAGCTCACAGCTCCAACTTTATTACCAGAAGTCAATCACAATCAAAGGATGGGCTCCATAATCAAGAAGGCAAGTACAAGAAGAGGAATCAAGTCCACAGCTCCAGCTCTGCTCCTAGCCTTGCCTCTCTCCATGAGACATTCATCTCAAAGATGCCAGCACACCGTTGTGAGTGGCTCGAAATCCATACTGAGCTGAGCAATCCAGCAATTAGCAGCTGAACAAAGGTGAGCATTTCCTCATCTCCAGTAACACCACGATATGGGCAACAAGCCAAGAGTCTGATTCACCAGGCAGAAGCATACACACAACTCCTGCAGTTGCTTCTAAAGAGCACACCACTATTTTCAGTAAGCACGTAGGGGAACTAAACAAATCTCAGGTTGCCCTCAGGTACAAAAGGTAGACTCATTTCAAACTCAGTCCCAAACAACTGCAGAATGGGCAGCCCCTGTATTGATCCAGGAACTTCAACTGCAGCTGCCCACCTGCACACAAAATAGAATGCAGAGATGTTTGTTCAGCTAAATATTACGTCTATTCAAAGCCATTTATGAATACAAATCAAGGATTTCTTTAGAAATGAGCCTAATTTATATCAGTCTTAACCTTCAATGCTATTGTTTTTATGCCTTTAAGTTTGAGCAGCCATGTGGTGAAAGTGTGTGTATAACCTTTGTTACACAGCTAGATCCTCCACTCATCTGTGGAACAACCCCACAAACCTTTTTGCAGTCTATAGATTAAGTAACAAAGGATGTCCTAGTGTCATACCAGTCAGCACTGCAGTCGTTCTCAGCTGCAGTTACAACATTTCATTCTGGGCTTACACAGCAGAAGTTTCAAGTGTACCCACATGACTACATATCATCGTCTTGAAATTAAATTTAGGAACTAAAAAGCCTTGGTAATTTTTGTAAGCTTTACTCCCATTCTTTTACATCAGCCCCAGTCTGAAGAGTGGCCTCCAATGTACAGCACATTTCAGGCATTCTGCTGGAAATACTGAACAGAGATCTGTCTAACAGCCAGTGCTGTCCAGAATCAATAAACCAAATCTCTTTATATCTGCTTTAGAAAAGCTTTACTTGTTCATTTCATATTAGCAGTTTATCTTTTGATCTCTATGATTCTGTGATTTTAAGAGAATTCAGATCCACTGCTAATAAATTGGTACATTTAGGAATTACTTTCTTTCAATGAAACTTATTTCCCTGCACTCCAGCATAAGCTCACTCCAAAGGTCTCTGGTGTGCCTCATCCCACAAACTGTAGGGCTGGCAGGGACCTCAAAAGCAGTGTGGACAAACCCCCTTCTTACCCCAAGGCACAATGACTTACACTGAAGTGGTGTCTCACTGGTGATACTTACTTGGTCTTAAAATAATTACCCTCTTTTTTACATTGCTCAAAACCAACTTGTTCATTTTTCCTTTCACAGAGTCCATTGATCATTCACATTGTTTATATGGGCACCCATTTGAATGGTGTCTCTCTTTTATGTTGCAAATGACCCATGCAAGTACCACATTTAAATGTCCAATGTGTAGTACATGAAAAGAAATTCCTAACTATGTCCATATTAGGATAGTGTCAAATCAATTTATTCTTACTTTGGTAGCAAACATTTAGCACAACATGAAGTATTCTTGCCCATCACTGGCCAACAAAATCTTCTTCATGGTTATTCTGACCATGTGGGTACAGACCAGTCTTCCTTAGAAATGTTTCCACAGAAAATTATTTTTTATAGTGATTTATGAATTTCACATTATTCTTATCATTTTAATCTAGATTACTGACCATCTTCAATCTGTTACAGAGCAAAGGACAAATATTTTCCACACCCATATCCGCTTGAATACTGGTAGCCCCATTTCTTACATGCAGCACAATCACCTCCCAGTCCTCTGTGGTAGAACAGAGAGATTCCTCCTTGTCTTCATGGGAGATTTGAAGATGACTGGAAGTTATGAGGTGTACTGTTAAGTTAAGCTTATTCCCCCATATTAATTAATATGAGCTCCCTCTATTTTTTATTTCAGATGAAGGGCGACAGGGAGGTATTCCCAGCTGTGGAAACAGTCTCTTAGGAACTGTGGGCAGATTTAACCACAAACAGCTAAATGTTCATAGAGACACAAAGTTATATTTAACTATCTCCCTAGCTAATTAGATCAGGGAAGCAGAATCATATCACTAGATTAATTAAGATGAGATAGGGCACTGTAATAATTAAGTTAGGTATTTGGTCTCCTTTCCAGTATAGAGAGACAATGATCAATGCAATGATCATGTGTGCCCCAAAGATACAGACCCAACAAAGCCACCAAGCACAAAAAACTTCAATGGACAGTCTCATTTCATGTGTTTGCTTTATGAAGGCAACTCAGTTGGCCAGAGGTCTTTCTTTCTTGGGAGAATTCCTGAGACTACTCACAAGAGATGTTTCTGGACAAGCAGGGTGGGATGGGCAAGAAGTGCTGCAGTTTAGGAGCAGAACCACCATAATGCCACGAGGGGCCTAATGTGGGACTGCAGCCAGGCTCTAGAGGCATTGGAAAGGCACATCAGGACCAGGAACCCTACAGAAATTTGCTATGACTCAAAAAAAAAAAAAAAAAATAGCACAAGCGACCAAATCAACCCACAAAACAGTGTACTTGAAATTGAAGCTATACCTTAGAAAAAAAGGTGTATATATTTGCCATCATTAATTCATTTGGCCTGAATGTGGTACTCATCTCGATGGCATTCATAATGAATTTGCATGGCAATTGTGCTGTTGTCTCTATTATTTATAAATGTGACACATTATCTAGGCACAGTAAAAATTACCATCAATAAGAAGTGGATCCAAAGAAAGGTATCCCTATGGAAGAAACTCAGGCCAGCTACTGGCTCTCATGCAATATGTTGCCCAGCAAAGCCACAACTTGTTAGATGAGCTACGTCTATTATAAAAGCAAATATTTCCCCTGACTATGTGTTTTGGAAGATTTTGCTACTCACTGGTGTAGTTTAATTGTAATCTTGCAGCAATCTTTTTGTCCTACAGAAATCAAACAAGCCTTGTTCCTCTGGAAAACAAGACAGGTAAGGCAAGCTAACAGATTCTTTTTATTTTAGCCTTGAGCCCATTTTGCTTAAAAATAAAGTATCCAGTAAAAAGAAAAAAAAAAAAACTGATTCCTTTCCAGTCAGCAGAAGAAACCACATGAATATGTTTTTCAAGTGATAAAAAGTTAAAAGGATTGAATGCTATGGGTTGGAAGAGCACCAAGAAGTCTATATTCCATAAGATTTGCATAAAATGCTGTTTAAGATCAAGTTCTCATGTTGATATGATCTCATTCTAGTGGAAATCTAGATTTAGGAGCCATATCCATGCAAAAAAGTTGGGGTCTGGTAACGTTATAAGTTTAAGAGTTTAAAATTAAAGTTTGGCAATAAGTCATTCTGTTCACATATTCCTGCTTATGACAGGGAATGAGATTACACTTAATCTTATGGCGTGGATCTTACTGCATTCTGTACACCTGCTAATGCACATGTTTCATGTTAGCGTGTGATTAACAAGATGTTCTGTGAAACACTTTGTGTTAGCTCACAGCATAAAATACAGACTTCTAGAGAAGACAGTCAAAGGAAACACCAACACAACCAGTGTGATGATTAACTGAAATTAAAAAAAAAAAAAAAAAAATTGTTACCTACACCAAGAATACAAGGAAGAACAAAGTTTTCTAAAAAATAATATGAATGAGATGTACTGGCTTGAAGACATTTGATTTTTATTTTATTTTTTTCTGCAACACATTTAGAAAGACGTGGTATGTACAGAGGTACATAAGGGATAATGCAGCGTTTCTATAAGAAAATATATGGAGTTGCTTCTTTAACCAGAAGCAAGTCTGCAAAAGGGCTTCATATTTGAAGTAGAAAAGAAATGCTGCTGAATATTTCTGTTCTCAGACTGTAAATTTGATGCCATTGTTTCAAAGCAAACTTGTGCATACACTTTTTTCTTAACTGCAGATCTGTTAGTAAAGGACTGGTGAGATGTTTCATTCCTTCCTCTTTCCTTCTTAGCTCTGTACCTCAGATTGTGAGGGGCTCGCAAAGTCAATGGCTGTGAGAGAGCACACAAAGCCACTTAATCTCCCTCAATACCATCCTCCATGTACCAACTCCATAGCAGAATGGAGGTGGCAAGTACATAATGTCACAATGTTTAGCCTGTTTTGAGAAAGGGGGATCCATTATATTTGGCATTTGTTGACTTGATATGTTTGCTTTCCTCCATAACGCCTTGGTAACAGCATTGTTTCAAGAGATGTTTACAAGAACAAATACCTGTAGGTGATTTGCAGTGTAGTTTGAACCCTTAGTAACAGGAGCTACCTCAGAACTGAAGACACTTTCAAGACATCACTGCTTCGTGGGTTGCCAATACACTGTACTGTTTGACCAGGAATGAGAGATCTTGAGGAGTGCCGCACTTTTGTTGCCATTGCTGTCAGTAGTTTATTCATGAATCCACCCTTAGCTGCCTTGTCCAGAGAAAAGGATGAGAGTTGAACTTCCAGCAACCTATTAATTATTCTTGTGCTAACTGAAAAAAATACTATTGTGTTCATTTTCTTGATCATTGTTGTATATTTTAATACTACACACCAGACAAGTGTATCTGCAGGTGAGCTATTGTATTTAAGTGCGTAGGGCAGCAATGACTTAGACTGGTTCTGAAAGTATCGTTTACAAAGGCAGTGTCATCAGTTCAAGGCAACTGATGGTAAAGCTTGGGCCACTATGCAGAAAGCTGAATGCTCTTCTAAATATTACTTAGGGAGGTGGGCACAGAGGATAACACTAAAATGATTATTTTAGCAATTATAATACTGATGGAATATCAAGCAGCTTAGAAATGGTACATGGGCACTGTAGAATGTTTATCCTCAAGATGAATATCCCTGAGGGCAGGAAAGGAGAAAGGCACAATACTGGAACAGAAAACAAGTAAGTCTTTCTTACCAAAATCTGTATCCATGAATGGCATCAGATCCAACAAAAACACTGTCTGCCGAGGAAACTCCTTTACATGCTCCTTGACCTTTTATGTCCTACAGACACCAGGATACTCTTGGCTATAAAGGTTGAAGTTATGCAGAGTATATACCAGCTGCATCAGATGATGGAAAAGTCACCACGTTTGCTTCAGCCCACTAATTTATGCACTTGAAGTAGAGACTTACAGATTATCCCAAGTACTCAGATACACTGTGGAGGCCACACTGACTATATGTGCTCCTAGTGAAAATTCCAAGTGAAACAAAGCTATGAACCTCACTGTGTTCTACTCTCTCTCAAGCAAAGGATAGAAGAAGCTGGGAAGTCTGGCCGTATTTTCATTTTTAGTCTTTGGGAACCTGTTGTCTCCCTGACTTCAGAGGGCCCTTAGATCTGGAAAGGAAAGCAAAAGTCAGCAAGCAGCTCACTCGTACACCCCACAATGAGACCAGCTGCACCCAGTGGGCCACACACTCAGTGGTGCACAGCATGCACACCAGGCTGAATGATGCTATTGGAGAACCAGCTCCAGTCTCTTGGCCTATCAGCTGGAGAAACCTGTTGTTTAGAGCAGCTAGCACATCTTCCCTATTTCTCTTTGCTGTGAAAGCAAGATACCCAGAAAAGCTTCTTTCACCACCCCAGAGCTCACTGAATTTGTTTCCTCCCACCAGCTCAGTGCAACCAGTATCAACAGTCAGTCATGCACTTACCAGTGCTGGCTGAAGTACAAGCAACAAGAAACTGCATACTGGTGGGGAATGCCATCATCACCTGAGCACCACATCTAGCAGTGACAGGTTTCATCCTCCCCATTTGCAGACTCCTAGTTTTGTACCACCTTCAGCCTGCTTTTTAACTTGTTTTGGTTTTCTCCCAGGATGACATGCTTAACTGATTTGAATAATTGTGATTACAGGAAGCTGATGTAGCATTTCTCAGACTCCAGCCTATCTTGGACAAACAGCCGTACCAAAGTGTTTGTCAAGACTTTACTCTCCCGCATGTTCTTTTCTAACTGTGGGTTTTCTCTACTTTCCACATGATGATTTGCTCTTATTTTGTGTGTGCTTTCCTAAGGTAGTGAGATAGTGAGACATGTAAAATTTCTATTATTGTTGATGTGTTCTTTGTTTTGTATAACACGGCTTCATTTCTTCTCCACGGTTCAGCAACCATCTTAAATGTCTGGCAGATACACACAGCATTCTGCTGTGTGACCATCAGCTTTATCCTAAAACAGTTAACAAAGGCAAGTTGTAATTTTGAGTTTAAGCCCCTCCTTTAGCAGCCAATCTCATAAGGAACAGTAAAAGCAGAAAATAATCAGACAAAACAGGCTTTAGCCTTTGCATCCCATTGAGCATTTAAGGACTGTTGGAACAGAAGATGGCCAGCAGCTCTCTGATTTTACTACTTGAACAGGAACAGCTTCCATTTGTCCTAAAAAGTCATGAGGGCAGACACTTCTGCCATTAAAAGTAATCCTATGGGAAGCTTTGCCACTGCAGACATTTGGTTTTGCCTAGAAAAAAAAGTTACACTTCAATGTTGTGTTCATAACCTCTTGATGGCATTGTGTAGGTACTAAAACCAGCACCATGACCTCATGAGCAAGTCTCCATCTTGCTCTGCAAGCAGCAAAAGGTAGCAGGTTAAGGCCCAGTCTTATTGCACGTTCAGCAAGTCATTCATCAAAGCAAAACTCGTACCACCAGCCCAACAATTTACATTAAGTCCCAAATGGATGCAGCTCTGAAGAGCAGTTAGGGAATTGCTCATAAAATTATATCTTCTGAAAATATGTTCAAATTCCTGCAGGGTAAAAAATAAAATAAAATAAAATAAATTAAAGTAAATCCCCATGGCGCTATTACCAGGCTAAACCCTAAACTATGCAACACGTGATCCCAAAGCATGTGTCTTTCCCAGCACTACCGCATTGTGCTTGGCAGCCAACACCCTGCAAAGCCGGGTCAGCGATGCAGGCTGCTTCAGTTCTGCTCTGCAGAACACAACGCCAAACACATCAAAAGAGATCTGCCTCCGATTTATATCCTAAGACAGAAGGGTTTTATTAATAAAACTGTTTCCTCAGACTTAAATTCCTTTAACCGTACTTAAGAGGGAGTTACTACACATCTTGCCCCCAGGCGAAACATGACCATTCCACACATGTTAAAAATCAGTATCTCTTTACATTTATTGGTGTGTTGAAAAAAAGTCAAAGGATTTCTTTTTCAGACTGTGGCAAGTTGGGAATCTTTCATGTTTGAGGTACCATCTCTATCAACTGGTTTCTATTTTGAACTTATGAATTTTCATATCGCATAACCAACGGTTACATTTTTATAATAACCACATCTCTCCATCTTGAAGTAAGAGGCTTAGCTGGCATCATGCTTTAAGGACAGCTGTGGGATACGAGATGCTGCAGAGAAGACTTTGAAGCTCTCTCCATTCTGCACGAGGTGTTTCTCCCCCTCCTTCCTCCTGCACTTCTGTTAATCTTGAAAGCATTTCCTACTAATGCATGAAACCTCTATTATGCCACATATGGTTTCTATTTTCAAGTCTCTAATGATTTCAGGAATTTCTTTGATTTCTCTAGTTGTTACCTCATTCCTGTCATTCCTGATTGACAAAGAAGAAACAACCCCCAGCCCCTCCTAAGCTTTATTTCTTTACTTATGAAGCTGTCTTGATGGATGTAGAAGTTCAAAATGGCTTTTGTAGGAAGGAAGGTGGGGCCTCAACTATGGCTCAGTAGATCTGTGTTACATTTGAATAGCATCCATTTTTCTTACTTGGAGAAATGAGGCATTAACCATCAAATCTGCCGTGTGCCTAAGGATGCTACACTCACACCTACAGACCTATGTCAGCACTGAGGGTGTCATACAAATCTGCACGCACAAATAGAGCATTCCCAGAAAGAAATACTCCACAGTTCTTGTTTTCATCAAGTTTCCAAATCATTAGCAGCCAAATGGTGGCCAGACCCCAGCAAACGCAGCCACACAGAGTTCTCCCACGATGCCATGGCAATGCCTGGTTCTGCCCTGCAGCTCCTGCACTGTGCCAGCTCCGTGTGCCCTGTCCACGTGCGGATGCCAGCACAAGGCAAGGACTGAGCCTCGTTCAGCCTCAAGCTGCCCTTCTGTGGTTCGTGGTTCACTGCATTGGGCAAAGCTCTCGCTGGAACACAGCACACATACAAAAGGGTTCACTCGGAAAATTCAATTTATTGCAGAGACTTCATGTTGAAGGATCAAAACAGACAAATGCTTAAGGACAGTTCTGGTGGCAGCTTTGAAATTACGGAGAGATTCTGTAATCTCACGGAGGGGTATGCTCCAAAGGTATGTCTGCTCAGAGACAAACCTATCTCTTACTACCATGTTCCTATAGCAGCGGCTATTGTACTTCAATTGGAAAGAAGGATGGAAAGAGAGAAGAGGGAAAAAAAGCCAACACCAAATAATTGCCTCATGTACCAACAGCACCAGTAGATGAACCAGTTCTAATGATGATTCCATTTAACTGGATGTGATACTCTCAGAGATTCCTATCAGCAGAAGAAAGGGCTGCATGACTGTTTCTTGGCAGCGGCGTGTAACAAATCCCCCAAATTACACAATCAGCTGTCTCATACATGAAGCACACAGGAACAGGCAGAGCCACCATGAATTTCCCATCTCTTTGGGTTCATTCCATCCAGAGAACATCAGTGCTCTGCACCAGTGAAACATGAACAGCCCTGCTAAAGAAAATATTCACGGCATACAGTCCCACCAGCACAAAGATGACAAAGCAACACTGCTCACTTGCGTGGCGCTGTGTGAGACAATGAGCAGGAACAGCAGTGCCGAGCCCTTTGGTCACCCCCCACCTTTTCCTCTCCCTCCCACCCCAATGAAAGCTCGGGGCAGTTCCCCAAAGCCTGACATCCCTGGACACAAAGGGGCTGCATGAGCAGCATCTCCTGGGGATTGCTGCACAGCAGCAGTCGGTGCCGCATCGCTCCCACATGGCATTCCCAATCCCAAACCTGTGTCTGGAGCTTGGGTGGCACCCAGCAGGCAGAGAGGTGGCACTGGGTGTGTGAAGGCTCCAGGAGTGTACCTCAGCTGGGAATACAGAGGGATCGTAACCCGAGGCCTTGGGGTGGGTGCTTTCCAGCTAATCACAGAACCACAGGGGTTGGAAGGGACTTCCGTCGATCATAGAACCTAATAGCCTTCTAAAGCAGGTTCCCCAGGGCAGGTAACCCAGATGGCCAACTGGAAGGCTGAGGGCTGGGCTGGGAGCCAGCAGCTCATTGCTCTGCATTTCAGGGATCTATAGAACCTGGCTAGTGTTCATAGGGGAAGCCGTCAAACCCATGGCCACCCGTCACGAGGAGCCCACTCGCACCATTCTTTTGTCATCTCTGCACTTGATGAGAACATCACTTCTCTCATCGGAAACAGATGAGCCATTCGCTGACAAAATCACCCCATTACAGCAGGCTGCAGAATGCCCACCACACACAGAAACACACGTCCCAATTTGGGGAAGGGGCACCCAATGGGGCGGAGGAAGGATGAGCAGCAGCGCGAATAGCGAGACGCAACCATTCGAACAAAAGAGATTCCAAGATGTCGCACTGAGAAAATCTTCCTGCGGAGAGCTCTCCCCCCGCCCCCCCACCAACCCCCCTTTCCCGGCAGCGGGGGATGCTCGGGGGCTGCGGGCACACGGGTGGCTCCCCCTGGCGCGGCCGCATCGCTACGCGGGGTGGAACCGCAGCGCGGAAAACACCGCAGAAAGGACCCGAGAGCGGACGACGGGGCTCCCTCGGTCCAGGAGCCCCGTTTTCCCCATTTTCCGTCTGTGCCGAAGGGTTATTTTGCGGGGTCGAGGGGGGAAAGAAGGGGCCTTTGGAAGTAGCGGGCAGCGCCGCGCGAGATGCGCACCGCGGGTGAGGAGCGGGCTGGGGGGGTGCAGGGAAGTTCCACCATCTCTCCACTGCCCCGTGCGGGGCCGGAGCGCGGCGAGGAGCCGGGGGGGGTCCCTCGAGGTCCCTCAAGGAGGAGCGGGGGGCGGTGGGGGGCGGCTTTGTTCCATCCCGGGCCCGATCCCCGACGGGGCGGGCCCCCGCCCCGCGCATGCGCCGGGCAGAGACAAAGGAGCGGGCGCTGGCGGCCCCCCCCGCGTGGCTGTGGGTCGGAGCAGCGGGATGTGGCGCGTGTGCCCGGCGGCGGGGCGAAGACACGCGTGTTCGTGGGGAAAAATGGAGGAGAGAAGGCAGCGGGGTGCTTGGGATGTGCGGCTTCCTGGGGGAGGTGGGGAGGAAAAGTGGGGGAAGAGGGATGAAAAACGGTGAAGAGGAATCTCCTGGGAGAAGGAGAAGAAGGAGCTCGATGAATATTCATGGTACGCGAGGATGGGAGCCGGGCGCTGGGGCAGCGCAGCCCCCCGTACCCCGATACACCCACCCACCCACTACCGCGTCCCGCGACCGGTGCCGGGAGGTCCCGCCCTGCAGGGAACCATCGCGCTGCCGCCCCAAGGAACCCCCCTGCCCCGCGCCCAGCTCCCACCGAAGGATTCGGGGGTGAGATGAGACTGCGGGTTTTTCCGCTCATTGTTAAGAAATCGGGCGCAAAACCCTCTCGTTCCCACCACACCCATCTCTTCCTGCCCCCCCGCCCCCCACCCCGAAAAAGCGCCATCGGGCATTTAAAACCCCACGGCATCGCCCTCGGTCCGCTTTGTGCCTCGAAACCGCTCCCGGGCGCCGTTCGTCTCTCGAGGAACCGCTCTCCCCACTCTCCTCTCATCCCCGCACCGGGCGGGAGGGATAAAGCACGGCGGGCTCGAAGCCCCCCGCTCCGCTGCCCATTGCCACGCGCGGGTCGCGCCGCTCCTTACCCCGCGTGCTGCCGCCGCCGCTCTCTGTGCCTGTGCCGCGCTGCCGCCCGCCCCGCGCAGCCCGGAGCCGCTGTGCGCTGCGGCTGCCGCTCGCTCGCCGGGCGCGGAGTGCCTCGCGCTGCTGCTGGAGCACTGCCGCCGCTACCGCGGCTGCTGCCTCTGCATTTCTCGCTCTCGCTCTCTCTCTCCCCCCTCCCTCTCTCTCCTCCCTCCCCCCTTCCCTGTGACAGTCTGTGGGCAGTTCAAAAGCCACACGCACTTATTTATTTATTTCCCGGCCCGGCGGGCGGGGGTAGGGGAGAGAGGGGTGCGCTGCGCGGCGCTCGCGCTTAGGGGGCGCACGGGGCCGGGATGTGAAATACCGGGGGGGGAGGAGGGGGGCCGCACGCGCATCTTGCAGCCTCATATATCCCACCTCCCCCCGAAAATAAAGCGATCTCGGGGAAGACGGTGCCGTCGAGGAAGGGCAGGGAGCGGCTCCTGAAAGGCGCGGCGGTGCGGAGCTTTCCGCTGCCCCTTCACTTTCCCCCCCCCCTCCCCACCTACGGAGCTGGGAGCCGCGGCGGGTGGAGGGGCTGCACGCAGATTCCCCCCAAGAGAGAGCCCGGACAAGAGGTTCTGTGCCGAAGAACAAAAGACAGAACACTGAGGGAAGCGGCCCAGGTATCGGAGCACGGAGCTCTCATGGGTTCGAGGTGCGCTGCCCCCAGCACCCCCACCTTCCCCAGCCCCACCGGCGCCGCACCGCTCCCCCCACTTCCCCACCCCGGCCCCCGCCCGCATGGTGATGCACGGAGCTGGGGCGCCCCCTGCTCGGCGTCGGGGCGGCACCGCCTGCGTCGCGCTGCGCTGCGGTGCGCTGCGGTTCGGCACGCCCTTTTTATCCCTTTTTCATTGCTTTTCAATTTTTTTTCTATTTTTTTGTACTTTTTTTTTCTTTTTGCATCCCCGCCCCGCAGTGTTCCACACCTGCCCGAGCTCCGCCGAATGACGTTGGGTAATCGAGGAAAGAAGAAACGGGAGACACACGCACACACACACACAAGACACACACAAAAAAGGCAGCAGTGCCCCTAGGCGTGCCGGATCCGGCGGGCGGGGCCGCGCCATCGCCCCACTGCCACAGAAGCAGCGTGGAACGATGCGGCAGAGGGAGAGAAGCGGGTGGTGCTGCGGTGCCTGCAGGGCCGTGAGCTCGGGGTGTGGGTGCTTCTCTGGGGACAGCGATCTCTGAATGCACGCAGCCCAAATGCGGAACGCATCCAACACTCCCTTTGCCGCTTTGCTGCATGAACACACCCTATATTTGTGATCGATTTCATAGAATCGGAGGATCGTTTGAGTTGGAAAGGATCCCTAAACGTCATCTAGTCCGATCCCCCTGCGATGAACGGGGACATCCTCAGCTCTATCAGGTTTCTCCGAGCCCTGTCCAGCCTGACCTAGAATTCAGACAAATGCGGGTCCCCAAATCATAGAATCATAGAATCACCAACGTTGGAAAAGAACTGCAAGATCATCCAGTCCAACCGTCCACCTACTGCCAATATTTTCCCAATAAACCACGGGGATTTAAATCTGCCTTTGGACATTCGTTTGTCCTAACCAGAGAGGTGCGGGGTATCCGCAGCTTCTCCTCCCGTGTGCAAGGAAAGAAGGAGGAGGTCGCTATCGGGAAGGAAGGAAAAGCATGGAACGTCTGACAAAGGATGGGGAGCTCTGGCCGCGTAGCTCTGTCCCGGTCCTGGTTGTCCTGAACCCATGCTGCCGCTATGGCAAACCACGGCCTCCCCCATCACTCAGCCCCGTCATCTCTCGTCACCTCTCTCTCCTTGCAGCCTTTCAGCCCCCTGTGACTCCCAGGAGGCACCGACTGTCGCATTACCATCTTTGCCACGAGGAAACAAACCCAACCCCGAGCACCCCCAGCACTTCCATCCGGACGCAGCTAGTTCTGACCGACGGCTACTCGCAGTGCGTTAGGTGTGACGCGGAGCGGCCTCCCCTGACCCCGCATCCCCACAGCAGGAACCCAGATGCGCACAGCTCGCCTCCAGCACCCACCGCTCCCCGAGCCTCAGCAGGGAGCACCTGCTCCTGGAAAGCAGCGCATCCCCTTTGTTCTCTAGGAAGAAAGAGCGGCTACCCAAAGCAAAACCCACGTTAAAAACCCAGCCGGCGCCGCTCTTTCACGACCAGCCCTGGAGAGAAAGCGCTGCCTCCTCACGCTGCCATCACAACGAGAGCAAACCCGGAGCCCCCGCCGCTCCCCGGAGCCGCCCGCCCGGCCCGGCCCGGCCCCGCCCGCTGCTGCGCTTCGCACCGGCACCGCGGGAGGGAGCGCTGCGCTCAGTTTACACGCAGTCCAATTTCCCCGCGTCGAGCACGGAGAGAGGCGCTCCGTGCCCGCAGCCAGGTGGGACGTGCAAGCCCTGGAGCCTGCCTTACCCCTGTGTTCCTGGCTCTGACAGCTGGTAATGTGAAGCACATGTGCTTCCCAAGAGGTCCTGCTCCAGCCATCGATTCAAGAGGCTTCCCTGCTTCTTAGAAGTCCGTGTGCAACTTTTCCCAAAGATGGGTATAGATGCTGTTCTGACAGTTCTGTTTATTTGTGGTTATCTAGGCTATTTTTGTCTCCTACCCCAATTACCCTCAAGCCTTGGAGCTGTTTATGTACAAAAGAAGCAAATGTGCATCCCTTGTGACTTACATGTTCCAGACCCCTCCATGACCATCTGCAAGTCAGATCTTGGAATCTGTTCTCCACTTTCATATGCACGTTTCACTGCAGCAACAGATGAATCAGTGCTTTTCTGCTTGGCTTGTATGGCCAAAAAAATGTATTTCATGTAACAGCTATAGTGAGTGTATCAGTGTCACAATAGTGACCAGAATTGGCTTCTTGTGCAGTATTTTTTTCTGTTCTCACTCAGAATGCCAGTAATCAAATCAAATCAAATCACACTGTCTGGATGCACCAATGTGACAGCTACAGTGCACTGTTGGGTACTCATGAAGTAGAAGAAGCGAGGTGTATAGGAAAGGATGCCAAGTACATTGAGCAAAGAAAAGCTCTGCTTCAGTACTAAGTGTCTGATCACTGCACTGAGGGTGACTTATGTATGTTACTGTCTGGACATGCCATTTGAAATGCAAGCTGGAATCCTGACTTGGGAAAGAGGCACTGGATTCAAGTATGGGGTCACAGCCCTGGGGACACATCACTCACACTGTCCCTACACATCTTCCCTGCATCTTCCCAGCTCTGCCCAAGGCTCAGGACCCATTTTCAGCCCAGCCTGGTACATCAGTCCCTGCCCCAGCAATGCCATAGCTGTCTGTTCCCAGCCCTTTCTCTGACTCCATCTTTTGCTGCTTCACACTGGACCTCCTGAACAGAGCCTTCACCTCTTGTCACCCTTAACTTTGGATCCCTCTCCCTTCTGTAGCAGCCTCTGACATCCAGCTTGTCACAGTTGCTTCCTGGCAGCCCTGTTGTGGGCACAGAAAAGAGCTTACACCCATATACATTAGAGCAGCTTTGGTCCTGTTCAGCCACATTTCTTAGTCCCTGTGTTCCTTTCACTTTGTGGCGCTAAGTTTAAAGCTATCACCTCTTATACATCACTGCTCGTGCCTAGCAGAAGCTGCAGATTCCTTGTGAGAATCAAACTCCATGCCTGCATCTGAGGTGGTTAAAGCTATTTGTAAACATTTGGACAGCATGGTCCTCCCAGAAAATAAGAGCCAGATAGAACTCATACCTCAAAACCATTACTCCCCAGTGAACCACCTGATATGTCAATAGCATGAGCTGTTGAGCTCACAACACTCACCTGCTTTCAACCTACAGTCAGTGATGGAGATTTTTCTGAAATGGAAATGTTAGCAGCACAAAGGACCCAGTGCTTCAGACCATGTGATGTACGCTCTGTGGCTGCACCTCCATGACCCATCCTTCCATACCAGAACTGGGCATGTTCTCAAGGCACGCACCACAGATTTAGCCACAGGATTCTCTGTGTCAGAGCAAGACATGCTGTCTGCTTCCTGAACGCTTCTTTGAAATGCTACACTACTTTGATATTTTTATTTTTGTATTTTTACATACCAAACAGTTATCAGTATCAGAGAGTTGGAGCTTTAAATAAGCCTTGTAATGTGTACTACCAGCTGTTCGTGGCTGAATGACAGAGAGTCTGTAGCTAACCTATGCCTTTTGTCTTTATTGGGTGGATTTTGTAGGTACTACAAATAAAAGAGCATTTGGGGACATATCACAGAATTACAGAATTGCAGGGGTTGAAAGAGACCTCAAGAGATCCCTGAAACATGGCCAGATCAAGGCCGTTACAGTGCATAAATCAAATACTAACACACACAGAATGAGTCAAGCTTTACTGAAGAACTTCAGAAAGAAAAAGATAAAGGCCAGTGAGATCAGTGGTGATCCAGAAGCTGATAACACATTGTGCTCCAGCACAGAAGTGTCAGACACCTCTTGCCTTATTGCCTGCAGGTCACTGACTGGTGTAACTGGATGACTTCATGCAGTGGAGGCAGGCACTGCTTTACTTACCCAGTAGCTCATATTTGTTCAGAGATAGCTGACAGCCTTGGGGACAGGAACAGGCTGCTACTGTCACCTCAGCACCAATCTGTCCTTCAGTGAGTATCGGTTAATTGCAGCAACAACTGATATCTAATCACAAAAAAAAAAAAAAAAAAAAAAAAAAAAAACCTTCGAGTTTCAGTTTAGTGCATTTAAAAATTTGAGAAATAACTTTCCAGTGGGAAAAGCAGAACATAATCTTTTCTACATCAAAATCACTGAAAGAAGTCCCATTGCTATTAGTAGTGAGTGCTGTGACACGTAGCTCACAAGATAAGCCCTCTATTTGTCTGTGAAGTTATAACATTGTGTAAGGAGTAGTTCCCAAGTCATAGAAGCATAGAATCATTAGAGTTGGAAAAGGCCACTAAGAACATCTAGTCCAACTGTCAACCCATCCTCATCCCCACTAACCTACGTCCCTCAGTGCCACATCTACATGTTTCTTGAACACTTCCAGGAACAATGACTCTACCACCTCCCTGGGCAGCCCAGGGCTTTGTCACTCTTTCTGAGAATAAATATTTCCTAATATGTGGCCTGAACCTCCTCTGGTGCAACTTGTGGCCATTCCATCTCATCATATTGGTAGTTACCAGGGAGAAGAAGCCAACCTCACCTCACAACTACCTCCCTTCTAGTTATTGTAGAGAGCAATAAGGTCTCTTCTGAGCCTCTTCCTCTGCAGACTAAACAATCCCAGTTCCCTCAGCTGCTCTCCATTGTGCTTGGGCCAGACGCCCTTCACCAGCTACCTTTCTCTTTTCTGGGCATTCTCCAGGGCCTCTGGAACATCCCAGTTCCTAAAACAGTCAAAGTCTTTTGCCCCTTAGAGAAGATCTGTGACCAGCAGCCCTTGGTGCAGCATTTCAGCTGGGACATCACAAATGTCCCATGGAGTTCCTGTGAAGAGGCGTAGGGGCTTATTGATGGTCAATGAAGGTCCTAGTACAGGATAAGTACTATTTTGTTCAGACCAAATTTGTGTGTTTAATTCAGCACTCTGGAAAACAAGGCTACCACAGCTGGTGGCAAGTCAGGCTTTAGTAAGTGCATCCTGAATTCCATGAGCTCCATAAGCCTGAAGCTGACATACTAATATGCAAAGGCTACAAGAGAAATTATTGAACAGCTTTTGTTCCAAATAATGGCAGCCACCACACTAGCAGAAGGGCTTTCAAACAGCCATTGTTCTGTGAAATGACAATGGCACATTAAAAATAATTGACAGTAAATGTTTTAGAGTTTAGAAGATGCTTCCAATCTTCTTCGCGCTCTCCCTGCACATCCTCCCCTTCCTTCCCTTCCACACCATCCCTTCAACTTCTTAACTAGACACGCTGCAGTTCTCAAAGGAGCTACAGTAGGAGTTCATACTTTCTTTCACAAATGAGAAGGGACTGTGCAAGAAAACTGCGGAAATTCATGATGTAAGTAAAATCAAGTCATAATCAAAACACAAAATTGACACAGTCTCCTTGCTTCTTGGTCTTTCACACGTTTTCCATCTATGTGTTCTGACTTGTTGCAAAGTTAGCTTAGAAGGACAGAAAACGTTTAAAGCTCATTGATACCCCTGCACTATAGGTCTTAGTCAAGTCAAACAGATTGGTAGGACCACAGTGCTGGCTAGAATCCTGTTGCAGTCTAAGGATCACAAAAATGGTAAGGATGAACCAGATCCAGATAGTGAGAGTAAAAGAGCTGAGCATACAAAGAGAATAGATTTTCTGAGTGATGTTGCCCGATTTTATGAGCGTGATATGCAGGCTCTTGTTCATGTTTGGTGAAAATGCATAGCTACTGGTGGTAACTATGTTGAAAAACAGGGTTTTCTATAGCATAGTTTTGAAAACCTTTGCCAAAGTTACCAGCTACAGCACAGACTCTTCTAAAGGAGGAACTAACCCACAGTTCGCAATTTATTTCATAGCCATGCAGTAATTTATTCATGGAAGCCCCCAAATGCCCCAGCTGGATGAAGAAATGGGAAGCTTGAAGGACAGCTGTCTTCTGCTCCTGTTTCCTGTAACCATCCACATTCTTAAAGCTGCTTACAACAGAAACTGCAATGACACTTTTAGCTGATACAACTCATACTTGATGCTATGAGCTACATGAAAGATGCTCAATATTTACTTGCACTTCCTTCAGCCTTCTTGTACCAGAAAAAGTCAGAACTAGATTTACCTGTGCTAATCAGTAAATATTGGAATATTTAAATATTATTTATTAATATTATTTATATTATTTATTTAATATTTAATATTAATATCAGTAAATATCAGGAATATTGAGTCCACCAGAGGGTTGTTTTGCTGAAAACAATCTTGGGCAGTATATACTACAAGCTGCTTCCCCATTTGAAGAAAGAAGCTGAGCCAGAACATTTTTATTTTGAGCTAGAATATATTGGAGTTGATATGAATGTGAGCAGTTTGAGGTTGTTTTCCATGCAATTGCTTAATTATCAGTTTACATGCAAACTTTGTTTCCCACACCTTTCAAAATACAGGATCTGAGTACAAAATTTTCCTTTTCCTCCAACTCCAAAAAATATCTGCTTTGTGACAACAGGTGATAACAGTCCAGAAACTGAAATGAATTTATTAGCCGAATGTTTTTCTTGACAGTCTGAGTTGCATATCCTAAACTGATATCACATGTAAAAAACAAACATATTGAAGAGCAAGTTTTCAGCTTGGACTACAGACAATCTCATAGCATATACAAGTACCATTGTGAGGAAACTTTGGGAGGCCAATAGTCCAATTTTCTGCTTAAAATAGGCAATCATTAACACTAAATTAGGCCCACCATGGCTTCATCAAATTGAGTCTTGAAAACCTCTGAGGTTGGAAAATCTACAGCTTCTGTCATACCTTCCTGCAGTGCTGCACTACCAACTTAGTGAAAATGTTTTCCTAATGTCTGGCTAACGTGAACCTTCCAAGCCACAGCTTACATTCATTACTCCTGTCCACTTTTTATTTGGTATTGTGAAGTGTGGCCCTGTCATCTCTGTAACTCTCATCTGTATAGTCATAGGCTGCTGTTTAATCTCCTCTCAGCCTCTTCTTTTCCAGGCTAAATAAACTGTGCTGCCTTAACTTCTCCTTATAACTTGCATGCTCATTGTCCTCAGCCATCTTAACAGCTTCCCATAGGACTTTGTCCAGATTTTTAACAACCTTTTCAAAAGGTGAGCGGGGGAGTTCCCATAAATTAGCACAAAAATCTACTTTTGCCCTACAGTAACCCACAAGTTTATTTATTCAGGGTGGGAGCATATTGTTGGCACACATTCCATTTGACATCCACTGTAGCACCTGGGTCTTTTCCAGTAGGGCTGCTGTTCTGACAGACACTTTGCAGCCAGTTCTGATGCTTGTGGTTGTTCTGCCCCAGCTGTCTTTCTTCCTGCTGAGTCCCATGGGTTTTCTGTTGTTCCAGTCCCTAAGTTTCTCAGGTCACTATGAGCTAAAGTTCTTCTATTTGTCCCATCAGTTTCTACCTCTGCTTTATCATCATCTATAAGATGGTTTGTGGAGGGTGCATACTGGTGCATCATTAGGACTGCAAAGGAATCATTGGACTATGCAGGTGCTACTATTACATAATGTTGACCCCCGAGGGACTCTACCCCCTACCAGTCAGACCTCTGGACATCAGTATATACTCCTGGAGCCCCCATTTCTGTCCTGCACAGCTGTCTGTTTCTCAAGCCCAAACTTCCTTAGCTTCTGAGTGAGCTTTGGGGGATGATAGGAAATGCTGTCAAATGCTTTATTAAAATCCATGCATGTTATACCCACCATCTTCCCATTGCCTGCACAACCATTTTTCCAGAGAAGGTAGTCCACTTCACCAAGGACAACTTGCTCTTTGGATGTCTGTGCTGAGCAGTTTTCATTACCTGCTTGTCCTTTGGGGGTTTGCAGATAACCAGAGAACATGCTTCACAGTAGCCTCTCCTGGTTGTCATCATTTTTCATAGGTAGAAGCAAGCCAATCACATCAGCTAGCTCTGTCAACACTTCTCTTCCCATGGATTGACTACCTAGAAAAGATGGCTTTTCTAGGTAGAACCAAAACTGTTGCTACTCCAACATCTTGATTTGTGCAGGTCCATGCTGAGTTCTGGGATCTGAATTTGCCTGTGAAGGTTGAAGGAAAAAAACAAACAAACAACAACAAAAAAACCTTAAGTATTTCAGCCATTTCCATGGTTTTTACTAAACCATGTTCTCTTTCATCTGCTGACTACCTTTTTCCAAACTCCTTTTCCAGCAAACATACCTGTGAGATCTCATTACCTTCCGTGTCCCTAAGCAGTGGTAATTCCAGCCCCAACTTATCTTTTGACCATCCTGATTTCTCCTTACTGCATTTGTCCTTATGCTGAGCAATATTGTTTTACCGTTCTTTCACGGAGTCTCTTTGTTTCCCCTTCTTGTACACTCCTTTTTTTTCTGGAGTGCATTTTAGTCCATTGACAAGCGCCTGGCTTAGTTAAGCAGACCTTCTGCCAAAATTCCCAGTCTTCCTGTACAATGGTATGGTTTGTTCCTGAGCCCTCAAAAAGTTTTTCTGCAAAAATTAGCCAGCTTTCCTGGGCACTCTTCCCCTTCATGGCTTCTTCCCAGGGCTCTCCGCCTAACAATTTCCTAAAAATAAGCCTAAAAGTCTGTTCTCCTAAAATCCAGAGTGCTAAAGCCTGCTGCTTTCCTTCCCAAGCATCCGTCAGATCCAGAGATCATTCATCCCGTAGTTACTGCAACCCAAGTTTCCAAGTATGACTACACTTTCCACTAGCTCTTCACTGTGAGCAATAGAGCATTATCTATGGGCAACCCTAACATCTCTATATTAGGAAATTACCGCCATCACTACTGAGGGCTTTCCTTGATTTCTTGCAAAATGTTATATTGCCAGTGTCTAGAGGGTTGAAACCACATGAAGACATTAGTCTAAAAACAGAAGACCATTACTTGTTTCTAGAAGGTCTCATCCACTGTGTCTTCCTGGTTAGGCATCCTTACAGACCCACCTCACCTTACCTCTGCCCTCTAATTTTGACCCAGTTACGTGCTCAGTGAGAACATCATCCAGCTTTATACTGGAAAAATGGGCACAGATTCTTCAGGAGACCTTCTCTTCTTCTCTGCTTGCCCTTAACTAAACAGCTTTTACCCAATTCCTGACCATGGGCTACTGTGACTGCTCAGCAGGAACTCATATTATATGAGAATCAAAGACCCTCACTCAATGTGCCCAGTCTTTCTTTCTGTTTATAGCTTGCTTACATTTCACTTTCATATGCCTTGTAAAATTTGTTGTGTTAAATGTAGTTTCTTATTTTGCATGAAAAAAGTCTAGCACCTCTCCTCTTTACTTTTCTCTAAAGAGAAGTAAATGAAGTTTGAAGGGGGGAACATAGGTGTTCTCCGTGGCATGGCCCAAAGCAGAGAGAGAGTGCTGAGGTACTGGAACAGGCTGCCCAGAGAAGCTGTGGGTGCTCCCATCCCTGGAGGTGTTCAAGGCCAGGTTTGATGGGGCAACCTGGTATGAAGGTTGGTGGCCCTGTCTGTGGCAGGGAGGTGAGAACTTGATGATGCTTGGGTCCCTTCCAACCCAAGCCATTCTATGATTCTATGAAAGCACAGATCAGGATGTGAAATGAACCTTCAGACAAGTCCCAACACCCAAATTCAGTTTTCTGCCTACATAGGCATCCACAACCATGGGAAATACAGGAATGGTGTAGAACAGCAATGACTTTGCCTGCGCTGTGATACTACATCTGTATTGCACACAGGACTGTTCAGGTTGAGGAACAGCAGAAAACAAAATTGCTCTGAACTTCAAAGTAACAAGCACGTTCCTTTAACTACAAAAATTCTAATAAAAATGTAAGTGTATTTCATTTCCTCTTGTATTTTATTTATATGTGTACTGTCCATATGTATATATATATACAGAAAAACAGTTCATGGCAAACTTATGTAGAGCTTCAGCCAAGCTAAATGCATCTGAATTGCTAATGAACAAAATGAATCAGTTCTCCATAACCCAGCACATTGCTTTGCTCTCAATAAGAGCAAAACATCCCTTGGAAGGACTAACTACCCCCCTTCACATGGGCAGTTTAGTAGTTTTGGGCTGTAGAACTTCTGAGTGGGAATCCAGATACCCTTGAGCCACTTTCAGGTTAGCACACATGTGGAATTTGTTATATTTCAAAAGCAGCTGGTTTGAAGTATGTTTCATCTACAAGCATAGAAAATTATACTTTTATTTCATGCAATAAACTTCAAGTCAGTCTACATGTGGCTTCTGGATCTCTCTTGAATTTGCAATGACACAATCTTGAACAACATCCAGTTTCCTCAACACCACAAAAAAGAACACAGCATCCTTGTAGAAAATGTACAAATATTTGTGTGAGAAAGCACATTTTCCCTAAGCAGACAAGAATCATTAATGTCAATGAAAATACATTTTAGATGACTTGAAACTACTGTCTCTATCTCTGGGAGAATGGCAGACATGGAGAATGTATGTTTTCTAAGCTATTTAATGGCAAGCCTATTAAATCATACAGGGGAAATGAAAAGAGCTTTCTGGACTGTAGGGTACAGGACAACATTGACTGTGTCACTGTTGATGCTCTGCACGCATTAAGGTTTGCATGGAAAATGCAGTATTTCCAATATTTATATTCTTTCCTCCACCACATCCACAGCTCAGAACCTATTGGGCAGCTTCACCCAGCAGTGACAGAGATCTTACATGAAAAATGTGTATGGGTACATTAAAGAAATGACCTATTTTCTATAAGAATTCAGTTTTTGCATCACTCTAGGGAAAGGCTGCAGAATGAGCTTGGACATCAGAGATGTTAGATAATGCTTGCATGAGCACTATGAATGCTTTAGTTGTTGGAAAAAACTTTGGGTACACTTCACGTCTTTAGGTAGAGTGAGGAACAAGGCAAAAGCTATGAAGGGCATATAGAGAATGTCTTTCTTGTGGCTCACGTACGTAGTAAGACAAAATTTCACATAAATGAGGCCAGATGAACTGCACAGATGTTGGATGGTGTGATTTTACTACACACATGTTTTGCAATTGCTGTGTTGCACATGTAGCATAACGTGTGTGCTAGACACTGAACATCAGCTACAGGGATCAGAAAAACAAGCTTCCACTTGCTACAAAAATACCAATTGCTCACAGAGCTCCTTGTTTCAAAATACTCCTTGTTTTCAAAATCTGTACACAGATTTTGAACAGTCAATTATTGTTAAGGAGTAAAATTTAATCAAAAAAATCAGTGAACACCTTGAGACCACGTTAAGAATTGCAACCACTGTCATCAAACTGGGCGGTTGTTTGTTTCACCAAAGCAATGTTAAATATCCCACTAGTTTTATGTTTTTGATCCCCTCTTTTTAAAAAATGTTTTAAGAAAAACATTTAAAATTAAAATATTTCGTTACTTTTGTATCAGCAATATTGTATTTTATGAGGGCTGCTCCAAAAGTAATGCCTCCTGTTTTATAGTCTTGACACGTAACATCAGATGTTGATGTTGGTGGTATGACAGTAGAGGTTGAACCTTCCCAACAATATTCCGTCTCATCTTGATGCTGTGTGGCAGATGGCAGCAGAGGGGCAGTCTGACAGAAAGGTACCTGACATGGAAGTGCTGTGGAGCAAAAGTGTGTCATCAAATTCCTTCATGCAGAAAAAAAATTGTGCCTATTGATATTTGTTGTTTCTTTCTTAATTGTTATTGAGACCAAACAGTGAATGTAAGCACACTGCAGCAGTAGGTAGTGTGTTTCTGCAGTGGTGACTGTAGGTCAGATTGTTACAAGTGCAGCATGCAGACAACTTTTCATCACCGGCACAAATGCATAGCAAATGGTGACTATGTTGAAAAATAGCATTTAGTAGGTAAGAATTTGCTCTAAGAAATTGCATTATTCATAGAACACATAGAATGGTCTGGGTTGAAAAGGAACACAAAGATCATCTAGTTTCAACCCCCCTGCTATGCACAGGGTCTCCAACCACCAGACCAGGCTGCCCAGAGCCACATCCAGTCTGACCTTGAGTGCCTCCAGGGATGGGGCATCCACAGCCTCCTTGGGTAACATGTTCTAGTGTGGCTCTTTGTATCTGTTCTTTCTTTCCCTGGAAATAAATGGGAGTCATTACTTATTGGAGCAACCTATGCAGCCCGAGACAATTTCTGTTCAATAAATGCAACCCAGGCAAGTCAAAAGGTTGAACATTCATGCCCTATGCTGTCAAAGGAGGGCAATGTATTTCTGAGTCCTGAATAGTGGGTGGTTTTGTTACTTTTGTAACAAAGTCTCTGCTTTCTTATGCGTGTGAATACTCTCCTGTAGTGTCTTAAGCAAAATAAATTATTTGTCATGTATTTAGTTCTCTTTAGTTAACCATAGCTTTCAGGTTACTTCCTGGTATTTAAGCTTAGCAGAGGTGTCTGCTGTGCTTGTGTCCCACTCCAATGGAAGCTGGTTAGCTGCACAGATGATCTAATCTTGGTGACAAGTGCACTGGAGAGAGTAGATCAGTGCAGCTCAATGCAGCAGGCATTGCTAGAAATGGCATTACCAGGAGGCTGCAATTTCCTGCTCATTAATCAACTATCAGGATTATTTTTGACTGGAAAAGGAATGACTCATTTCAGCTATTTGCAGTCTGAGTGAACTTGTGAATAAAGTAGCATGTTTATCCTTAAGTCCCACACAGATATCAACTACAGATTCCAAATTTCCTCTTTGGAATCTGATTCTATATATATTTATATATCTATAATATGTTTCCTATTATAATCTTAGGCAAGCTGGGCCAAAACCATCTATGAAATGATACAATCATCCTAGGCTGCCCAGCAGGGAGAGCAGTGGACCTATGCTCCTAGTGCAGGACATGGCAACTAATTCTAATTCCCAGATTTGGGATGACTACAGATGATGCAAAGATGAACACACTCTGTCTGCTCCAGGCTCTTGGTATGCCCAGTCTCACTCTACTTTATCTTGCAGTGAGACTCCTGGAAAATCATTGTCCTACCCACCCAATCTTCCATACACAGGAAGTAAATAGCTGTTCCTAACTTGTATTTCTTGGCCAAATGAAGGCTGTGGAGTATAGTTTGTAGGATCCAGGTTGTTGGTCACTGAACATTGCTGCATTTCTTCCCCAAAAATGTATTACTCCAGAGATCCTCCACTGATACTATAGCTGGTATAACTGAAAGAGATAATTCTAGAAGCAGGGCAGTTTTTCACAGAGGAGAGAGAGAATTGAAGACGTATTATTTCATCAGCCAAAAATCACTGCTTATTAGATAAATTATAAATTATTTACCTTGGTAGCTCAATTACCTTATTAGCTCAATTAAAATAACAGCTTATTAGTTGATCACTGAATCAAAATTTGACTGTCGTTGCAGGAAAAGAGCTGTAAGAGATTTATTTTTTCCTAAAACAGTTGCTAGTACTGACATGGAAATGCACTGCACATTACAAGAACATGCTGTTAATAATTAGGACCTCAACATCTTTATATAATTTCATCTTATCTGACAGTCACAATGAGATCTGAATTGGGCCACAGTTGTACACTCACTAATAGAGCAGCAGCCAATTTGGGAAGTGTAAAACATCCAAGATTTCTCAATTGAGTTTAAATAATTGGAACATAATGTGTTATTTTTGTTGACGTTAGTTGTGTTTCCGATGAACAAATAGGCTGGAAGAATACTAACAGGAAATACTATTCACAAGATAAGCAGCTGTTAGACCCCAGAGCTTCAGGAGTTCAGAGGGCCAAAAAAACTTCTTTCTCTGTCTCATTTAATGAATAGTCAGCATTCCTCAACAGCCAAAGGAAATGCTTTGGGGGCAGTTTTTACAGATGTAATCAAATCTTCTGTTTGTGTGAAAGAGGACAGAGTTTGCCATTGGTTTGTGAAGTAACAGTTTCAAAGGTTACGCTTTCACCACAAAAATCTGGAAACATAGTTCCAAAACGTTTGAGAGCCTATGTTGTAACTTATTGTTTGTTTTCTGGAAGTAGACTTGGTCCAGAACATGCTGTTGTTTTCACATTGGAAGCAAAAATTTTAATGCACATTTCTTGGAGAGTCTTTGTGTTTGGCTCAAGTTTATCTACAAAGTAACTAGCAGAGATCCGCTTCAAACTTCTGGTTTTCTGTTTGTGTTCCACAAACCCTATGGCTTTTCAATTGAACACACAAGGGAAGCACTGACAAAAATGTATTGATGTAGACCATATTATTAATTAGTAAGAACATAAAACAGGTATGTCTCCGTCAAGTTTCAGTGGCTGTGCAGTGTGATATATCTTCAGGTACCATAAAAGGCATAACTTCATTTACTACTGCTGTGCTTACCTTCAACAGTCGAAGCTGCAGATCTTCTGAGTCGCTGGCAATTCCGGGAAAAATTTGTGCTTTTTAGCAATATTTCTTCTTGGAAATATGGTGTTGGATCTTGTATGTAATCCATGTTCAATGACAGTCCTTCACAGTAAGCGGGTCCTAAATAGAACTGTAGATATTATGAGTTCATAGGAAATCACGAAAATAAAATTGAGCAAGTTACTGCAGGTTCTGTATAATCTATTTGTAGAAAGGCAGTGAAACTTTAGAACCCTAAATTCCTTCCAGTGGAAAGAAACAAGCCCAAAGGAGCTTGGCATTCATGAAATCTTAATCCAAAAGGGCTAGAGAAGTAGCAAGCCATATTCCTCACAGGGAAGCTCACATAATTACTTTAAACCCTTTACAAACTCAAAGACAGAGAACATTATGGACATTTAATCAAGCTGGTATTAAGTTGCCTTCAACATATTAGAAACCAAATTATAGTATTTTCCTCTAAATGTTAGTAGTCTAACAGTGAAGACTGACTTGTTATCTGTATTTTCCCTTTCTAGTCCTGGATAAAATAAATCTTTACATGCAGTGCACAAGAAGTGTGCTTTTATGTGTCTCATCATTAGAACTTTTCATATGGAATTCTCATCAAGCATAGAGTGGATTTATTTTCTCAAGAAAATATAGTGCCCTTAACTGCCGTAATATATACGCATTATGCTATTCAGTTTCAGAGAGATGAAGTATAATAAGAAAAAGCCTATACAAGATGGAGTATGATGAAAGTGCAGCATGAATTTCTTGCACAAGTTCTACCGTTGATAAACTGAGAATCTCTTCAAGCATTATCATAGAATGGCCTGGGTTGAAAAGGACCACAATGATCATCTAGTTTCAACCCCCTGCTATGTGCAGGGTCGCCAACCACCAGACCAGGCTGCCCAGAGCCACATCCAGCCTGGCCTTGAATGCCTCCAGGGATGGGGCATCCACAATCTCCCTGGTCAACCTGTTCCAGTGTGTCACCACCCTCTGTGTGAAAAACTTCCTCCTAATATCTAACCTAAACTGCACACTGTGTGCACTGCTGGCTCACGTCCAGCTTCTCGTCTACCAGGACCACCAAGTCTTTCTCTGCAGGTCTGCTCTCAAAAAGATCTTCCCCCAGTTTGTATGAATACCTGGGATTGCCCTGACCCAAGTGCAGCACCTAAGCACATGGCCTTATTGAACCTCATTAGGTTTTCATGGGCCCACTTCTCCAGCCTGTTTAGGTCCCTCCAGATGGTTTTCCTTCCTTCTAATGTATTGACCACACCACTCAGCTTGATATCATCTGCAAATATGCTGAGGGTGCACTCGATGCCATCGTCTGTGTCATTGATGAAGATGTTGAAGAGCACCGGTCTAAGACTGACCTCAAGGGACACCACTTGTGACCAGCCTTCACCTTGACACAGAACCATTAATCACAACCCTTTGGCTGTGTCCAGCCAACCAATTCCTAATCCATCAAACAGTCCATCCTTCAAATCCATGCCTTTCCAATTTAGAGAGAAGGATGTGGTGATTATGAAACAATGGAGCAGAGATCAGCACAGCCGTTACATACTCTGACCAGGACTGCTTTTACACTCAAGATTCTTCTGGGCCATATCAGTTCCAAGCTGATAGGCAACTGAATATTCAAATGCTTTGGACTAATGCAGATCCAGTAGCTCTGAACATTTCCTCTGACTTCTTTGTCATTAAAGCTTCCTCAGAAGGTGCAGGTGTAACTGAAATTGGAAATTATTAAAAAAATTATGAAAAGGAAATAAATGATTTTTCAGCAACATCTTAATCTCAAACTTCCAAATGATGCTGTTTTTTCCTCTTTATCTAGCACATCATTTTTCTAGCAATTCCTGAAGTGCACAGAAATAGAATCAAATTTTGAAAATGTTTGTACATTGATTCATGTCATCACACTTGAAAATATATTTTCTCTGGAAATAGTTTAGTCATTTTATTTTCCTCTTCTTCTGTTTTTTATTAAATGCTCTTTTCAAAATGGAAATAGATGATTTAAATTTGGTTGAGCTTGAAAGAAGCATTTTGTTGCAAGAGAAGGCATTCTCAATTTTCTTATGTTTATGTGCATGTGTATTTAATTAATGTGCATTTGTATAGTAAAGCTTATATAAAATTTCACTAATTATAAGTCACCACAATGTCTCGGAAATATATTTAAATGTTTAGTCTAGAGGAAACTAGAATTTCCCCTGGCTTACGTGGTAAATTAACCGCCTGTATTTTTCATGGAGGAGCCCTCCAGACAACAGTGCTACACTAGAGAGTACCCCACTGAGTTTGGGCAGAAATTACTTCCTTTTCCACCCCTTTTTTCCCAATGTGGGTATTTGTGCTGTTTTTCTCAGTTTCCTCTGAGCCACTATTTTGGTAGACTGAAGTCCCCATCTCACCATTGTAAAAGAGCAACTCTGGGATTAGCTGACTGCTAGCACATGTTCCATTTTTACAGCAGCCTCGCTGGATTAAATCAATAGGCTCTTGTGTTGTTTTTTATAACATTTTCATTTGTGTCTATACATAGAAAGTGCTGAGAACTTTTGTTTGCATTAGCTGATACAAGGAACTTTCCAAAGACTCCTTTGGAAGTGCTAAGACTCCCATTTAGTTCGGTAGGAAAATCCACCCTGAGCTGCTTCTGAGACCCAAGGAGAAAACTGACTGCATCACACTTAGCTGAGATATTGTCTCGGGCTGTCTGCCAATATGACTTCACATAATGCTCAAGTTCAGCTTTCTATGCTGTCTTTCAAATTCATATAGACAGATGCCAAGGAGCTTTTTTAAGCAACAATGAGTCTGAGCCTTACTGACACGGAAGGGGAAGATGATTGTAGTTATCAGAGATAATTTACGTATCAGCAGGTATTCGTTGCTGTGCATAGATAAAGTGGCCACCTAAGAAACAGGGGATAGTGGTTCTATGAAGTTACATCACAGTTTCCTTTGTTGTTCCAGTATCTATTTAGTTATGTTCACATTATCTTCTTACCTCACAAAGCAAATCCAGAATATCTGTAAAGAAGAATGCCTCAGCCTACTCTGAAACCCTTGGAGAAAAGTTGTTTTTTCCACTCCCTTAGTTATTTCTTACTGGAAATACATCTGATAGTATTAGGGTAAATTTTCACTTCTGTACAGCATCAGGTGTGTCACCATCTCACAGACTGCACTGATCTGCAGACTGCACTATAGCACAGGGCACCCTCTGTCTTGACATGTACTGACTTAGCTAGGTGATAACATTTGCTCCAATTCATAAATCATGTAAACTTTCTGCATCTCTTTATTTAATCAGCATTCTCAAAAGATTTAATTTTCTCCTTCCCCTTAGTAACTGGTTACAAGACCCAGTCCGGTGTTCTCATGTTTGCAGCTACTTTTCCTTGAGGCTTTGAAAACTTCTTCCTGTGTCACCTACAGAAATATGTGATCTTCATTCATCTGAAATAAGACCAGGAAAGCAGTTGAAGCTGTGAGGCTCTTAGCGATGCAGTTAGAATTATGTAGTTAGAAATCCAGCTGCTCCCTGCCTTCTTCTCTTTTTTCCCGTTGCTCATAATTCACATTCCTTTTTGGCTTCTATTTTCCACACTTGACCTCAGCCCATAAGTGAATATGTTGGAAGTCTGAGTAAAATCTGTTGAGCTGTTTTTGAATTATGCAAGTGTGAAAAAACACTGCCATATGCTTTGACCAAAAGTGTCATGCTCAAATATAAATAAACAGAGGGAAAGAGCCTTGTTTTCTTTTCTGTAGAGGTCACTTGAGAAAGTTTCTTAATTCTTTTCATTTTAATGCAATAATTTTGAAGAACAATGGGAAATTATGGTAACATGGCAATGTATAACATGGTGACACCCCAGCCCAGCATCATAAACCTTACCTTTCCCCAGTTTCTCAGCAGCACTCTGACATTTTGCTTGTAAGTGCATTCTGGATCACACACAAAGGGCATCATTCAATCTGCTGTCTGTGCTGACAGCAGCAGAATTTCAGTTTCCTCTCTGCTTGATGGAAGTTTACCATTGTGTTAAAAAGGGAAACCCAAAATGACTCACTGTTTTCTGTTCCAAATAAACTTTGTTCATCCAAACAAAGTGTCTAAAGAGAAGACTGGGCAAGGACACTACCTGGCAAGAACTCTCTCTCAGGGCTTATCCAGACCTATGGCCTCAGAAACTAAAGAAAAGTAAAAGTCATAGCCATCTTCAAAAGAAGGCTGGAAGATCAAGCTGAAAAGATGCAGGCTGGTTGGTCCCACTTTGGTAGTCACTTGGATTTGCCAAAGCTGACCCAGCTGACTGCCTTCTGCGATCAGGATCTCAGTTTCTGGATGAAGGGAAAGCACTGCATGTTGTTTACTTTGACTTCAGCAGGGTTTTCAACACAGTTGTACACAATATCGTTGTATCCAAGTCAGGAAGTTAAGGCTTGAATGGATGTACAACCAGATGGGTTAAAAAATCTTTCACCAGGCTCGAAGGGTAAGAACTGAAATGGCTTATACTTTACCTATAAGCCAGTAACAAGCAAAGTACCATGGGACTTATCCTGTAACCTGTCCTTTTTAATGTCTTTATCAATAACCCAGCTGCATTTTCATCAAGTCTTTAAATGACAGCAAATTGCAAGAAAATTGCTGATCCATACATGAGCAAAGCTGATGTTCAAAGGCTTATAGCCAGGCCAGAGAAGTGGGCCAGCACAAACCTCTGGAAATTCATAAAGGACAGACATCAAGTGCTGCCGGGGCAGAAAGGAGCAGTGTGAGGGTGCAGGCTGGGAGCAGAGCTGCCAACACCTAGGGCCTGCATAGGCTCCAAGCCCTTGCCTCTTGAAAGGAGACTGAGGGACCAAGTCATGATCATCCTGGAGAGGAGATGGCTTTAAGGGAACCTAGAAGTAGCCTGTACCTGCTGAGTGGTCACTGAGGAAATGGAGCCAGATTCTTCACCATCAAATGTGGGAGGACAAGACACAATGGGCATAAATTGAAACAAGAGAGGTTTGAATTGGAAAAGAACAGAAAGGAAGAAAAGGGAGAAAATTAGAAAGGCAAAAGACCAGCTTGAACTCAACTTGGCCACTGAGGTAAAAAAGAACAGAAAACTTTTTACAAATACACTAACAGTAAGAGGAGGACTAAGGAGAATCTCCATTTTTTACTGGATGCCACAGGGAATGTGATCACTGAGGATAAGAAAAAGGCAGAGGTTCTCAATGACTTCTTTATATTTGTCTTTAAAAGTCATACCAGTCATCCTCTGAGTGTTCTACCCTCGGACCTGGAATTCTCAGATAGGGAGCAGAATAAATCACCCGTGATTCAAGTGGAAACAGTTGGAGACCTACTACTCCACCTGGACAGTCAGAGTCCATGGAGCCAGATGAGATCCAGCCAAGGATGATGAGGGAGCAGGTGGAGGTGATAGCCAATCTACTTTCCACCATCTATGAATGTTCCTGGTCTAACCAGAGAGGCCCAAGAGAATTGGAGGTTTGCCAGTGTGATTCCCATCTACAAGAAGGGTCATAAGGAAGATCTGGGGAACTACAGACCTGTCAGCCTGATCTCAGTGCCAGGTAAGGTTACGAAGCAGATCATTTTGAGGGAAATCACACAGCATGTGCAGGAGAACTAGGAGATCAGGCCTAGACAGCACGGGTTCATGAAAGTCAGGTCCTGCTTGGCCAACCCAATCTCTTTCCATATTTGAGTGACCAATCTGGTAGATGAGGGAAAGGCTGTTCAAATGGTCTACCTTGACTTCAGCAAAGCCTTTGACACTGTCACCCACAGTATTCTCCTGGAGAAGCTGGCAGCCTGAAGCTTGGAAGCCTGTTGCATTCAAGTATAAACACAGTTTGTCCTCCAAAGTCTTCTTCTGTTAGGTATGCACAAATTTCGGGTGCAAATAGTGAAGCCTGAGGGTACTAGTACTGCAGCCAATGTGGTGTTAGGAAACAGAGGGAAAAGTCTTGACAATATACTGACTGCAGAGTAGAATGTTCTCACACTTCAGTTCACCTTTCAGGCTGGTGCCCATTACAGCCCTGCATGAAGTATTTGGAATGTTTTTCTATCTCATGTATCAAAAGCATTAAGGGGAATGATTTCACAATCAACTCACTAGTTCTGTTAATTCCATACACATAAGAGTAAGATCCGGCCACTCTGAATGTAGGGAAAGAGAGCTTGCATTTGTTTCACAAAGCAGAAGCTAAGCCAAAACTGCTATTGTTTGGAGTCTCATCCCACCAAGATCAGAAGGTGACAGGTTGATATGACCCAAAGCATATTTGATCACATAAGTCTCCCATTTTTAACAGAGTAAGCAGTAACTTAACCAGTCTAATAAATAATTCAGGACTTCTAGCATATAAAATATTAAATATAATATAACATGAGGGCCACTGTTATTCTTACTTGAACACAAGGAATTTTAATATGTGAGCAAATCATAATTTTCCAGGCTCATTCAGAAGCTCAGTGAAGTAATTGGCCTTTCCTGTTCACTGCTGGCACTGAGTCAGACTTAATGTTCAGTAGTGGAAATAAGATTGGTAGATCTGAATCACATTTCAGTTATGACAATAGATCAGCTTGTATTAGGAAACAGTGGTTATGGTTGAAAAGATTAGTTCCCAGGAAGAATAAATGGAATGGATAATGAAAGTCTGTACTAATGATAGGTCATGAGGGAGCAAAAGGAAACCAAAATTGCTGGGCAAGTGAGTGAATGTCACATTAGAACAAGTCAGGCAGTATATATCACACAATCATGTGGACAAATGGCTGAAAACATCAGTAGAAATGGAAAAACTATGATCTTAAGATAGCAGGACAAGATCTTTTTCAATAACTTAAGTACACAACTGGAGACTGAAGATTTAGATGGTTACAAGGAAAAGCAAGCCTTTAAGTGCTGAGGAACAATGTAGAATAAATAGCTTCATCTTTAAAATGTTGTTTATATAAAAAGTTTATTTCAGTAAAATGAAAGGTATTCTTGCAAATGGAAGTAACAAAACTTGATCTGACACACCTAGCACAAAGCCATCTACAGCAAAAGGTTCTACTACTCATACAATCTAAAAGCCAATTTAATCACAGTGGTGATATGTGACAAATTTTTAGGTGCTGTTAATTTAACCGATGTTTCTCAACCCAAAAACATGAAAATGCAATTTAAAACATGATAAAATCTCTGCAGCTGGGATAATGAATTATTTTCTCTTAGTCTTTTAGAGTCATCCCATACTTAAACAGATAATATTTTTACGACAAAGGCAAGAAAAAATTGAAAGAACAAATTATCTGAATGCATCAAAAAAGAAAAAATATGATTGATTTTAGATTTATCTATGTTAGAAGTGTCATTCTCTTAGATTAACTTGGACCTTGGAATACATGTCTTCCTCTTATCAATAGATTCACAGTGTATTAGTAGCGAACACTTAGTACTGAGATATTACAGCTGAGAGGAAGAAAATCTAATGAGTAAAATTATACTACTTTGGAGTGTGCTACCAGCAGACCATTCTAAACACTTTTGAAAATGGAATTTTGATTTGGAAAGTGAGACCTACATGCATGATTTGAAGCCTGAAAGCTATGGCAAAGAATGAGAAGTGTAAATTCATCCTGGTCAGTGAATTTAAGTCTACAGAACTTAATCACTGCCTCTATCACATATAAAAAAATTCAAGTGCAACAGGATTTGCAAACAAAACGTCAACAAAAGTAACTGGATATATTTTGTTTAGTGTCAGGATTCATACCAATCATTTTCTGATGTTATTCCTCGTTCTGTTTTTGTTATGCTTTCTTTAGGTTTATCGCACAGGAATGAGACTATTAGAACAGCATGTTCACCAACCTCAGCATATACCTAAACCAGAAGCCCAGGTAGGGCTTAACTCCTTGCGAGTGACACAGGCAAGCTGGTAACAATAGACAAGGCCGAGGTACTTAACAATTTTTTGCCTCCATCTTCCCCGATAACTGCTCATCACACAGCCCTCAAACATTTGGTTTGGTAGGAGGGGAATGGGAAAGCAGCATCCAAGCTCTGAGTCACACTGGCTGGCTGCATACAGGTTCCTCAGTTAAGCAACATCAGTGTTCGAGACTCATAGTGAACTAAGTAGTTTGGGAAGATCATTAGGATTGACCTCCTCTTGTTTCAGTGCTTCTCTTATTCTCATTCCAATTTGTTTGAAGACCCAAAGATAGAAATGTAGGAGTGCTCATCCAGGCAAGTGTAAAGTGAATTCAGGCCCATATAGTTAAAGCCATTTTAGATATGGAGACGTATGTATTTAGGTCCTTAATTTCAAGTTGATTTAAACTGGGTAGCTCCATTAGGTAAACAAATTTGATTGCAAGTGGGAATATAGTTTTGAAGATCATCTAAAAAGTGAACTTAGTACAGAAGAAACATACAGAAGAAACATTTTCATAGAAATCAGGCTTGCTTGGTAGAAGTGTCCTGAGTGCCAAAAATTCATTTGCAAAAGATGAATGATTCTTCAGGAAAATTGAATAACTGTGCATTCCATGCACTTCACTCAAGCTATTATAATGAATGACTCATATGACGACTTAGTTTAAGAGACTTTCAGCAAGAACTGGAGCACACTGTATGCTGTTAATGTTTTAAGAAAACATGGAATATTTTGACTTACAGCTCTCCAGGTTTCTCCTTTAAATACAGGCTCCAGATGAATTCCATGATGGGGGGAGGAATAACAGATGTCTGCAGCTAGTGTGCAGTTAGACATTATATTCAGGTAGGGAACAGCATTCAGTTTACCAGTTTAACCATCTGCTGTTTAACTTCACTCCCTATGTGTGAAGCTAAAAACTTTAGAAGGGCAGAGGGTCACCATTACTTCAGATAATTGGTATTTCAAATATGTTAGAAATAATATGAGCGCTGGCAGGAAGCCATTAGCTAAGAGAACAGACAAGGAAACAGAAATTGTATTCTCAGATTTATAATGAAATCGCATGCATGACACTAAATCTCAACAATGAAAAAGACTTTAGAGAGCAATTTAGTTCCTCCAAATCTCATGTTTTCATCAGAATATTCCCTTACTTTGTGAAATTTAAAGTTTGTACAAGAGCATTCATAACTAACAGGAACAAGAATTCATACTTTCTCAGAAGAAACATGAGCTTAAATGTCCACTTCTGATTGACATTTTCATTTGGGTGGGTTTTTCTTTTTTTTCTTGTGAACCATATATATTGTAATTTCTCCATTTAATGGCACAACATTTTGCTTTTGATTCATGAGCATAAAGATGCTTCTTCAATTTTTTTTCTACTTGTTAAGGGACAATCTTAAAACCACTCTATTATAGGGTATAATGACTTGATCCCTGGAGTAGAATATTGCACATCAAGCTACTTTTTCACAAGCATTTTGAAACAAAATGAAATAAAACCTAAACCTTTCAGCCCAAAGCCTGGCATTCTCTTCTACGAAAGAAGGAACATGCACAGGTTCACACACAGGACAGATCAATTGGTATAATTTTAACAATTTTCTTATTGTAGACACTTCTAGATGCTGTCTGTGGTAGCCTGACTTAAAAAAAAAAAAAAAAAAATCCCAAACCTACTTATTCAAAATTTTCATTTTCGACTACATGGGACTTGCTTCCTCTCCGCCAGGTCACATCTAGTTTGTTCTCATCCAGGGAGATCCCACCATCTTCAGTTGAATGGGTTGGAAGACTATAGCAGCACAGAAATTTTAAGTTTGACATAGCTTCTACTAGTCCATTTTTCATTCTCTGCTGCATTCACGTAAATTGTATTCATTAGGCAAACTCATCCTGTATAGTTAATTTGAACAAGTATTGCTGGACAGTTCTTAGAAATGTGATAATAACACTGGCAGAGTTTCACCTATTATCTTCCATGTTCTCTAAAATTATTCCAAGCCACAAGCTAGGTCATCACTACTTTCAGAGACTCCAGTAAATCTAACTAGTAATAGTATGCTTTTGGCAATTCTAGAGTTGCTATTTTAAAGCTCCTTTTCTAGGAGCTATTTAGTCTCAGGGGTTACAGAAGGAATCTTAGACTTTCCAGTATAGCATCTCAGACAAGGATGTACCCTGAATTTTCAGTAATTGAGAATAGCCATTAGATTAAACCATCATTTGATACTGTGTTGGGATAAGACCCTCAATTTAGATGTAATTCATATTAGATGCTTATTTTAAAGTGAAGCATATTTACGGTTTTAGTAGCTCAAGCCAGATGCCATGTCAGCCTTCTTCATGCTATAGATAGCCACCATCTGGCACAGCTGCATCAGCACAAACCCCAGTGTTACAAACTGCAGCTTTTTCTATGGCACCATTAGGGCTTAGCATGGTTTCAAGCAGGTGTGAATTCAACTCAAGCTGCAGCCATGCTGCTGCAGGTCTAGCACTGGGGCAGACAAGAGGTTGCCAGAATCTAAAGTGTGACACTGAAGTTAGCACCAGTTAAACATCAGATCTTTGTTCTCTGTTTACCTGTTTTTATCTAAATTGTGGAATGAAGAGCTTTAAATGGACTACCATCTTTCTTAAGCAAGAGTACTGGCCCCATTTACTAACATTCGTCGTGCTAAGTCAGCCTTCTCATGAGCAGGGTCTCCAGAGAAACGGCCTGGCTATTCATTAGTTGTGTTCACTGTTAATCTCTCAGCTCAGTCTGGGCTGTGTTGACTGGATCTTCTAAGTGAGGTACTGGTCCTTGAAATGCTCAGAGCTTTATCATTTAGGGTAGCCCCTAGGTTATTATTCCATACATCCAGCGACAGCTCTGATATTACTATGTGATAGCAAGTATTTTGTGCAACAAATAAAGACTAGCTATAGATGCAAAATACACAGCAGCCTTCACATTCGTCTGAACTCTGTTTATGAACTGTCCTTAAAGTGTGCATAACCTGTTTGTACTTCATGTGCAACAGCAACTTCTATCCAGACTCCACAAAACAGCTTATTTGGACTATTAGGTAGACAGCCTGCATGACCATATTTACCACATTTTTTTAAGACTGTTTGCAAGTATAACTAATTAGAAGCAGTTCATCCAAACATATCAGAGAAGAGCTTAATATGACACCTGCTGTGCATAGTTTGTGTGCTTGCATAGATAAATAGTCCTCAATGGCAAAGTGAGGAAGACAATGCGTGGCTAATGAGTGCCCTGCAGTTGCAGAACAGAGCTTTTGGCATTTCAGTATGCTGAGGAAAAGCAGTTGCAGAACAGAGCTTTTGGCATTTCAGTATGCTGAGGAAAACAGAGGTCATAATTTTGAAAATATCTATTTTGCAGTAGGGAAAAAAACAAACAAACAGCAATTTGCTGTTCAATTTGTACTCTGTTCCACACTGTTTTAAAGTTAAAAACAAAACAACCATAGCACAGTAACAAGATGTAGAGCTTTGTAATATCCTACATAGGAATATTTGTAAGGGGACATCCTCATAGTTGCCAGGGCAGAAAGTTGTGTAACAGTCCCACAGGGTTATGCCAATGATAGGAGCAGCCTAACAGCTAATACCTAGGAAGGAATGTTGCAGAGCACTCCAGTTTTGAACTGGTCCCAGAAGGCTTTCTCATACTTTAGTAATTTGTAGTTCATTGCCTTCCAGATGTAGATGTCATAGGATTTGTATGTGATAATCCTTGATGGATACTCTTGAATGTTCAGTGACTTTTTGAATACGTACAAATTTCTAGCATCCACACCATTCCTTGTCAAGGAACTTCTTGCAACAGTTTGACTGTATGTTGGAAGAGGAGATTTTTCCTTTTCTTTTCTTTCTTCTCCCAGTCTAGCAAAATAATTTACTTTTCTTGTGTTGGATGAACCACCTAGCAGTCATTCCCTATTCAACACCTCAAAATCTCTGAAGGTTTTATAGAATCCAGCTACTTCTCTCTTCAGTTGTCTCTTTTACAAACTGAAGAGTCTTGTAGGAAAGCTCTTCTGTACCTTTCTGACTTTCTCTAGACCTCTTCTAGTTTTGTTATATCCTTTTAATTATTGACAGAGCAGACCTATATACCATAATCAAGAGGGTGACATGCTATAGGAATATTCAGCGATATTCTAATAAGATCATTCTTCCGTTTCTTTCCTAACAACTTTCAACATCATCCTTGTTTTCTGATCTCTTTTGAGTTGCTGTATCCATATCTATCAACCAAAATCTCATCTGTGGGTTGTAATTATTAAATCAGAATGCATCAGTTACTATTTAAACTAAGAGTTCTTATTTCCCTGGCCACCATTTACAACATATCTGCATTTCATTCTGCATTTGAAATTTCGATCATTCAGCAAGGGCTATGTGCAATTCATTCCTGTTATCCTTTATAATCTAACATTACTGGAAGTCTTGCTGCTCATGCTCATCCAGATTTTTTATTACTGTGCTTCACAGAAGATCTCATCACATCAGTCTTACCACTTTTCAACACAACAGGCTGCTGATGTCCCCACTCCATGGCTAAAATCAAGCATTTTCTCCTACCCTTGTATATTAAGCATTTAATTATTTGACGAATTATCTTCCACTTTATGCACAGGCTGCCTCATTACCTTAAGAGCTTTCTGGAAACTGAGACATATTAAACTGACTGTATATTTGCCTGCACCATCAGAAAGTTATAAGAGATTTACGACATGTGGCTTCCTTTGTAGAAAGCATGTTGATTCTTCTGAAGTGTATTGTTTATCTATACGTACTTTAATTCTTTTACTAGTCCTACAGATTTAGTTCTGCAGAAACAGCAGACTCATTCATCTAGTTTCCCTTGGAATCTTTGTAAGCAAAAGTGTCAAAGAAGACTATCCAGATAATTTTAACATGTTAGCAAAAATCTGCACGCTAGCCAAAACAAATTGAGGTATTTATACAGTTTGCTGAAATCTTCTACAGATTATACTTAGGAAAACGTTATACTAACATGCAAAGTCTTCTGCTTCATCTTTCATTATTTGATACTAGTAATATAAGCAAAAGGTGGAAAGGAAGAATTAGCATAATGTGTATAGAAGACTATATATGGTTCAAGGGAGTCATTCTATATCTAGAGTGATTATTACTGTTGCATCACACATATACATTCATCCACAATTGGTATTACAGGTATGTGAGCTGTGGATGATAATTCCTTTGTTTCTCACTCTCTTGCTGTGAGAAAACTTGTTTATGCTTGAGCACATGGAGACCCTGTGAGGTCCCTGTGGGGGGATGCAAGGCACCATAAAGGGCAAATGACTGATAAAGCAGATACGTTTCTTCTTATATTACAAATACAATACCAGAAAACAAAGTATTGAGGCCAAATCATCAATGGTCACAAGACAGCATAAATCCTTATCAGGTGGTATTTCTGATGGTTCTGCATCGGGGCATGGTGAACATTTGTAAAATTGCTGACCAAACACTGCAGAAGAACTTCAGGTTACCCTGATTTGAAAAGAGGATTATAAGATTTTTACACTTGTTTGTTTGAAGTATGGTAATTTGGAGATTCTTTGCATAAATTAAATATTCAACTTAGAATGTTAGTTCTTGCCACTGACAAACTAAAAATACAGCAACATGGAGTGATACTTCATGTTATCTCAGGCCTATCAGTGCAAACTCATAAACTGTGATTCCAATTTGAAAAGATGGTTTATGACTTGGAATTTGCATTTGTTTGAATACTGTCACAACAAATGAATGTCAAGTGACTTCTGTGTTGCAGGGGCAGTTGACCACTGATGTAGGGCTGCATAGACTCTGGTCATTACTACATAACTCTCACCTTTCAGTGAGAGTTCCAATGAGAAATGCAAGATTTAATCTTGGCAAGGTCTTTATTTTATTCCTTTGATAGTGTGAAAAGACTTCCAGGGAATCTAAATATGTCATCTCAACATTCTATCTCAACAGCCAGAGATCTAGCCATTACTGTCATCTACTGGTGACTGAAACTCTTGTCTCTGAAACAAACCTATACATATTAATCTTCAAAGAGCAATGAAAAAAATATCACGAGAAAGTAAACATTTCAGTAATAGTGTTTTTATAAGGCACATTCTAAAATCTTCCCAAAAGATCTGAGAAACAGCTATGGAATCATCACCAAGACAGACAGATCCTACACTGAGCGGCTTACAATGGACTTACACAAGAAATGTTCTTCCTTTGCTTGTGGGCACAAATCTACTGTTGACGATAATGCATTTCTTTGGACAAGCACATAGAAATCTGATGAATTCTTTTTTTTTTTTTAAATCATCTTTCTCTGCGTGTCTTTGAGCCACAAAATGCTGAAACTGGGAGAGAGCTAAAGAGAAATGGCCCCATTCTTGTACTTCTAACTCTTAAAAAATAAAAAGACCCTCCTCCTATGCAATACTCCAGAAGGCTGCTGCATCAAGCTGCTAGCATCAAGCTACTAGATCTGTACTCCCTGTGTTGCATGTTAGGAACCCAGTACTGTGAACTATAAATATGGTTTTTGGCCAGATGAAGCCTTTTTCCACCAACCTCTAACTCACTTGAGTTCAGCTAGAGATTCATGCATGCTACTATGTAGTGATGCCAAAGTTCACAAAGTGCAAGAAATTATTTTTTCACTGCTTTTTCTTCCAAGAAAACTGGAACATGCTTAGTTTTACATTAAACATTACAGATCTTTGATCTGTAGAAAAGCAAACATCAAACATCATTCTAGCACCCCAAATCAAAAATTGAATAACAGGCATTCTTGGTAAATAACTTTGGGGGAAAAAATGCCCAAGATAATATTCTGTGATAGATTGTTCATTTTATTTTGGTCACAGAAGACAGAAGGAGTCTGCTCTGAAAGCACTTGGCTACAGTGAATTAATAAGTGCAGAGGGTATGCTCCTGGTGTACTTGTCCCACATAGGATATTTGTGGGAACTTTAAAGATATCTTAATATTTCTGTGGTTGAGCAAGCAGTTTAAATTATTTCCATTACAATCCTCCCTGCAAATATACTCCTGTGTCTCTTGGGTACTGTGAAGGTTGCTTCATTAATATTTGTAAAGCACACATGCATGTCTTGATAAAAACATACATACTATTTTATCTTCATTCTTTAGTATTGGGCACAACTATATAACACCAAGAGATCAAGACCTTGATTGCTGAACTCTTTAGCTTTCCTTTCCTTATTTGAAAGTGACAATACAATTATAATTTATTTTTAGAAATAATATTGTATTTGATTTAGCCTTGTTGGTTTAGCCTTCTTGGTTCTAACAGAGTAGTCTCACGAATTCATCCCCTTTTTGGGAAGTATGCGTATGAATTTATATAGCAGCACTGTTGAAAACAAGAATATGTTGCATCATGAGAAGTCTACCAAATATAGAATAGAATTAGCTCAGTTGGAAGGAACCTTCATAGATCAAGTCCAACTGACTGCCCACTTCAGCCCGAACCAAAAGTTAAGAAATATTATTAATTATAACCAGTTAGATATTGCTATATTATAACTTGTCCACACTTTCATTCTGGATAGGCAGTTGTTAGGAGACAGCCACAACAACATCTGCTTTGACATCTGCTTTGCTATCCATCCCCTTAATCCTCAGCTAGAGGCTCTCTACCACATTACCCCTAACAGCAATGGCCATACAGTCTGGTCTCTCTCATACATGCAGGACAATACATTCACACCCCCTAGCCCCGCCTGAACAGCCAACAGCCCTTCTTCCCAGCACTCAGCTGTGGGACTCATCCCACCAAGTCTCACTGATGCTGATAGTACCAGAGCACTTGGAAAGAAAAAAAAGCTTCCACTCCATCCCATTGGTTCCTCATACTGTATGTATGTGTATGCTTGTATGTTTGTTGGTATACAAGCATTTCAGATGCATTTCCTGAACCCTCAGCACTCCCTGGAGGAGCACAGATGCTCCCATTGGCCTCGCCATCCTTGGAGAGTACTGCATCATCCCTCGGCGTAACCTCAGTTTTCCTTAAGTTAACTCCTTTCCCCTCTGATCCTAGCTTAAAACTCTCTCTAATCTTTCTCACCAGGCTATGAAACACTTCCCCCATGAAATCAGGTGATCAGGCCCCAGCAGATTTTGTGATTATAAAATCCAAAACTGTGGTGGAGGCATCAGTCTTGCTGATTTTGATGCTGTACCCTCTGCAAAGCCTCAGTTGATCTGACCTTGAAGGGGGAACTCTCATGGATGTCCCTTTTTCCTATCTGTCACAGACAGGGTCTCATATCTGTTTGACAGTGGAAGCTGAGGGGCAGGTGGGTACTCCTTTAGCAGCTCTATGAAGTAATTGTGCCTCCTCACTGCTGCATATCTCCCAGAACATTGTTTAATGCATGCTTTGGTAGCAGAGGCTGTTTTGGCTGCAGACCCTTCCTGAAGAACAGGGCAGACCACAGCACACTCCCTGCATACAGGACCATGGCAGTAACTGGGAGTGATTGCCCATAACCTTTTTTTTGTTTTGCTTTTTTTGCATGTGTTTTTCTACCCCCTTCCTTCTAAAGGGAGTGAAAGAGCAGTGTGTTCTACCTGCAGATGTTAACTCGTGCATGGATGTTTTAGATCCACACTTAGATTCAAGCAATGGTATTAATTTCTTCTTGAGCACATTGATGAGAAATGCTTTGAGCTGGTTGGTTATAATCTCACTTGTAGGCTGAAAAGAACAGCTCAAGTGATATTTCTTCCTCAACATTAGCAAAGTGGACGTTCTATGAAAATGACATAAACTAGAGAGGAATTCAAATTAGGTTTGAGTCAGAGTCACTGCAGATGCTGCAAATATTGGGAGTTCAGCATCCAAAGTTGGCATCATCTGTTTTCTCTGAGCCTGGGGGTATGGTTAATGCCTGCATCTGAGAACTACATCAGTTAGGAGATCATTTCTCATACTTTTCCCTAAATCAAAACCTAGCATTCATCTTTCTGACTTTGGATTCTGCGCATTTTACCACAGCTATGCTGTATCTCTCACTTGGTAGCTGTAGCGAAAATGCTAAGTCAGGGCTTCGGTCAGTGATTGAGCACCTGATGGGAAGACAGAACCAACCCAGGGGAGCTCAGCTGCATGCAATGTGTCTGATGATCAGAAGGGGTGGAACCAGGATCCTCCCCTTCTCAGACCTCATTTAAGGGTTGGCAGGGAGGCAGTGGCCTCTTGCTGGAGGTAAGCAGATTCTCTCTTTTGTTTCTGTGCCTACAGATGTTGCAGTTGAGCAAGTCTTTGCTAGCTGCAGCCTAGGACTTTGGCACTCAGTTGTCATTGCTGTGCCTTCCATTATGTCACAGTAGCCCAGCTCTTGTAGTCCTTATCCAGAGCACAGAAGAACAAATGTGTGAGATGGAAACTGCTGCCGGCACTGCACCATATGATCACTCTCAGCAAGTGGGTCATATGAGCTCACTTTCCTTCTCCCTTCAGATAAAGAGTGCTTTGTTAGTAATGTAGAATCACAGGCCACATGTAGGCAGTTCCTATGGTACAGTGAGTCTACAGTGGTTTAGCAGGAGTGGGAGTTAGTGTCAAAGATGCTGTGTGGCTCCAGCCAATCTGCACCTTGGTTTGTGTCCCATGGCCATCTACTGTTGCAGACCATGAAGATTAGTGACCTTTTTCTTTCAAAGCAGTGAGTCATGGAAGGGAGTTCAGGGCCACCAGCTGCTTCGTGAGGTCCTAATCAACAGAAAAGGAGCAACTGGAAGCGAGAGTTCAAGAAAGCCAGGAGGGGTCTGAGTGGCAGCAGTGCCTCTCAGACATGTTGGGAAAGCTGCCTGAGTCCCTCTGACTCAGGGAATGTATTTTATGTTTGCTAGTGAAGGGAAGAAAGAGGCCTGAGGAAGACTGTGTTTGTTTTCTTTGTCCAGAGTTCTTTCACCTTACAGTAGTGGCACGGGGTAAAAGCAGATCTTTTGATTTTATTTTCCCTTAAGAAAAAATCAGCCGTTTTTGTAGGCAACTGCATTAGGTTTAGGCTGCTTTAATTCTCTACAGATGGGTGGTTGTGTCTTTTACTCCAAGAGAGCCATCCTGCCTTGCCTGAACTCCACAGTAGAACTGCATGGCTGAACTGCATTCCTCTGCCTGTTGTGCTGTCCCAGCTTCACACCTCATTTTGCCTCCCCAGTTTGCCTCCATTTCTCATCGCTGACAGTGAGGAATTAAGATCTCTTTTTCTGGCTGGTATCTGACATGCACTGTTGCCAAGGGAGAACAGCCTCTTTCAAACGGCTCTCATTCTTTACTCTATGAAACACAATGCTTAACTGATTTTGTAAACTCTGCCGCCGTCTTCTCCAAGGATTATAGCAAACTGGAAAGTTTACACTTTGCACTAAAAATTGGCAGGAAGAAAAATAAAAAAGAGGTCGTTATTCTGAAGTCTTGAGCAGCTGGATGGTAAGAGCTGCCTGTGCTGACAGTATAGGCTCCAGGTCAGGAAAGAGTGTTGCCAGCTATGTAAGGTGAAAGATGAGATGTCCTGTAAGGCAAAACAGGGAGAGCTTCTCATCACAAGGATGTGCTTACATTTTAGCAAGATTCTGTTAGAGGAAAGCAGGCTGTGATTGTAACTGGGAACAGGGACTGATAATAATCCCCCCTAAATGCAGCAGCACTGCTAGGTGCAGATACAAATTGTCATACCTGCACGAGACAAGGCTCTACAATCTGAAATCATAAACACTTCTTTTAAGACAGAAGTTGGTGGGGAGTTTTAAGCTAACTAAAGGCAAAATATTCATTCGTCTTGAGAGCAGGTGAAATACCCTTACCCCAAATCTTACTTTATTTCCTGATCCTCTTCTCTAAGAGAAGTTGCATTCCAACTCTCATTTTCATTCTCAATGCAGTGACTGCATCCAGAGTTGGATCTCTTGACAGTAAGTAACTGTTACTGGACTTTGAATGAGAAATTGTTAGAAAAATTTAGCTGCATGGGTTGTTTCAAACAGAAAATACGAAGATTATAAACCTCTGAAAAGGTTAACATAATTTGTTTCTATATAGCAAATGCCTTGGTACTTTCAATTGCTGATGGATGCTTCAGCATAGCACAGGCAGGTGAAATCTGCTGTTTGGCAGAGAGGTTAGGAAGCGACAACTACATGGATGTAGTCATAGTATTACATGGTATGTAAGCCTATACAGCTATATCAGTTTTTTTCCTCTAGACTATTTCATTAGAACTGAATGAACAGAAAGGGAGAACTGATAGCAAGTTGTCCGTATTAGGAAGTACTGAAGAAATTATAGCATGAAGTGTTTCCCCTTTGATGAAAGCTTTAAAAAATGAATGGAGTTAAAAGACAAGAAAGGCATTACTGTTCATAATTATCTTTTTTTGCTGTACTTGGCCCTCATTGGGCATATTATCTAGTGATGCATAGAAGTGAAATTGTTTGTTGTTGCAGAAGACTTGTCCTTGCCCCTTAAATCTGTATCAGTCTTGTTTGTACACTTGTATTTGTACATATTTATTTTAAAAGTAAATAGTTATAACAAACCTTCACCCAGAGGGTTTATAGTGCTGCCAGGTTCTTTATCCTTTCCTTTCATATTTGAATCTATGTTCCCTTGTATATTTGCTTGGAGTCAACAGGATACTGCATTATTACCCTTCCTAATGGCGACTTCCTTTATTTTTCTGAAGGAGCTGTGAATGCTACATGTCAGTTAACTGCTTTGCCCATCCCCTAATATGTACCCCTCTTTAACAATAAACTTTATGCCTCATGTGACATCTTTTTCTAGTTTAAAGTTGATACAGACAGCGAAGTTACCAACACAATATCTGTGTGAGGCTACAAAAATACTGGAAGCCGTTAGCAAGATAGGAAGGGCACAGAGCTGCTCCATGTGAGGGTCAGACTTGGCATTAGGTAACGTTTATTTCATGTGAGGGTGGTCAGACTCTGCAATAGCCTTCCTAGAGAAGTGGTTGACGCCCCATGCCTGTCAGCATTCAAGAGACATTTGGACAATGTCCTCAATAACATGCTTTAACTTTTGGTCTGCTCTGAAGTGATCAGATCTGGGATCAGGGTTTATGAATATCACTCACAACTAAACTAAACCATTCCATTCCTGAAAGAGAAAAGGCACATTATATGGTGTTTTCTTACAATACTAATAAAGACAATAATTATTCTTGGCAAACATTCTTAATAGGACCATAAATACATCCCAAAGTATACGAACAATATTTATGAATATACACAACAAAGTACAGAAATATTTTTATTTCCCAATTTCATGCTGATTCAATACACTGCATTGGGATGACACAATGTATTTTCTACTGCATTTTGCTAGTAGATGTAGTAATTAGCATTTGACTTGTCTTTTTTATTACCAAAATAATGGTTAAGTGCATGGTAGTGCATGAGATTATTAATGACTGAGCTTTAAAACTGCGCACACTACTGTTCACAATTGAAACATACACCAAATTCTTTATTTGTTATGGTATTGTTTGTATTCAGATGTTGCTAGTTTTCCATATAGTTCTTCATTCAGTGAAGCTATGTTCTCTTTCAGCTCTGTCCATGTAACCAGGTAGTCTAGCTTACCTTCCATAGCGGCTTACTGAGAGGTGGTGACTCACTGCTCAGTCAGAGTCTCTAGAAATTGGGTCTGCTTCCACTTGCTCCTGTGCAGTGCAGAGTGAGAAGGTATGCCCTCATTTTTTCTCTTGAGTTTAAACAAAGGACTTTTAAGATAAATTTTTGGTGTGTTTTTATTGCTTATTAAAAACAAAGAGTTTCTTTAAAATAAGTGGTTAGACCATCAGAAGTTTGAAAATACATCTGAACAGCCAGCACACAGAGCAGGTGTTAAGATCCAGCACAGATGGCTTTGGCTTACTATTTCTAACTCTATTTTTAGATACTTAAATTTTGGTCTTGCTGTGTGAGCATGCACAAGAAACAAGTTGGTGGCCACTGTAATGTGAGTGGAATACCTAAAACCTGCTTTCATCTGCCCTCATCCACATAGAACCTTTTCTGGGAGAATAAACTAAAGTAATAAAATGGGGCAAATACCTGGAACATAATGTCATTTCCCACATAATAAAAGACTGCGCTGTCTTCCACAGTTGAGACTGTGACTTCATGGCCAAAACAGAATAGAATTTGGATGCACAGAAATAAACAAAGTGAGATTGAGAAATGGTTCCCTCCTCTTTTTCAAGAGGAACTCTCCCTGTGGTTTGCCACTTCCTAGCTGGGAGAGATCCTCTGCTCCTTTTCTGCTGATTCAGTTGTAAGGAAAATGTGACCACCTTCTTGGTGTTACTTTGTGTTGAAGAAATCCTAATAACTTCCATTTTCTTCCTCCATTCCCTTGGGTGAATCAGATGGGCAAAGAATAGCCAAAACCCTTAAACTGGTTGTTATAATCAAATTTGCTCTGTTAAATGCTTTGAAATGCTTGGACAGATCATCCTGGAAAACAACAGTTTTCAGAATGCACTGGAAAAGTTGGACTTAATATATATTAATGAAAATAATTGTATAGAACAGGAACATGTTCCAATGTTTTCAAAAGGGAATGCAAATGTTTTGCTCTTTGGTTATTGGGTTATGAGCCCTCAGACTTAGGGGAGATATTCTTAGGCAGAATCTCCTCTGTGCAGCGTTCTAAGAGCTCCACCAGCACTGAATATCTCTACACATCTTACCCTGTATCCTCTCTGCTTGTTGCCCAGGACACCTTTTCATCCCAGCCAGACCTGGCTGGAGCTATATCAGAGCAGCACCAGTCTCCAGCCCTGCCTGTTGACTCCTCCATTCTGGAGTTTCGTTGCTCTTGCTGCTTCCTGGCACTTTCAAGTCAGGTCCCAAGGCTAAACAGCTTAGGGATGATATCAAAGTCATTCAGAAATCTAAAATACCAATAAAAAGTGCAAACAAGCCTCATAGCCATGACCTTACTTGCTTAATAGAAAATGATCTTTGTTCTGAAAGGACTCATGTTGTGTCCTTTACAAACAAATTCCTTTTCTGAAGAATTTTTCTTAAGTCTTTCATTTTAGCTATTTCTGTCTGACTAAAGGATTTTCCCAGTAGGTTTGTGCACACAATAATAATGTTCCAGGGGCTGTATCCTTTGCTCTGAGAAAAACAAAGTAATTCTGGATCAGGCTGGCTCTGTCCAGTAATACATTCAGTACTTGCTGAACCAAGCTAGTAGTCTGGATATTTGGTATGAGCTGTTTGGATACTTCCTTTTGGTTTGTTTTTTTTCCTATCACTTGAAACTCCACATTAAAATTCTCAAGTATAACTTAATAGGAGAGGTAGAGAGATTAATAAGTCAAAGATTTCTGCTGCTTTTGGAATTTCAGAAGCCAGGTGCACTGTCCGATATTTTCCAAGAGGTCAAATGCATATAGTTACTACCAATGGAAGATTTCATATTTGGTTATTATGACAGCACTTTACAACAAGCGTGCAATAAAAACCTGACAGCTAATGAATATTTATAATGCTGCATTCAACGGGATTGCACTTCAGTATCTCTAGAAGAGCTAGTTGTATACCCTAATAGTATGATCAGGGGCAGTTTTTCTCCTTATTGTAGAATTACTCAGGGAAAGGAGCAGTCTAAGTTTGACCTTCTATGGTGTCTGTCAAGGTCTTCCAAATTGTACTCTTCCCAAGTAAAAGAAAATTTTCATCATGTTTTCACAGTAACTCTAAGGAAAGGTGGATGGATTGTTCTGGTAGGATGGGAACTCTTGCTCAGAAAAAGAAGAATCTATTTATCTTGGTTGTTGAGTCCTACAAGCTTACCTACTCTCAGCAACCTGAAAAGACAGCTGATTAGCTGAAACCAGATTCTTCTACTGGGGCTGAAAATTAGTATAGCAAATAGTATGCTTTCTCACAATCTGAAGTTTTTTCTTTTTTTTTTTTTTTTTTTTTTTCCAATAATGGTAACAGTGCAATTCTCCAACTTCTGCTTAGTAGGTAGAAAAAAAAGTCATTTTAAGCTAACTTCATAATTGAAGATTTCAAATGGTGTAAGACTCAGAATCTCAGAAAACTGCCCAATGTTCTAATAAATATTAATCTGTTCTCTTCCTATAAGTAGGTGATGACTGTGGTTCTTGATCTCTTGCTGCAGGCACTGAGTTTTTCAGTGCGTAGTGGCAATGATCTATCTCTGGAATAAATGTCTCTTGTGTGGTTAGGGAGCTGGACTTGATGGCCTTGGTAGTCCTTTCTACAGTTCCTATATACATGTTGTGCTGAATTCCACAAGTGAGTTACAGTGGAGAAGCTTCATGCATTTGGTTGCAGTATCTAAAAGCAGAGATAGGAACGTGAGAGAAAACAACCAAAAACAATGAAAAGCTTCTTCATAGAAGAAGAAAGTGAAAAAGATGTTAAAGAAAACAACACTAGGTAGATAAGATGGTAGATAAACAGCAAGAATGCAAACGAAGGCAAAAAAAAAGAAAATTGTCTTCTCCAGGTTTAGACTAATAAATCACGTACTCTCACTGCATTTTCTGTTTCCTTGGCAGGCATTATGCAACTCTGTAACATATGGCAGGGGATTTATTGGATAACCAGCACTACCTGAACCCTGATGCTTCAGTGTGTAGTAGCATACAGCTGTTCAAAATTCAAGATTTCCTGGAGCCTTCTGATTCATTATGCTATCCATTTCACCATAGTATATTGAAGGTGTCAGAAGCTAATCTAATTCTATTTTCTGCCACAAAAGAAAATTTCTAAGTGATGAGAGCATTTTTGAGATTCTTTCTGTTTCTTTGAACATATTGGACCACTTAAAGCTTAGAAGACCACTTAGGATCTTCTAAGCACTTAAATTTATTTGCATGTCTCTTCTTCCTCTTCTCTAAGACATGTAACCAAATCTGGAAACTGGATTGGGGTTAGCCCAATGCCATGCCTAAACACATAAGCTCTGCCCTTAGCAGGGAATTTTGGTTAACGGTATGGCAAGGAACACAAAATTTTTGCAGCCATGGCTACAGTTGTGTATAAAAAAGTAATTCTCTATACAACAAAGAGAATGAAGAATATGAATTTGAACTGTATGTAGGGTTGGTATAGCTGCGGATGCACCTGAACAGACAAAGTATGGAAGCGAAGATCATCAGTTTGGTCTGTTTTCTTTACCCAAGTCTATTTAGGCTAGATCTCTTGGAAGATTGGGGTTTCTTGCAAGATTTCCAGTAATATGTGGGTTTTGGCTCAGGAGGAGAACAGTATTTCTGTGGAAGTTTAAGAAGTAAATTTTAGTTAGAGCCAGAAGCATAGAATGCGATGAGATGTTTGCCAGAAGGGAATCAGAAAAGATTAAAATCTTTGTTTTTAGGCAGAAAAATGATGATGGGACTTAAGCCACAAAGAAAATTTAAACTGGTTCTTATATTATCTAAACAACTTTCCTTCCCTCTTGGAGATGATGGTAATGTTACTATTGCCTATGTTGTGTTTTGAATTGGATCATTAAGTACTATTATAGTTCCAGTACAGCTGTTCATTGTATTTTAAGTGAAGATTTTGAGGATAAATTCTTTTTTTCTGTAACATAATTATATCTTGACTTCCTTGATATGCTTGCTTTTCTCTTGAGCTGTCTTGTATACTCACTCATGAACACAACCATTTCTTTACAAGTGTTAATAGGCCTTCGTATGGAACTGCTGAATCACAGCCCGAACCTCTGATTGATCACCTGAGGCAAGCAATGAGTCAGCCATGGGAGCACAGGTAAAGGCAATTCACCTGTGCTGCAGGAAAGGGTGGAGCCTGGCTGCACCTCCTTAGACCCATTTAAGAAGTGACTATCAGTGGGGAAGGATCTCTTCTGGAGATCTCTCCTCTGGAGTTTCACGGCAAGCCCAGGATATGCATAAGCATTCTATCTATTCTCTTTTGGTATAATAACTGCTTAGCCAAACTCTCTAGTATATTTCATAATTATGACATCTGTACATTCAATGATTATATAGCCTTCTTTGGGCTTTGTTGCACCATTCTGCTAGAAAACATCATGGCTCATAGCTTATAATGCTCACTTTGGAAGGGATCTAATTCTCTGTAGAGTGGAAATATATTGGTGTCACATCATGGAGAACTTTCTTTGAGCTTGCAGCAGGGCCTCAGACGTACTAACTTTTACACTATTATTATTGGATGCTAGAAGTCTTCTGCTTTACTTGAAGTGATGGGGAGAAAAGTGTTCCCTTTCAGGGGCCTATCAACAGTATGGAGTGACTAAATCAGTTCAGTAGAAATAATGGCACATGGAGTTTTGATCTTTCCAGGTAGTGGTTTGTATGACTGATGGTCTTCGGGATTCAGATCAGTTTGAAATTTATCTTGGAATAAAAACTCAGGCAAAAAATTATTCTAAGCTGTACCAATTTACTTTTTTTAGTATCGTGGTTTTTAAGCTAAGGATAAGTATTTTCTTCTCTTGGTATATGATATTCACACTCATGTCATGCTCTGCTCTTCTGGATTTCCTTGACCACTAAATTAGAGTACTTCCAACTGTAAGATGAAATACATTTCCATCTGCTCTATCTGGTAGGAGAAAAAGCATAAAAAGTTCATTACAGCAAAGTTGTATCACTGGAAAGTATTTTCCTGGTTTGGAATGGTTGGCTGTGACTGATTATTTAGTTTTTTTTATGACTAAATATATGGTAAATTTACTTTGGCAAGGCCAAATAGGTTTTAGCTACCTCTATTATCTATTGATTGGATGCTTCTAGGTTTTGACTGTTTTATGAAAATAAAACAAAGGTCTTATGAAGGAGGAGCTTTCATTAGGCCAGTCTTTGGCACTTCTCCTTTAGTTACCATTGTTCGATAAAGGCAGACTGATTAAATCAAATGACTGCTGACATCACAGATGGATCACACACATGGAGTCATGCAGTTCCTTCTGTCATTCTACCAGTTCAAGTCTATCATTACTTTTTCACTCCAAGGTGACAAATTGTATTTCAATGTATTGTCTGCTGAAAGTGTGCCTTGTCTTGTTCCCTGAAAGAATAAGCCATAGATGATTACGCTGTTCCCAGCCAACTGTGTCCCTGTTCTCCTTTCATTTTTTATCATACTTCAACCAAACTTACCAGAGATGACCAAGACTATAACAACAATCAGAAAAGTGACTCAGGAGATTCTTCTTGGGTACTTGCTTTATATTTTTTGTTTCCTTATAGAAGATCAGAAACCCCATTCTAAAGAAAAACTCAGAGCTAGGAGAACCAGGAGCACACCTGTAAGAAATTAAATTTCATTAGTGCTGGTTCTCACACCACTGATTCTTAAAAAAAGACAGACCAAGGGCTGACACTTGTTTTTGTTTTCTTCTTGAGCAAGATCAGAGCTACTGAGAAACAAGCAATACAGCTAAGAGGAGTTTATTGTCTTGCTAAGGAGAACTAAGACCATTGTACTACTCCCATTTATATTTTTAAATTCTTAATGAATAAAGATGTCCAGATTTTCATGGATTTGCACATTACCTAAAATTATGCATTCAAAAAGGTGAATTGTACATGCTTCGAGACTTTGAGATGTTTTTGTGAGAAGAAAAGCTATTTTCCTTCATTTTGTGAGATGTTACTTCATGAATTAATTCATGTAGTAGCAGAATTGCCAGGACAGGAGACTCTGCAGCCCTCCCCCACTTTTTCTTCCCCATGCTATGCAAATTTTCTATTTCTGGATTTAGCATGATAAATTCCCCTAATGGCTTTGACACAATCCTAACACTAAAATAGCTTTCATCACTGTGCAGTCCAATATAAACAGCCCTGGAAAACACCTTCCAGACTTCCAGCAGTCACTTGATATTCCCTTTGGACAACATTTTTGCTTTACTGGAATTGCAGAGAATCCATGAATTCATCATTTACTTGTTTGAATCTTGCACTGTACCTTTAACCCTGCAAGTAATAATATTCCCTCTGCAAAGTGTGGTTACTGCTATAAGCATGACTTAAGCAAGCAAGATTTTCACTCCCCTCCTTCCCCCAGCACTATGTATTTTCTTACCCGCACTATCCTGGATTGTTGTACAGTCTTGTCCTTTTATCTCTCTTAAATTAACATGCCCTTCATTGATGTTATAGTCCTGCTGTAGTCCTAAACTAAGTGCGTACGCAAGCATTCTTGAACTGTGTGTAAATTCAAGTTTGGATTATGAAACAAAACAAGGTCTTTTATGGAAAGTAGTACCTGATTTAAAAGTGGTTAGAGATCAAACATACAGATTGCTAGTCTGCTTTGTGTAAGCTCTTTGTATGTTATGTTGTGGATATTAAGACTTCTTCTCTTTCCATTTATTTCCTTTCTCTTGATGTCTTTTTGCAGTGTTGAAGACTTAATGGAATTAATAAAAAAAAAAACAAATATTGGTGAGAGAATCTAAAAAATTAAACTTCATACCTTCTAAATGAAATTATTTTCTGCTGCCACAAACTGATCAAGTACCTTTTTCTTGTCTATGACTCAATCTGGAATTTATTATTTAAGTTTTGTGGTGTGGGATTTTTGTTGTTGTTTTTGATTTGGCATTCTTTCTGTACAAAGGCTTTAAAAAGATGTGAAATTAACATGATAAAATGAAGTGCTGAACTCATACATTGAAAAACTGAGCTGTTACACAACTGCATAAATTATATCTCAAGATGAAGACCAAAAATAACATTAGTCAAGTTTACAATTTATTATTATTTCACTGCTAAAAAGGTTTGGATGAAGGTGTTGGAGTTGTTATTATCTTCTGGGGAAAACTGCATTTTAACACAAAACCAGACAGAAATCATCACAAGGTAACGATGTTGCATTTGAAATGGATTCCATAATGGGAAGACCGTCTTTTAGTATATATTTTGTCTTAGGTACTATGGCAAAGAACACCCATCACCCTCTTGACTGTGTCTGATAGCATATTAGCAAAATATTTCCTATCATGTTTGGTCTCAGTGCTGCCTACTTATCTGGAAATGTAGTTAGGCAATTGCTTTCTACAGCTGCGTAGGAGATCTTCCAATCCCATTTTAGGTGGTGTAGAAAGAGTGGATTATTTAACATCCTGAGTTTGTTGTTGATTCCTACCACCACTCCTCCAAAAAAAAAGTAAACAAGCCACAAAGAGAGCTTGGAGAGGTGGTGGATAGGGATACACAGGATTTTAGAAACCTGAGCATGTGGGAGGGAAAACTACAGGGCTGCTAGCTAGCTCTCATTATAATTTCTTTTAGGCTGGTTGCTATAAGGTATGTTTAAATTCTAAAGTCTGTTACCTGTCCCCAGCTTAACAGTTAATGTTTTACCTGCTGAAACATTAAGTCTAGGCTTTTATGCTTTTATTTGCCCTTTCACTCTCTACTAGTCACTCCTAATTTAAAAAACAAAACAAAAAAGTAAAACAAAAAATTAGCAGTCCCTGTTATAATCCAAAGCTAAAGCCATCAACTACGAACATTTTCTGCTGTTTTTTTGTTTGTTTTTAACATATAGTAGGAGTTGGTGAAGGAGTAATCATCAAGACACTGTTATCTAAATCTTAGGATATGAGAGAATTTCTTTTTAGTGCCTAGAACAGGCATTTTTGGAACCCTGGTGAAATCTTGATAATTAATGGTCAGCAGAGATAAGAACTGCCCTTGCCTCATACCTTCAGCTACATAGAGCCCCATTTAAGCCCAAACCTATCAATAGAAGAATGACTTGTGAACAGCTATGGAGAATAAAGAAAAGCAATTGCAGTAGCCCAAGCTTTGACAGACTGGAAAAATACTTTTGGCACAGTGCAGTCAACAAGAGAGTTATACAACTTGAGAGTTAAATAGTTTAGCATTGTGGAATAAAAGAGAACCTCTTCAGCATCAAGGTGAGTTTTGGTTTTGCTATCTATCTACATTTATGTTTCTGTGCAACTGGTCAGTGCTTCTAAGAGATCAGACGGTAGCAGGGTCTTAATTCCCAGTACTTTGATTTGATAGCTGAAGTTAGTAAAAAGGTATAGGTAAAACTGTGACCTGATGGCAAGTACGTATGTTTGAATAAGAAGAAATATAGTCTAAAAATATAAGGATTATGTAATTTTCAGCTTTGGCAGCTTTCTTTTTTTTTTTTTTTTTTTTTTTTTGACCTAACTAGCAATGGTGGAAGGCTGAACATGAGCTTTAGTAGTTACTGTGTTGTTTCTTCCTTGATGCATTGAGATACCTTCGTTCTCTGAGGAATGCTTTGTTTCTGTATTTCTGTGACTCAGAATTTCTCAAGGAAGAACAGGTCCTGTACTATCATATCTTTGGCATAAATTGTGTTGCTGTCGGTTATAGAGCAGCAAAGCCATTTATGGCAAATTTTTATTGAGATATAATCTTCAGAGGTAGGCAAGGCAAATCAATGGGGATGACAAATGTCATAGTGCAGGGCTTGGTCAGGCTGACAATCACTGTATACCTATAAAATACAAAATGGCAAAGGTGTAATAGATTTTTTTTTTCCCCTTCACTGAAGCTGTCTTTTGATAAGAGTATTACATAAGTCTTATTTTTTTTTTTCCCTGGGTCCCTGTCTCAGCAGCTCGGTTCCATGAGTCACAGCCAAATTGAGGGCAGCAAAGAGAACCTCAGATTCCTGAAGTCATTCTCAAACTGCACAAGCTAGAGCAAAGGTTACTAGGGAAAATATCTTCTAAAACTTATAAGTTATAATACAGGCCAATTAAGAAATATCAAATATAATTTATATAAAGTTGGTTGTGGGAGGGCTTTAAAGCTACAGAAATCATACTACTATCTATTTTTTATGGATTGGGTTGAGACTACGATACTGTGTCACCCTTGAGTGAACCTTCCCACCAACGGTGTTCAAATACTTGCTTTTTTTCTTCAGTGATAATGAAAGTAACAGAGTAGGTCTGGGCTGTGGGAGCTCAGAAAGCCTCAGCTGCATCATTTGTCAGTTCTCATTGCAGAAATTCTTATACAATCAAAAGTATTGGCTGGAATGGGCATCTGGAGGTAATTTACTCCAGCACTCTATTTAAAACAAGAGCTATCACTTTCACTGAATTACTGTGTCCATCACCAGCTATCACTGACTATCACCAAGGGTGGAGCTATGACCTTGCTTAATTCAGCATTGTAAGTGTCCAAGATAGGAGAGTCCAACCACTGTCTGCCCAGCTGCTTTCAGCACTGCACTATTTTCTAGTGAAGAAGTTCTTCCTAAATTTCAAGCTGAACCTTCCAAATCAAACCACATGTCCTTTGCCCCTCGTTATGAATGTTATTCAGAGAATTCTGACTTAGTTATCTTTGTACCTTACCTTCACATAGTCATAAATTGTTATTTGATCACCCTTTATTCTCCCCTTCATTATATAACAGAAGCCCAGCTCTCTTTGTTTTTTTCTCAGAGTTCTTGAGTTCTGTGACTCTGGCCAATTTTATAGAACCCAGATAAACTCATCATATACATTTTTAAAAGGGACGTTAAAATGAGAAATCCCACACTAACTTAAAGTCAAGACTACAGATGAAATGCTGGATAATATTAGTTCCCATTGACTCCTTGGTCTACTTTACTTCTGCTTGCATTTGAAGCAAAGAGAGATCCTTCCCCAAAACTGACTTTCTTGAGAATTCTCACATAAACCTGTGGAAAGGGTATGTTGAATAGTAGCATCAGCGTAATGCTAGAACTGTTTATTGAAGGTAATACAGAACTATATTATTGCTATTATTTCCTTGTTGTAGAAACTGTGCATATGTGAATGGAACATAAGATGCTATGCTTGCATGATGCTTAGAATGTTTTTTTTAGTGTCTTCAGTTGTTTCTGCTATCCTGCAGCTTGCCTGGGAAATGAAACCTTGTCCATGTGACTTTCTTGATTGCTTAAAGAGATGTACTACATCTGAACGCTGAGAGTTGATCCTAAGTTCTACTCCTGTGCATTGTAAAACAACTCTCCAATATGGACTGGACTCTGTGAGCACTGCAGGGAGGAGAAGGTGACTTATAATACTCAACAGATGGCTTCAGCACACACTATACTCTTAGAGGCATTTTCTCTGCTGCTTTCTTATAGGCTGATCTACTTTAGCTACTCAGAAAACAGCTGTGATAGTTCTTAAACACTATTTACTGATTGAAACCATGTAATATTATTAGAAACCTTTGTAAGTACTATAAACATAACAATGTTGAGTGATCTAGCATCTTTGTGTAACAGCTGGTATTCTGGTACAATTCGCAGAACTGTTTTTCAGCTGTAAACTGGGATTAAATGAGGGGAAAAAAAAAAGAGTACAACAGTGGGAACTATTCCAAGAGTAGTGATAAAGATCTCCTTGTCTGGAATTGCCCTTTAAGCCCTAGACCCTTAATCAGCAGCAAAAGGAAGCAAAAGCTTCCTTCCCTGACTGGACCTGATTCCAACTAAGATGTGAGAGTGTCTTTCACAAAATACTCCCATCACAATCTGTTTAAGAGCTGCCTTAAGAAAAAAATACTGCCTTGGTCTTTGGCTTCCTTCAGTTGTTAGACCAAATAATAAGAGACCAGCACCCTTTCTGATGGTTATTTTCATGAATACAAAGCTGCTCATGTTACACTGAGATATAGCAGCTCCAGCAATGTGTGTTCTGCTTTGCCAGATATAGGTTTCTTATTAAGATGATGACATTCATGCAGGTAATCTAGATTTAAATAGTGAAATCTATTCATTTTTATAGGAAAATAGCCCAAGTGATTTTTGCTGGTTGATTTATTTCTCAAAGCATCCAATTCCTTGGGAAGTTTTCATTATCAGATTTGCTAGAGAATTAGAAAAATTGCCCTATAATGGATTTCATACCATGTCATGAGGTACATCATGGTTTAATTTGGTGAAAATCATATAAAGGACACAAACTTATCTTACTTGCTAAGGTCAAGGAATGGATAAAGAATGAGCTGAAAACTGAGGTATATCCATACCTCTCTAATGAGAAATAACCTTTGGCCTTTCTGATGCTAACATAGCCCAAAGACAGAGAAGCGTAATGGAGATGGTGATGGCATGAGGGATGATGAATCTGTGAGGAAGTGGTCTTCATGAAGGAAGTAGAGGAAGAATGACAAGAACTGGGATCAGATACAGCAGCAGAAGGTAGTCAGCTGTTGAGTTAGGACAGAAGATGTTATGTTTTAATGTGTGTAGGGTAGGAGGTTGCTTAAATACTCCTCTAAAAACAAAACAATTGAGTTAAAAGGTATGTGAGTGATCCAGGCTAAATGAATAAAGGCTAGACATTATCTGCTATGGCTTCTGTATATTAATATTCAGGGGAAATTTCAGTGTCAGTGGGAAAACTTGAAAGCTTTCAAAAAGTCTCTTTAACCACTTCTGTGAATCCTGCCTAGTGCTGACAACAGTAGATCTAGGCACTTGAGAAGGTCTTTCATTATATCTCCTAAGGAGAACAATTTTGTGGGTCAATCAGTATTTGGGATATAATGAGGTGGTCTGTAGATCTACATGAAGAGCTCTGAACACACCACAAAAAGCAGTAATATTTAGCAGTTGCCTTTTGAAAAATTTACTTAGAACTTCATGTTGACCAAACAATTGCACAGAATAAGAGGTGCCCATATATCTGGTAAGACTGAATTGTAGTAAGTGTTGATCCTGCTTTTTTTTTCCCATCAGTCACTCAGCTCAGAACTAGAGTCATAAATAGGTTTCCCCAGAGGAAAAAACAGTTTTGCTTTGTTTGCTGTCTTTGCTACTTGTATGACCTTTTTTGGCTTCTAAAAATCTGTCGTGTGGAAGACAAAAGAGTTATAGTCTCTGATGTATGACCAATGAGGTAATAACCATAGTTGTGTCCATAAGAGCCGGAGAATGGAGTTATATCCTACTTCAAGTACTTCTATCTGGGGCACGCTTGAATATTACACTGAATTCATTTGGCTGCTGAGTACTTCAGCCCTGTCTGTGAGGCCTCTTTTCCTGTTCAAGTTTGCTAGCTTTGATGTTCTTATCTTTGGAACTTCTAAAAGGTAAAGTCTACCCAGGGAAGTTCAACATCTGAGATTAAGTGTGAATTTAAGAACAGTAAAAATACCCCTTTTTCATGGAACAGTTCCAGCGGTCTTCGGAGTAGCTATTTTTGTCTTGCAAGTCTGGGTGAAAGTTGTGCATTTGTTTGCACAGTCTGCATTTTTGTTCCTGACAAGTTCTTTTAGCTTGCAGTTGTTCAGTTAAGTGCTGGTAAAAAAAAACAAAAAAAACAAAAAAAAACACTTTATTTAAATATTAATTGGAGAGAGTCCAAAGAATACATTTCAAGCAAAAGAAGCTGACACTTTAAGATCCTGACCCAAATAAAATATTTAAATTGTGTTTGTCAGTGTAATATGGAAAGATTTTAACTTTGTAGTGAAAGCTTACTCAGACAGAAAATGTATTCATATGATGGGAACAAATTTGGTATAACTGAGATGCTGATGTTCATTATTCTGACCACGCCATGTACGACGCTTTAGGCAGACTGTACTGTTCAGCATAAACAGAGTGCAGAAGTAAACCTTTTCACATCTGCTTGTGTTTGTTCTTCAGTTTTAAACCAATGGTCAAATTACAGAAATGGGGTGTTTGACAGCTATTTGGAGTCAGTGAAGAAAATGCAATTGAAATAATGAGTGAGTAGGGCAGTTTTCAGCAGGAAACTAGAAGTCAGAAGGTTTTATAGGTAGCTGTGGGATACTTCTTATTTTTGCTTGTGCTTTTTGAGTCAGTAGAAAAGAGCCAAAATGAGAGATCCAGTGGGCAATGAGTTTTGGTGAATGCAGGAGCAATGCTGACAGTGAGGTTTACTTAAACAAGTGGGGTGTTTTGGTATTAGAATCAAGTTTGGGCATATGGATACAGATGTCACTAGGAAGGAATGTGAAATATTCAGATTGCCAGAGGTTATGAGAGAAATTAATAAAGGGAAATAATGTGATTGGTCACGTGTTTGCTCTCCAAGTATGTTTCCCAAACACAGTGTTAGTCTGCATTATTCCTCCCTCCCATAGTGATGAGTGTCCATTATTATTTTGATTCCGCAGTGTTCAGTGTGATGCAGGGCTTGATTCATAGCAAAAATAATCAGTTGAGGGTTTTCTTACCCATATGTTCAACTGTCATTCATTAGCCTTTGGGCTTGCAAGGCTTTTTAGGGAAGCAGAAGAATATACAGCAAAATGAAATGGGGTCTCCTCTGTTTGTCCATGCTTTTTGGAATTACCTTTCAGGAAAAAACATTGATTTGCTGCTTTCTACGTGGGAAATAACAAATCACACAGAAGTCACTGGATGTGATGGAGAGAGCTGGGAGGTGGCAATGCAGCTCCTTGAATTTGTTTTTAGTGACTGGATCCCAGGCTAAAGAGGGAGGCATAGAGGGTCATCTTTATTACAGGCTTTTCTGGCACTGGAAATCAGTTAGTTAAGTACTACTGATGGTTTAGTAGCCAGGGTTTTATATAAGCTCCTATTTGGCAACTGTTCATCTTTGCCAAATGCTACTGAGATTGAACTTCTTTTGACTACATAAGAAAAGTTCTTTAAGCATTAGCTTAATTACTGCTGTTGTTTCTATAGCTGATACCAGAGGAAAAATGCATCTTTTTCCATAAAAATAAAGCAAATTAGATAAAATAGGAGACGAGGAGAGGAAAAAAAGAAGAGGAAAAAACTGGGGAGTGACAGGGATCAGAGTGGGATGGAAGAACAGTGAAGGAAGGGACAAGGGAAGATGTGGGTACAAGCAAGCAGACAAGAGTAGCCTGCAAGGTAGCATAGGAGAAAGAAGGCAGTAGGGAAAATGAAGAACTAGCAATAGGATTATGCTGCTCTTTGTGAAATGTGTTGGCAACAGCCATGTATGTCTCCTCCAGTGATTTGCCTGAACAGAGAAGGGCATTCTGCTGTGAAAGTCACTGAGGTCTGTGCCATGATATGAAAATTCCAGGTCCACTTATAGGTACTGCTAGGATTTTCATTTATAAGATTTGGAAAATGCTATAAAGAATACTGCGCATCAAGAATGTTAAATCTTTAAAATCAAGCTGTCTTCCACCAACCCCAGAAATATTATGTCTACTATTTTAACATGATGATCTAATTTGGATAAGCGATCATATTTTCTAAATAGAGCATACCGTGATTTACTTTTTTCTCCTTCCATGGCTTTACAGGTTTTCCTAATGCGAGTTATACTTCAGTGACTTTCAGATGTTTTCAATATATTGAGAGCTGTTAGTAGAACCTACTGTAGACATTTTAGGCATTTTTAGAAGACTAATTTCTCCAACCATCTTGTAAATCTGAGCCAAATTTTTCAATTTATTTATTACTAAAGACAGAGCTCTGTTTGAATCACAAGACTAATGTTCTCTGTGTGAAATAAATTAGAATTCTTTCATTTTCCTCACAGGGTTCAACTTTGAAAAAGAGAAGTCTTAAATATATATGTGTGTATATATATATATATATATATATTTCTTGTTGAAAAATGGTTCTGATAAAAGTTGTTTTGATCTTTTCAAACTACCATGTCTTGCAGGAACACCACAAGATCTGGAGGACAGCTTGTAGGGATTTAGTAAAGTCCTGGCTTAAATAAGAGGTAAAGAATGCTTAATGTCTCAGCTTTCTGACAGATTACTGTATATTTTTAGTGGCTCCCCTTATTTTTACTAATTAAAATTGTGGTTGATGGGCTTCAAATAACATGTATAGTAATATTAATAGAGAGAGAATTGTTCTTGTAGTTTAAAAATGACACCACAATGTAAATAGCAAGAGGATATTGTTCTTAATTACATAAACTATTCTTTAGCTTGAAGACTTACAATAGTTCTAATGTTAGTCCATTGTGGTAATCACTCCTACTATAAATTTTCAGTACCTCTGATTTTCATCAGGCCAAAGTCCTTGAGTGGGTTGTAATCACATCACCCATTTTTAAGCAGTCTTAAGATAACTTTAGAAATTACTCCTTTAAAACCCAGTGAGTTCTAACCTGTAATTCTTAACTCATTCCTTGTAGACACGGACAATGTTGATCTTTAATGGAGGCCTAAATATAAATTCATCCTTACAGATGCAGAAAGTCCATCCTGCACCATCACCACTTGCTTAGTGCAGAACTTCAGAAATTGGAAATATATGGTAACTCGGTTAAACATAAAGTGAGGCACAGGTTGGTTACTGAAGGACAGCATAGTGGAAGCCAGGCAGTCATGTGTATCACCTTGCTGAATAAGGGTAAATAACAAGCAGGTGTTACCTGCTACATACATACATACATACACAGGAGATTACAATGAGATGTCTTCTCATTCCAATAATTGTATCCAAATGAGGAAAAGAGAAATGTAATTAAACTGAGAGAATTTACTATCCTAATTGCAATTGTGCATGTCAAGGTAGATTTCAAGAAACAATGAGCAAAAAAAAATCAAATTAATGCCAAATATTTCTTATTTAGAAATAAGAGTGGGAAACATCGCAGAGGCTGTAGGACCAAATGGTGCTCATAGCATTAAAGGAACACTGAGAGTACGAGACTGCTCCTGAGAACCTAGATGACTTCTTTACATAAGCTTCACCTATATTCTAAATTGTAGATTCATGTTAGATTCCATTGGACGGGGAGGATATTTCTCAGAGAATACGTCTGATTTTTGCCGTGGATATGGACTTGTTGAAATGTTGTCAATACAAATATTAACAGAATCAGGGATGGACAGTAGCATGATATTTGTACCCATAATTTTTTTTCTGACCGAGGAAACATTGAGCATGTGAATATTTGAGACTGTGTGTGTGAAGAGACAGTGTGTCTGGTTGATACAGTCAGGTTTCCTTTGGAGATTCTTGGGAGTCCAAACAGCCTTGGGGTCATGGATGACTATATAACGGGAAGTAAGTGACAGAAATAAAAGGCCAGTTACAGCAGTGGAGAGAGGTCACAAACCTGGGTTGTTCATGCTCAAAATTGTGCTGCTGGAATGACTGGGAGGGGAAACGAGAGTTTGAGCAGTCATGTGAGGTGATTTACTGAGGATATGATGTTCAGCTTGTAAGGATGAAGACACTCAAATGATACTGTGAATACTAAAATCTATGTGAGTTAAAAGGGACTATGGACTACTCTAAGGAAAAAATTATTCCGGGCTGATAATTGGACAAATCACCTCTTATGCCAGACCCTGAACTGTATGTGCAAGCATGGAATATTTGAAGTAACAATCCTTTGAGCTTGTGCTGTTCTCACTCTTCACTGGCATCTGTTGATTGCCACTGTTGAAGAGAAATTATAAAGGACTTTTGGCGTGAACAGGGTTCTCCCTGAGTATACTTCACTGTATGTTTTCCATTGTGACTATTGTTGGAGGAGAAAATATACCATTGTGATTAACCTCTCTTGTCTGGAGACTTAATTTAATAATCTGCACTGAATCAAATTTATCCTGTGGTTATAAAGGATATTCTTAAAATTATAGAATCATTCAGACAACAGTCTTCATTGTGGTCATATTGGCCTGGGGCTTGAAACTGTACCTAATGATCTAAAATTGAAATTACATTCATTCATTAACTGTTGCATAATGATAATTGTTGCAAAAAAATGTAATTCTTTAATCAGAGGTGAAATTGGATTGACCATATAGAGTCAGACTCTTCTATCTGATTCAGGATCTGCTTAAGAATACAAGGAAGTATGCTGATTTGTACTAAAGGTCCATCTAACTTTTAGTCTGTGACAAAAAAAAAATAGCAGTGGATACCTGGGTAAAATTATAGTAAGGCATAAGTGATAATAGCCGGAAGGAGTCTACCAGGTCTGTTCTATGCTAAAATTGTGATTATAAATTTGTCTGCGTCTTCCTGAATCCATTTACAATTTTAGATAACATCCTGTTATGGAAATGTGGTGAGGGCATGGAGCATCTCCTTTATGAGGGAAGGCTGAATGACCTGGGTCTGCTCAGTCCGGAGAAGACTGAGAGGCGATCTCACCAATGCTTTTAAATATCTAATGGGTGGGAGTCAACTGGGTGGGGCCTGGCTCTTCTCAGCTGTCCCCAGCAAGAGGAAAGGGGATAATGGGCACAAAGTGAGACATAAGAAATTCCATACAAACATGTGGAAACATCTTTATGGTAAGAGTGATAGACTACGGGAGCAGGTTGCCCAGAGAGCTTGTGGAGTCTCCGTCTCTAGAGATATTTTAAAGACATCTGGACGCTTTCCTGTGTAACTGTGTTTGTTGCTGATCACCAGAACAAGATTTTCAGAAAGCTGTAACCCCTGATCTTGTTACTGAAATAAAAATAGTCGAAACTTTGAGTTCAAATCCTACACAATTGTGAATAGTAATTTAGGATTGCTCTACATTTATCTGGAAGGCATTTCATCCACTCTATCATCGCCTACTAAGGCTCATAACATCTTTCCGTTTCTTTATTGTGCTGAACAACGTGCCTAATAAGGTAATGCTTTGTTTTATGCTTCTTGTGGCCTTTCACGGTGACCTGGAATGAAGGAGATTTCCAAGAAGATCATGAATGTTGCATTTAGAGCTCTGCTTTATATAATTCTGCCATGACTCTGCTACTAACGCTATGTTCTCTTAGGGCACTCTGCCAGAAGTATTTCCTCTTTGAACATTGTACTATCATACAATAAGTACACATGTAGTGTAAAACAGTGCCATTTATCACTGGTTTCATGCTTTGTTTTTCTACAGCAGACCAGCAAATGCTCTGAAATACTTTCTTTGTGGGAACTTAGGGACTACATTGCTTTATAGCTATGAAGCTTCTGATTGTTTTATTATGAAAGGAAAACCTTCAATGGGAGTCCTTGACGCTTCACTCTAAAGTTAAATACTTTCTTTGAATAGCACTGCTGGGCAGATCCCTTCAGGATCACAATGTATTGAATTGGGTGCTGCTCAGTAGTGTACTTCTCATTGCTTTCCAACATGTACTTGTGCTGCACCATAGTGAACTTCACGAAGAAAGAACTGTGCAACATGTTCATTATTCCCCTCCAAGAACTCTTATGGTAGGTTAGTTTTTCTATCAGATGAAAATCAATGCTGGTGCAAAGATAAACAACTATGGAATCAAACAGAGACTGGCAGCTAAGATTGCATACAGTGGAAATATTGTTGTCTGTGGCCAGGACATCAGCCACAGGGTGTGATTTCAAGTTAGCCTAAATTTATATAAACCGATGCTGCTACAGTCTCCTCATTTGCAAAAGTAGCACTCAGGCGATTTCTTGGTGTCAAATCAATCAATAAATAAAGTGGCTGAAAAAAGAGAAAATATCATTTCTATTTTACTGTGGTTTATCTTACTGCCAGGTGAAATGCTACTGCAAGGTGGTAGAAGAGGGCTGGGAACATGTGGCTAGAGAACAGGGCATGTGTAGTAGTTCAGTTTGTATATTCCTTTCTCAACGCATTCTTGGCATATACAATATGATCTGAGTGTTTTTACATTGGCACTTTTTTATCTCCTGCAATTAATTTTTAAATCAGCAAAAGAATATTTCTTATTCTGTAGATAGGTCATAGTGCTAAGTCCTGTTAAATATTACTTTTCTGATCAAGTCATTTCATTTGCATGTAAACAACTGGCAAATACTCTAGTCTCCCACATGGAAAATGTAGAACACATCATCAGCCTGGAAAGGTTTTCCTCTGTACTGCTCACGTTTGTGAGTAGTGTGCAACATCCATTTTAATTACAAAGTGACTAGCCTTGCCATTTTGATGGTTGTGCCCTGTGAGAGTTATAGTTGTAATTAAAGGGAGAACAATTACACTTGTAGATACAGTACTTCCTTATCAGTGCTGATCTTTAAGGGAGAATGAAGCAGGTCCACTTTGATTGTAAGGCAAGTTTGGTAGCGCCCAGAGCTGAAACATAGTGCCACCTGTTTGTTCTGTTTTTGTCTCTGTTGAACTTATTGAATTTGTTATAAGTAACCTGGAAAGTGTGGTTAGAAAGCCATTTAGATGATTCATGTTATGGTCACACTGTTTAGCTGCTTATTTTTAGAACTGAAGAACTTAAAAATTGTGCTCTTTTGCACCTACAGCTCAGCCTTAATTTCCTTTACATTTCTCAACCCATCTGATTTGTGTAAAGGATGGTGAATTTTCCACTTTATCAGGATGGTGTTGATAATATGCTTTACCTAAATGATTGCAAGATACATGAGATACCACATGGACCCTCAACATGGGGGTTTCCTGAATGGGTCACGGCAAGGCACAGCAGTGGGGCCCTTTCCCCCTTCCCGCCTGGGAAGAGTGAATGAATGGCTGTGTGGTGCTGAGCTGCTGCAAGGGTTAAACAACAGCACCTGGAAAATCTGTTCTTCAGCATGTTTTCCCACTAGTTCTAGCATTACTTCAGCTCTATAACATTTCTGACTGAAAGTAATTAAGAAGCCTCATGAAGTGTGCCTAACACCACTACTTTTGAGTCATGGGTGTGTAAAGTTACACCACTTCCATGCATAGTGGGGATGCCACTGTACTAGGCACTGTGCTAGAACTGCTGATGGTCTGATAAGAAAAAAATGAAGTTAGGAATGTTATCTCTCCTCCAAAGAGTCTGTACAGCCGCTTGACTTGATATCTAACATTTTTTTTCATTTTGCTATATGTGGTTTTAGAGTGAGGAATGTGAGGGGTGGTTAGGAAATCAAACATGCTGTATGGATTACAAATATGTCCATTCCTGGTGGTGACTACAGGAACAGAACTTCTAGTCCTGAGCTTTGAAAATGGAATAAACAAAAAACAGTTACAGTAAAATCTGGGCAAACTCCAATTTTTTTACTTTTTTCTTTAGTGTCTGTTTAACGGAGGCCTTGCAGAGTCATCAAGAAATTTCAAGTATGCTTCAAGAATGCTAATTTACGTAGGCTGTAACATACTGTAAAAACACAACGTTCTGAAATTAAAATACAATATCTCTGTAAATAATATGAACAATTGAACTCATTTTAAAACTTGCCTCTGATTTACGCTGTGAACTTATCTCTGTGAGCTTCACCTCTGGGCCCTGAGCCATGGAAGCCCTTTGTATGATAATGAACACTCTCTATCCAGTCTCTCCATCCCAGCATTTCTGAATAGGATTAAGATTTCTCTTGACATTACTGTTAACATCAACATAAGCCTTTTTTCCATTTTCCATGAGCCTATACTTTCTTCCAAGATTCCCTAACTTTTTTTTCCACCAACAGCAGCTTTTCCTACTGCTCATGAGTTTTAGGTTCTCTGTCAAATTTAGCGCACAAACTTTGCTCAGGAGCACTTTTTTCCTGATGCCATGTATTAACGTTGTTAGCTAGTGTCAAAGTTTCACTATTAGAGTACACTGCATTAAGTAACCCAATACAGGGTTTTTAATGTTAGTGTTCTGTTATTAACATAAATATGTATGTTGTGGGTGTGATTTTTCCAAGCTTGCCACAACAATTCTGGCTTTTGTTTTTAGTAATGTTTGATTTTTAGCCCTGAAATACAGATTTTTTTACAACTTTCGTAATGCCAGAATAAATATCCATATGAACTTTATCTCCAAATCTGAGGCCAGAAGGGTGGAGGATGATTAGGTTTATTTACACAGTACTGAGGACTTTCAAGGCTGAGCAAAGTACAATTATGTCTTTGTATGTCACTTGGTGCTTTTCAAAAATTCTGATGTATATTTGGTCAGGTCTTATATTGGAAATATTAACCCTGACAAATTGTTGAAGACTTCCCAGTGAAATCTTTTAGAACTTAAAGGGGTTAGAGTCTTTTAGAGGTTGAAGTTTGTGGGGGAAAATGTGTACTCAACCATGTATATTGCCAACTCAGAAAATTCTGTCAAGTACTTATAATCTATAATTTTTCTTGCCTTAAAAAGTTAAGGTTAAAATTGCTCACTATAAAACTTGTTTTACTAAAGCTGACAGGATCAATTTTGTTTGTGGCATTGCTTGTGTCAGTCTTCACAACGATATACTCCATTTTTTTAATCACCAAGTTATTGGATAATAACCCCTACAAAAAGGACCTGGTATGCTAGTGGATGGCAGGCTGGACATGAGCCATCAATGTGCCCTCACAGCCCAGCAGGCCAACCATATCCTGGGCTGCACCAAAAGGAACATGGGCAGCAGGGAGGTGATCCTGCCCCTCTGCTCTGTGCTGGTGAGACCTCACCTGGACTACTGCATCCAGATACAGAGTTCTCAGTACAGGAGAGACGGGGACCTGTAGGAGCACAGCCACAAAAGTGATCCACAGAGTGGAACACCTCTTCTATTAGGCTGAGAGAGCTGGGACTGTTCAGCCTGGAGAAGAGAAGGCTCTGAGGTGACCTGATAGCTGCCTTTCATTGTCTAAAGGGGGACTACAGGAAAGAAGTGGACTGACTCATTAATGTGAGCTGTTATGATAAGACAAGGGGAAATTGTCTCAAACTTAAAGAGAGAAGATTAACAAAGAAGATTTTTTTACAGTGAGGACGATGAGGCACTTGCACAGGTTGCCCAGAAATGGTGGATGCCACATTCCCAGTTCAGTCTGGATGGGACTCTGAGCAATATGATCTAGTTGTAGATGCCCCTGTTCATTGCAGGGGAGTTGAATTAGATGACCTTTAAGGGTGCTTTCCAATTAAAATGATTCTACGATGAAGGTACTATAAGTAATTTGCCACCTACTGACAGTAAGTATACTTGAATTTACTTTTCATTAGGGAAGTTTGTTCAAACTTCAATAATATTACAGAATTATTGTGAAAGCCATAAACCACTGTTAATGCTTGCTTAGCATCTGAAACTTTCTTGCTCTACTCTACTGTTCACTGAATGAGGATAGCACAGCAGGTTGAAGCAGTGTTCTCTTTTATCTTCACTTTATTTTCACAGAATCACAGAATACAGGGGTTGGAAGGGACCTCAAGAGATCATTGAGTCCAACCCCCTTGCCAAAGCAGGTTCCCTACACTTTGATCAGTGTGAAGTCTAAAACAGAACAAGATGGATGTCTGCATTGTATCAAACAGTGGATTAATGTCTTCATCATGAAATGGAGTATAGTGTAAGGAGTGCTGAGAGATTAGTGTATCAGCTTTGGTAGCAGTGTGATTCCTCTGAAATGATACTGATTAGAAGCAAAACAAGCACGTTTCTTGGATATGAAGTTCTCTGGCTCTTGAGCACAGAAATTCTCCAACCCATCAGTATGATTTCCTTTTCTATATAATGCCTACAGAATACATAGGCACCGTTCCATTGTATACTTATAAGCCCTAGTAGAACCTTTTGTACAAAATTCTAGGTACCTAGTCCTAATGAAAGGCAATATCATTTGATGAAAGGCAAGGAAGTCAAAGATTTAATTTCATGCAGATCCTTGCCAACTATAATAGAAGAATGACTTAACAGACATTTCCCATTTCTTTCACAGTAAAGGAAACCTGAGAAAATGCAAACTCCTTATCTGTATTCTGTAAAACTGTTTTAAATTTCTTACCATCATGTCCCTCTAACAGACTTAAAGAGTCTCTAACTATTCACTCCTTGGAGCGTTTTGAGCCCTTCCATTGTGTGAAACTTTTGGAGACAAGATGGCCAGGTGAGGTTGTATCTCTGGTTTATGGACAACTGTATCTCTCTGGCACCATTTGCCTACTGCCTTTTACACAGGGTGCCCTGACAATAGCCTAGCATCTGGCACAGAATGTTGCTGTGTTGTCCTCAAAGGCCAACTGGTAGCCAGCTCCTCTTCCTGCAGTAATTTACAGAGCTGTAGACAGGGGTGCATCTGTAGAAATACCACATCAATCCTTGCAAGAAGAAAAGTGGAGTTTTTCTTCCCAGCAGGTTTTCAGCTTGAGCTTCAGTGGAGAAAGGTGTGATGTTGCCTGCGATCAGCTCAGGCAGACATTTCTGAAGGAAAGAGGGAAGGAACACAGGCATAATGTAGTGGTTGAACAATAGCTCTGCTGGGGAAGGAACACAGGCCTAATGTAGTGGTTGAACAATAGCTCTGCTGTATCTTGCCTTTATACAACCAAGAAAGGTGTGAATATTCTAAACTTTGTCTATCGATCAGTACAAAATTACATTTGTCAACATGTTTCTTTACTGACGCCGTCCTAAATTTTCTGATGTCCTTCTTTACTCTTTCCTGTTACCTGGAAATGTCACTATCTCAGTTTGGTTTTCCTCTTCACCGCGTGCACAGTGATAGTAACTGTGGTATTTGAGATTTGTGTTAGTTCTTTGTCATTTGACAGAAATTAACCATTTGTTATAATTTCACTTCTCTCCTAGGAACTTTGACGAAAAGCAGCGCTCTGATTCTCCTTTAACAATTACTCAACTTCTCACTTGGCATTCACAGCATTGCACTGATAAGTTAAAGGCTGCAGAGCTTGTGTATCTACTGAATAACTCATTTCTCTGTCAGAAATGCACTGGAGTGAACAATAGAAAGAGATGGCTTTTGAAATAGCTGAAGTTGAGAGAAAATTTTTGAAATAGTATTCAATTTTGCTGCACAAGATAAGGCACAGATTTCAAAAAATATTTTGAGTCAAAACATTTTCTTACAGCTTTCAAATCAGGGAGGAAGGAATTTAAGTTAATGGGGAAAATAGTACTGAAGTATATGGTCATATTGACTCATCTCTGAGTATTAATTTTTGCCCACTGAATATATGAGCAAAACCCAATTCTTTGAATTTTTTCTCTCATAATATGGACGTAACTGACTTTTGGAAAGCTTACTGTCTCTTTCTGAGCTGGTCCTACCACAAAAATGAACTATGCTTTGTATTTATTTATTTATTTATTTATTTTTAATGCCTGGAGGTTTTGTAGTCTTTAAGGTAGACTATTCGAGAACTGTGACATGAGTAGTTATACGTAAGACTTAATCATCTGTCAGTTTAGGTTTATCTTTGTTCTATGTAAGTTTACTTTAAAAGCTCTCCTATAAGGTTAAAAATATGAGTTTTGGTTGCTAAATTTAGAGATACTCTCTGATAGAAATATTAAACATTACACAGCATGACGGAAAACTTAAGCTTTCTTTGTGCTGTATTCTTAGTATGCAAGGAAAACAAGATGAAAGGGAGACAAAAGAAGAGATGGAAGGAGGGAGGGAGGGAGAAATCTTAAATCACTTGGAGAATCACTGCATATTTGTTCCACGAGGAATTCATCCTAAGTGCTACCTAGCGTGGCTAAAGTTTAACGTCCATGCTCACAGGAGCTGGGAGGAAGAAGCATGGAGGAACAGAACTTGCCACAGTCTCAGGATTCCTTGGGCATGCCTTTTGCATCTCTGGTGTTCCTGGGGGTCTGGGCTTTACCACTCTCTGAATCCTACCCATAATGACTGAGGTGGATGCAAACTGGGCATCGCTGTTTCAGAGAAGGATGTGTTGAAAGAAATCTTGCAGTATACCAGAGCTTCCCTTGGCATGTTTTTTTCAGACTCCCTTAAACTCCTCGAGCAAGTCAGAGGATGGCAGAGCCTGGTGTGCCTAGGGCTCATGAACCTCCCTATCACCTGCTGGAAGGGAACACAGCAGGACAAGCAGTCCTGGGGATTTCTGGAGAGCATCAGGGACAGTGTGACAGAGCCTGGCTGGGCCAAATAGGGTGTTGTTCTAAGAGATCTGCTGTCCCTGCCAAGGTGACACTGGTGAGCAAGGTAGTGATCCATGTCAGCCTTGGCTGTAGTGATGATCCTAAGAGGAGGGAGGGAGGGAGGGAGGGGGGACAATGGCAGAGCCCAGATATAGGCATCAGGAAAGCAGCTTGAGGACTGCTGGGGAGCAGGCAGCTGGGATCATCCAGAGCTCTGAAAGGCAAAGGAAATAAGGCAAGCATTCAGGTCTTTATGGACCATATCCTGCAGATGCAAGAAGGAGTCATCCTAGTACCCAGGAAAGCAAGCAGATGGGTCAGGACTCTGGATTGGCTAAGCTGATAATTACTGTCAAGGCATGCAGGATCAGGATTAGGAATCCCAAAGCCTTTGAATTTTAAAAATTGTTTGTATGTTTCACATTCTAAAGACAAAACACGTTAAATATCAAGAATATGTTATCTATCACTTTTTCACCTACATATCAATATGTAGTCCAAAAGAAACATTTATGTAAGGGCAGATTTCACAAGTATTTTCATCATGTGACTGTTCTCTGGCTGAAACTTTTAATTCTTAAGGTCATGCAGATCTTAGAGCTAATACTGTGTTAATCTTATGATATTATCAGGGACAGGTGAAGCAACAGGTGCAATCTAAAGATGTAACACTAGAACTAAAAAATATATATTCTCTAATGAAATGTTATGTGTCTGTAAATACAGAGAAAAACTTGAAAACATTAAAAAGTATCTCTGGTAGAGTAGGAGGCTAAAAAGAAAAGGAGTCCAAAACAATTTCTCAAGTCTTGAAAGATAATCTTATCACATGGATTTTTAAGGATGAATGTTTATGATGAATGGTTTGAGTTGTCTGGTGCAAAGCTGGATTATGTCAGTGGACAAGCTCTCATTATTTGAAGAGGCATCTGCAGTAAAAGGAAAATTACAAAGCAGAGGTATCCTTTTTAAAGGACCATTAAGAACTTTTGTTGAAACACTTTCCAGTTCCCTGTTGCTATTAAGCATCATATCATGTTTGTGGCTATGACTTAAGTATAATGAAGTTTCAAATATTTGTATGTTTTGCAACAAAAAGAAATCCTTCCTTTCATCACAATTAAATAGAACTTAAAAGTCCTATGGAATGCAGAGAAGCTTAGGTTTCTTTTAAATACAAGGAAACTGACTCATGACACCATATGCCAAGCCAAAATCAGACAGAAATCCAACTGTATTACTGGGAATGGGAGATTGATCACTTAACTCCCAGTTTTGCACTGTAAACAAAGTTATCACTTGCTTCAAAAAAAGAATATATTAGAGAGTGCTTTGACACACAGGATGCTGATGATGTTAGAAGAGCTGATGATCTAAAAGAAGCTGGCAGCGATTTGTTTAAATGGTCCTCTGAAGTGATGAAGTTGTGATGTGTCAGAGATTGAGAAAGCTAGACATCGTCATCCTCCCCTCTTCACGCAGTGTTGCAGGAGGTAAACATTCCCCATCTTTTGGTCATTTATAACCACAGTTCTTGTAGAATTCAGTGGCTAGCTGTACCGAGCTGATCCCGACTCAGCAGACATGATACATATTTTTTTCACCCCGTGCAGTTCCTTACTGGCAAACTTCAGTCATATTTTGCATTGCAAGTTCTGTCTTTCACATCTCCTAAATAAAACGGTGCCATGTCTGACATATGCACGAGGGCTGGAAATGGAGTCCCTGATTTTTTCTTATGCTAATGATATGACGACCCTTGTTTTTCCAGCAAAACAAGGCTGGAATGTTTCTCCTGACTCACCTGTTTTGTACATGTATCCCATCTTAAGTACTTCCTCTGCATTCCCTTTTTAAACACCATCTGTTCTAAATGAAAACTGATTCGGGATGTTGTTTTTATAATCAGGTTCTCCAATAGTGGGTGTAGATCCTATCGCATGTTTTTCTTTCACTTCTAAAAGGAAATTTCTTCAGGGTCCACCTGGAGAACAGCTGAATAGGAAACCATTTTCCAAATATGTTACTTCCTGCCCAGATTTCCACACAGAAGTCCTTCAGACCTGCAGGACCCATGTTCAAAAGCACAGTCCTTGTTTGCCCTGTCTCCCATCTTGTCTACTTCAAAAAACAAAGCTAAACTAAAATCCACCACCTGAATGATGTAATAAATATTGCAGGATGTAGGTGAGAGAGGAAATTCTTCAGACTGGGACCTACTTTTTATGGCAGCAGTGAGCAGGACAGTAGGACCTTGAGTAAGATCAGCACTCCATGACGTTATTGCCCTACAAATGTTCCTGTGCACACAGGGACAGTGAGAGCCATATTTGAAATTGAGATCACTCAGAGGTGGGCTGGACAAACTAGAATCAAGTCACATGTAAACTTTCAGCTCTTCCCTGCATTGTTTCTTCTGCAGGTGTACAAAAAGACACAACCAAATTAATAGTCACAATGCAGGAAACAAAATACAATTTTAAGCTAATTTTGTATTTGCCTAGATTTGAAGGCCTGGGAGCCAGATGAGCTTTTGGTGTGACTCCATATAGCCACAGGGCTGGAGCTGGGAGGGAATGTTTTTTTGCTTTACCACAAAAATTTGTGTTTTAGAAAATATTTCCAATCCAGCAAGCTGATGAGGGAAGTTGTCCCAGAATATGTAACCTGCCTTGGGTGGTCCTCTGGGTGACTTAGACAAAGTCCTTGCTCTTGTATCTTCATTGTTGTGGGAACCTGTTACCCCCTGAGCTGGCTAATCTTGGAAGGAATGGCACTGGAATGCACTGCCCAAGGAGGTGGTGGAGTCACCGAACATGGAGGTGTTCAAGAGACGTTTGGATGTTGTGTTGAGGGATAGGATTTAGCTGGGGAGTAATGGTGATGGTTGGACTGGATGATCTTTTAGGTCTTTTCCAACCTTGATAATTCTGTGATTCTGTGCTTCTGTGAATAGAAATGGGAAAGATGTTTCAGTTTATCCCTTCGAAGCTTTTCTGTGTTAGACATTAAATATTTGTGCAAGCCCAGTTGAGAGGACTGTAACTTGGGATGGTGGAAGCCAAAATTCCACTCCTTTCTTCAAAGAACATTGTGAAAATAATGAGAAGTGAAACATTTCAAAGAATAGCAGGGGGAACTCCCCTCAGCACTAGCCTGCAGTGTTGTAGTTAGGTGGCAGAGGTGAGTAAGTAACTGAGCCTACCTTACTGACTGATTCACTGTTATTCTCTGTCAGTTTGAACAGAAAAATCCTATTCATCTCTATGGGACATTAATTATGGTGATGTATAAAGACAGCCAGAGACTGATAGGACCAACCGAGACTAATAAGAGCTGGAGAAAAGGAGGTGTGCTGATAAGAACAACTAGCAGAAGGCCATCCTGGCAGCTTTGCACCATCTACAGTGCCTACATTACTGTAAGGCATTCTCTAGAAAGCCTGTAACTTCCCACCACCTCCAGTCCTCCAATAGCCTGTTTACATTGATTTGTTTATGTTGAAGGTTACTCGGAATTAACAGCGGCATAAATTTCCTTAAAATACAAATCTAAGATGGATTGGACCTAGCTCCTAATTTTAACAGAGATTTGCCACAGAACAGGAAGATATACATTGTTCTATGCCTGGTAGTGACCTAAGAGAGTTAGTCGCAATGCTAGCCCAGCAGACTCACTCCAGGTGAACCTAGATAAAGGAAACTGACCTTAAAGTTCCTTATGAGCCATTTAAGTCTTGACACAGATAATATTCAAGTTTGACTATATGGTCACTTGTGTTGAAAGATGTTTGGCAGTCAGAGCATTCCAAGATGTGCAAATATATCTGAGATATCTGGACCCAGGATAAATTGAAACACTTCATTACTTTCTATCTTTGTGTAGGCCTACTTATTCTTCAGTACTTTATGCTTGACTGTATTTTGCACAAGGAAATGTGGGTTCTAGTATAGGATAATCTTGAGAAACAGAATAAGATAATGTGGAGAGCAACTTAGTACATTGAAAAGTAGTCATAATAAGACTAGTAGAGTAGTTTAATTTCACTTATGCCAAAAGAAAACAAAGTGATTGTGAATCACTGCCAGTGTGAACAGAGGAAAGAGAGGCTTCTGAGGAGCAGAAGTTAGCCGTTTTGGTTGCTAATCCCCTACTAACTTAATTAAACTGCCTTGTATAAAGCCATAAATGTAAATATGTTTATTTACCTGATCATAAGAGTAATATTTCATGTAGGTTTGGATAATTTTATGTTGTTAACAATACAAGAAAAGAAGAGATTGTTAAGCTGTGTTTTGACCTACCATTACTTCCAAATCTCTGAAAATTAGCCTTTGAATTTAGGAAACATATAATGAGTCATAACAGATAATGAGTCAGCCTCCTGCTGGCTTTAGAAATCTGGCTGATTTTCAAAATAACATTCTACGTTTTATATTTCAGCTCAGTTAATTACTAACTTTACATATTCAGCATTGCTGTCATTATCTGTTACTATAAACCTGTCAAGAAGCATCTTTTTCAAAAAATTATTCTTTATTTACCCAACACATCATGCATGTTTGAACATTCACTTAAAAAAAAAAAAAAAAGCATGTGTTTCTATAAGAGCTTACATTACAGGGGATGGATCCACCTGTTGTGGTTCCCTGGTGTTTAATGTTTCTGATTTTTCTCTTGTATTTATTGTCCTCATGTTCACATTTTGCTAGAAAAAATTACTCTTTTCTTCCTTTTTTTTTTTTTTTTTTTTTTTTGAGTGAATGGTAATCTATTGGTGAATTGGTGAGTGGTGAATGGTTTTTCCCTTCACAAGGCATCACAATCCAGACACACTTTCGGGTGTTATAAACAATATTCATCTTACAGGTCTTACTGGAGCATTAAGTCTCTCACTGTAATCTTATTAATTAGCTAATTTTAGTAGGGTAGACTGAATGCCCATTCCCAGTAGTATTGTTCTCTGACTGAAGCATGAGTCCAGGATGTCTGCATTATGTGTCCCTTTGCCAAATTACCCAACCTCTTTGTGTGTCACTTTTTCCTTAAAATGGGAGCAACACGTGGAGTACTGAAGCACATTTAATAATAGGAAAAGGCTTTGAGATCTTATAAAACATTCCTTGCATCCCTTCAGAAAATTATAAAGGTGAGACTTTATAGGATCTTCTCTGTGAGTAGCTTAGTTCCAAAAATACTGAAGAACTCCAGTCTCCTGTGTAATGTGAATCAGCTTCAGTATGTTTTACAAACAGGGAAAAACTCCAACCCTGAAACTACTTAAATACATTATTAGTTCTCGTCAAGCTTATTATAAGTTTTTTCTCTGTCTACAGAGATACAGCTGGAGATATAGAGATAACTGCCAGAGAATGGGAAAAGCAGAAAATTAGCCCAGACAGCCCCAGTGATGTGGTCGGGCTGTTTCCCACACCTCAGAGTACATCTTCACAATGGCACTGCAGCGTTCCTGCAGTTTTACAGCAAGCTGCTCACACATGTCCACATTGGTTCCTTCTGTCCTGCTGCTTGCAGTGGGCCTTGCGGAAGTGGGAAAGAGCACTGTCTCCTTCTGTACCTGCCCTCAGTCCATCAGGTTACATTTAATTTAAAATCCTAGCTGATTTGGGGGAGAATTGGCATCAAAGTTGCTGTACAAAATGCATTGATGTGCTGTTTAGCCTGTGCTGGCTGAGAAGTCAGCTTGACTTGTATAGCACACCACTGAAAACTGCCTCATTATTGAAAGCAACATTCTGATGTGTCAGTTCTAAACTGACATAAGTGTGTTACAGTACCATTAAGCATTAACAGAAGTTTTGAAGCTTTGAAGAAATAGAAGAAGCGGGAGGATACCAGCAAGTGTATGTAATACCAAGATTAATGAGGATTGCAAACTGTTGTTGCCCTGGAGAATGAGATGCAGAGCAAAAAGCTGAATGAACAGTGGGGATGGAAGCTCCAATATCCAACATACTTGTCAGAATATGTTAATCATACCCTGCATAGAATACCCAAAGCATTGCTACATTTTTGTTTCCCTCTGGGCAAAATCCCACTGCTATTTTCATAGTAAAGAAAAAAAAAACCTCTATTTCCCTGAATGGGAATATTACAATTATTGCATTCTCATGGGGAAATAGGGAGAAGAATGCAGAAAGACAAATAGTGGTTATGCAAAATGATGTAAATTTGGTGGTAATTCACTTTCCCGTGTTCCTTTTTTTTTTTTTTTTTGGCCATTTGGAATCTAGTGAATATGGTTCATACACTTATGGCTTTGGAAAAAATGGGAATAGAATTATTAATTGTTAGAAAATCATTTTTTATTGTTTCTGAACTGATCTGTTTCCAAAGCCAAAGCTGCTTATTTAATATAATTGTAGACTTTCAGTAAGAGGAAAAAAATTGATTCCAGAATTTTATCTTTTTTAATAACATTATGCACGATGAATAATTCAGTCCATTTGCAAGAACTTTAAATGAATTTTGACCTCCCAAAAGTAAATTTAAATTTGCTCCTGGCGTGAATAACAAAACAGTTAAATTAATATCAAGAAAATCACATTCTGTAATTTAGAGTGGGATCTGGACTTTATTATCCCACACAGCAGATGGATGAGCTTCCTTAACCACCAAACTCTTGGTTTTTTGGCACACCTTCCTCATTTCCACTGATTTTATTCTCCTCAGAAATTTTAATTAAATACATTCCACTGTTCTTCTTTAGTGGATGCCTTACAAAAATCGTTTTGTCCAAAGGAAAAAAAAAAAACCAAAACAAAAAAACAGCTTAGTGCCATTTTAAAGCTTCTGGCAGGCTTGTAATCATATGACTAGAACTACCGAAGTGAATCTCTGTTTTAACAACCTTGTGGGTACACCTTCCCTGGATTTTGCCTTTGTCTGCCTTGCATGGTATTCCTCATGTCCCCATAGGAGGTCCTGTGCTGTTCAGCAGTGTTTGGAAAAGCAGCTCGAGGGACAGAAGGAACCTCCCACTGCTGGACCCAAAAATCTTCATTTTCCTGAGCAGACTTCAGAAGTAGAATAGCAATGCCATTAGGTGTCTCTGGGCAAAATCTTTTTGTGTGTTTGTTTTTAGTGCAAAGCTCCTATAACTTTTTTGCACTTAACAGGAACAGCCAGAAGAACTAATACAATACTTGATCTTTTTATGTGCTTATCTATGGGGGTGACATCTGTATTCTAGAGGGATACTGATTAGGGATTCATCCAAGAATTTTACATTAAATTTCAGAGTTACTTATGAGTACATCATGGACTTGGAAGAACGTGTGAATGCCCATGCTGAGCAAAGGCAGTCAGCGGCCTGCTCAAAGTAGTCATAGTGGGGATCTGCAAGAACCCTGCTCCTGACACTATAGGGCAGGGTATAGTTTTTGGAGGGCAGGATCTCTGGGTCCAGACGAGAACCATAAAGATGATCAAAGGGTTGGAGCACCTCTCCTACAAGAGCAGGCTGAGGGACATGGGCTTGTTCAGCCCTGAAAAGAGAATGCTTCAGGGAAACTTCATTGCAGCTTTCTGGTACATAAGGGGGGGGTTATAAACAGGAGGGAGACTGTCTTTTTACACAGGTAGGGAGTGACAAGGGGCAGTGATTTTAATCTAAAAGAAGGGAAATTTATATTAGATGTCAGGGAGTTTTTCACAGAGATGGCAGTGAGGCAGTGGCACAGCTACCCATAAAAGCTGTGGTGTCCCATCCCTGGAGGCACTCAAGGCCAGGTTGGATGGGGCAGCCTTGCCCATGGCACGGGGTTGGGGCTGGCTGGGCTTTAAGCTCCCTTCAAACTCAAGCAAACCACTCTGTGATTCTATCCCATCCCTCCAAACAGTGGAAGACCCAGCCTAGGTAAGCAGTAAGACAAAACTGCCCAGTGCCATCCCCTTCCCATTCATGAATATTTCACTCCAACCCATACGATAATTTTTAGAGAGCAAAAGTAAAGGCAGAGTGTTGAAAGAGAACTTGTCTTTCTCTTCTTAGCGGAAAACTTAGAAATATGCAAACAACCATACCCAAATTTCAGCCTCAGGTGGCTTGTAACCCTTATCCTATTGTTTTAATGAAATTGATAGAATGTATTTGGGCTGTATTGATGCATCCAGTTGATTTTAAACTCTGCATTTAAATTCTCTTTTCAAAGTAGCAAGAATGTACTTGCCTTTGGGTACAAAAGCTGTTGCATCCTGTTGTAGTGGGAGATAAAATAGAGAAAAGAGATTGTCTTAAATACTTCTGAAACCCTTTGATTAACAACCTGATTTAGTTTTAAGGCTGACATGCCAAATTCTAACTTAAGATCTGTTGCAAGGGATAGATGACCCCAGAGGAGATTAATGGATGCCTGTGATCTGCTTGCTTCTTTCTTCAGAGTCTTTAAGTTGAGAAATTGAAATTTGGAGGAATTTTCCAGATGTGGGCAGAAGGAAAGCAGACTCCTGCTTTCCCTGCAGTACTTTCACAGTGGCTTGAAAGGTTATTAGAGACTTCTGTATTTGATTTATTATTATTTCATCTTCTGTATTTCACTTACTACTCTTGCTTGTGTACTTACCAGTCTCCTTTTTCTTGCTTCGACAGTGATGGATCGCTGCCTGTCTTCTGAGTTAAACAACAATTTTACTGCTTTAGAACTTGCAAGTGAAAAACAGTAAGTTTGACACATACAGAACCCTTGTATCAACAAATAAATAACAAGGTTGCTAGTTATTCAGAGAGCATCTAGCAAATACTTCAGTTTAGACAGCATAGGTGAACAATTTTTCCTCCGTACCATCTTTACTTTAGTAATTGTAAGTGGGAGAATTTATCTGGGATAGTTTAGAAGCTGACTGACTCTTTACTTCTTGATATTTCATAAATGCTGACACAGATACTCCTCAACTGCTCCAGAATCTCTTCTTAGCCTGATCACTATGTCTGTTGGCTAGGGGGAAGGCGAGATTACTCCAAGTTTAATCCTGGGGAACGCTACAGTTGGTAGCTTCCTCAACAACAACAAAAAACAAAGCAGTGTAACTAATGCCAGGGGAGTGGGGAGAAAAATCTTACTGTATTTCCAGCTGTAGTCTTATTATAAAACCAAAAGAAACAGCAATTGTATTTGCTGAAAATAGCAGCTAGCTAAATAGTGTTAACAGATGCTGTTGTTCTGTTGCCTCCGCCTTTGTGAGAGCTCTGTGATTTCTCTCAGAAGGCACTTGATAAAGAAGTTTAATTTATGTTTGGAATTTTTATATATCCAAAAATTAGTTGTGTATTGAAAATCAGTACTTAGAATAATTAAAACGGTTGGACTCTTTTTTCAGTAAGGTGAGCTGGCTCTTGTTTGAAAAGTGAATGTGATGGCTGGAAAACCTTGACAGATGGAGCTTGGCAGTGGTCAGCAGATGGCTTTTAGCAACTTAGCTGCTTTATAGGTGTATTGAGGAGGTGGATAAACTCTTGCCAATATCTTATAAGCATTGTTTATATGTAAGATGGACTGTTTATGTATTTTTCTGTGCTTCCTTTCCCTTCTTTTTCCCCTGCCTTACAGGAACTATCAGAATTCATACATCAGTAAACTGTAATACAGGCTTTACCTCCATGTGGGCTTCCCACCACAGACCTCCTAGATACCTTAAGCCTGGTGGTTGCTTGCGCTGCCATAAACATCTGGCAAAGAAAGTCTGCTGAAGGCGAGCCTTTGCTCTGTGATGACAAAATTAAGGGCTGCACAAATGGATAAAATTAAGGTTGCCTGGGTTACTTTCAGGCATTTCCTGTCTGTTCCTTGCTCAGCTCTGCAAACTTGTTGCTTGTTCAGTTTGGTACAGCATCTGTATGTACGTGAGCTTCAGGACTTTAACACCGCAAACAGAGCTGTGTGCTGAAGTGAAAGGTCTTGTCACAGTCCCTAGGATAATTCTCTGACCATTTTTCATGTGACAGCTTCCAAACTGCTCTCACCAGGGATGAGAAGCTGGCATGGTGTGCTTGGGAGGCTCAGCATACCATGAAGCTTCAGACATGTTTTGGGACCTGACAGTTGTTTCTCCCTGTCTTCGCTTAAGAGCTGAAGGAAAAGATTCTAGCTCTTAAGTGCTTGTTAGAGACACCTTCACAAACAAGGTGATCTTTATTCTGAGGATCCAGCAATGGATGGAAGGACACAGCACAGAAGGCCTGATCCTCCCACACATCCTTCTAAACCTGTGGCATTCAAGCAGGTTGGGCAGCGGGCCAGGATAACCTTCTTAGTGAGTTGTCTAAGGTCAAGATGGAAATCATTGGCAAAATCAGAAGGTGAACTTGGGTACCCACAGCTCACGTCACACAGAAACTCTGCAAGATGCTGAGGCCCTCTTAGGGTCAAGCAGTTCACAAAGTGCAGAATCTCTCTTCACCATATACATGCATGCCAAATTTGACAGGTTATCGAGGATATTATGAACAGTGTATTGCATTAAAGAAAGGCTTAAATTTTTGCAGTCTCGTGGAAAACAGTGTTATGAACCACACGAAAAGATCAAATTAATAACTTTCATTCAAGACTTTCCTGATCTAGAGATCATATTTGTTATTTGTGTATATTTTTGCACGTATTTACAGTGTTTGAAATTGAAGATGATATGCAGGAAGAGGGCAGACAGATCTTTTCTAACATGCACATTTATACAGGCAAATATAATTCCTCTTTCATAGGCCCTCCTGACACAGCCATTCAGGGACTGCGATTTTGCCTTGTCTGTGTCAGTGTACAGTGCTTTTTGATAGATATGGCTTCCACGTATTTATCAATTTCTTCTCTTGGAAAAGTAGGGTTGATACTACAGTCAAGAAAAAATGAAGACAATATAGTGCATGGCCATCTTAGTAGGAGTTTTAATATTGCATTTGGTGATTTGAATTTAGTTGGTTATTTTAATAGTTAGTTTAGGTTTTATATACTATACATCAAGAAAATCCTTTCCAAAAACTTAATCATAATAATAATTAAAAAACAAAACAAACAAACAAACAAAAAAAAAAAAACAAAAAAAACAACCTTTGTGTAAATGCTGTGACTTTACACTCCTGTGACCAATCATACACTGGAGGAAATAATTCACTGGAATTAGGTTACTCTCTTATGCCAGTTTGTCTTCTTTCTACTAAAAAAATCATCTGCAGATAAGCTGGTGGTGAAAAGAGAATACCATCAGTACAGGAAAATTGCCTGAGAATTGCCTGAAATTATACTAATCCACTTTGGCTAAGGGGAAATGTCCAGCAGGCTGTTTGTTATGTGGATGTTTACAGTCTCAACAAGTGATTTCAATGAAAGGTTACTGCTGCAAATCCAATGGATGTGGCTTCCACCTTAAAACAATGGTCTGCATGTTCTTTGAAGTGCTTTTCCACATCAGATTTCAAAATGAGACCTAAGGTCTTCTGCTTGGCACAGGCTTTCTCCGCTGTTTAATCACTGCTAATCACACTGAAACATAGCTCGTGTCACAAGCATTCATTTCACTTTGTGAAACCCTGGACATGTGAGCACAGACTTTGATGGTGTGCAGTGTCTCTGCACTAATTGCAAGGGAATTCCAGGAGTAAATTTAATTTGTTCCTTGGCTATGATCATACACCGCTGTCATAGTTCTGCATCCGTATAACCTGCTTTCAAGAGCCAAATTCTACAAGTTTTGGCTTTTTGCAGCTCTGGATCTGGGGGCTTCATTGCTAGCCATTAGATTTATTTAACCCTTAGTAGCTATTAAATTTACTCAACCTTGTCAGTGTGGAAATGTGCAACATTTTCAGAAAGAAACACAAATTTTAAGTTGTGAGCACTGGGGAGGGAAGACGGAGAAACAGCTCACCTGGGTGAAAAGGATCTAAACTGCATCATTTCATTTGTTGACATTGCATCGAAGTGCATGAGGGTATTAAGTGATACAATTGAGTCACACTGATTATGACGTGCAGAGTGCACAGTGTTTTGAGTGTTTGGCTGGGTAGCAGTGGGAGTCCTGGAGCAGCGATGGCTTGCTGGCACTGGGCTGCACTTACCAGCATACTGACTGACTGGTGACATGTTCCTCCTGCACAGAGATTGTGGGCAGGAAAACATATCATTCAAAAGGGCTGAACATAAGAATGACTTGGCTTGTTTCCTCCTTTGAATAAGGCACAAATCTTTTGTCCCAGAGCTGTGGATAACCAGAGTGGGACAGACAGTCAGTGCCTCCTAGGAATCTTCATCGATATGAAAAAGAAGTGGCAGGGCAGGAGATTTACCATGCCCCAGATATACCATTCCTGTACCCAGAAGGTTGACACAGCCTCATTCTGTGATAGGTTAAGCCAGTCCTCTGGCCTGTAAACTTGTCTGTGTCATGAGTTGTCCCGTGTTTACTTTTCCTGATGTTTCTGCAGGGTGCAGTTCAAACAGTGATAAAGTAAAATAAAATAGAGAATTGGACTCATGAGCTTTAGAAGTACAGCTCAGCCAGTGATTATAGCTGCCACTCAAAGCAAAGCTGCCCAGTATGACAGGATCTGAAGAAACATGAAAAGGAGAGAATGATGGGGTATGATGAGTTGAGAGAAGGGAATCTAGGCAAGGAAGTGTAAAGGTATTAATATTTCCTCACATACAGCTTGCATGTAAAATTACAAGTGAGCTGGAAGTTACAGATCTGTAATTCCACTGGGATTTTAGTGGATCAGACTCCTGTGGTTTATGACATTACCTGAATCTTTTGATAGAACTGTAGCCCTATAATTCACAGCTGGTTGTAATTCATTCATAATATAAATCTGTCAAGAGCTTTCAGTGATACCATAAACTATAACAGCACTGTTCAAAATTTGAAATAAAGATCTTGACATTGTTTATAATTGGACAAGGAACTGACATCCACTTATTTTCATAATTTATGAGGAAAATGAAAAGATGTACTTAGATGTAAGGTGCACGTGTCCAGTATATTCCTTTGATTGTGACTGTCATTTATTAAGAGATCATCCTAATTATGAGGATACTAATGGAGAGACTTCCTTTTTTTTCTTTTTATTTTTCTGGCATAAATCTGTGTATCTCATATCATAGACTGTTGCATCTCAGCTGTGCATCACAGTGTTTTGAAGCATTATATATGTGTTAGTGTTATGCTCCAGCATACTATAGTACTTATATATAACGAACATTAAAGATATCTGTCATGCTAGCTGTCATCCGGCAGTAAGTAAAAGCAGTAAACAACTGCTCTGGGAATAGGCCAGTGAGTATTTTGTTTTCCCTGAGCTAAATCAATAACAGCTTGTTTGCTGTATGTCTTGTCATCTTCCCCGGAGTCAGTAGTGTGCTTTATTGACCTTAATAACTACTGTAGTAAATCCAGTAGGAATGAAAAAAGCTCTGTTCTGTAATGAAAATCTGTAGCTTATCTGTCATGCTGTCCTATGTAAAGAGCTGTGTCCATTCTGCCCTATTCCCCAGGACTCTGACATTAGATGTGCTGCGAGATTATTAACTACCACAGAGCTTTATGTGAAAATCATCTTAAGTTTTTCTATGCAATGGTATTTCCTCTAATCTCAGCTTTGATCTTTAATTGATTGAATTTTGTTTGCATCTGTCCGATATTTTTATGACTTCTTTAACTGAGTAGACTTGTGATTATGGGAAAATGTGTAAATGAAGGAAAACAAGGTTTGTGCTGCATACAGTCAGTTTTCTGTGTAAGTAAAACTAATTGATCACAAAAAGTTTTTATCCAAGACCAGTTTCTCCGTTCTTGTTGTGTAAAGGAATCTGCTTTAAAGTGTACATTTTCCCTCCCTGGCTAACAAAGGTACCTAAAGCCGTTGATTTTTAGAGATCTTTTAAAGCTTAGTTTACCTTCAGAATATTTGGACTCTGAATCTTCAGTGATAAGTATAGCAGTACCAGTATTATGAGGTGAGCACTCAAGGGCTCTTTCAGAATTTATTTATTTATTGTCAGCATTTTCCCCATTTCACCCTGGTTTAGTAGAAAAAGAGACCATCTGCTGAATTTATATAAGCTCTGTACTTAAACACACAGTAAAAATCCAGTGGTGTTGGACTGTCACTACTTGGGTCACCTACTCATGGCTTTAGACCTCGCTCTCTTTACTTTCAGTGCACACTCTGATGTTCCTGACAAAGCATAGCTCTCTCAGGAAATACCAGGTGCTTCCCAAGCTGCATGTGTGCTCATGAGCTTCTGTCAGGAATACTGTCAGGTACTGACTCTTCGTGGCAGGACTTTAAGCTTAAAGAATGGATTATATTTGTGATTTGGATTATACTTTTTTCAGTGAAAGTACCTTAAAAAATGCTTTATTTGCAAAGATCTTAATAACTAAACAAATGCTAGATTCTCAGCTAAGAAACAGTTTGCAGATATGAATTTCTCCATTGCATAATGTCAAGCTAAAGTCAGGGTAGTTAGACATAATGTGCCTTCTTTGGTTCCTGTTTTATCATGGTGAGCATAAAGACTGACTGCAAAAGGTCCTGTGAGATTGCTGTGAGTTCTAATGCTGTTCTGTCAGCATTTCAAATTTTGTTACAGAGCAACGTATAGATAAGTCTAATGCTCAAGTCAAAGCAATTTGACAATAAACTTTTACAAAATGAAGACAACAGTCCTTTTGTTGGCCTGTTTCTCAAGTTGAGAATGCTTTAGTCTGCATGCTGTTTCCTGCTGCCAATATTTGCTGGAATATCAATTATGCCTTTGTGAATTTTTTAGGAGTAGTGTAAGACTGGAAGAAGGAGACCTCATGAATGGATCTGATGTAGTTTGGACAAAAGATGCTGGGGGAGGACTACAGAGGAAGAAGTGGTCAGTGTGAGCGTCCTGATCATACCATCCATTGTATAGTCTGGGTAACTTAAGGTCACTTTGAAAACATCTCCCATTCCTCCAAAACCAAAAAGAAACCCATTCTGACTAAGAGTTTTAAAGCAGTGGAGAAGCTTTTTAGCTACAAGACACTCTCAATTTGTACAGGCCATTAAGCCTTGTATTGAAGATATGCTCTTACAGACTAATCCATTCCCTTGGCGTGCCAAGATAGCATTTCCCTTTGCACTGAAACTTCAAACTTCCAGCTTGAAGAGGATACAAGAGTACATCCAGCATCCCACAACACAGCTCAAAACCTTTCCCTGCAAGTGTTCTCCAAGCTGCAGCACAGAAAATGGGTGAAGTGAAGGACAGGGAAGTGAAATGAAAAAGTTTTCCACATCTATGGAGCAGAATGCACCAATGAACAGTTGCAGTGTGAGACTCAAGCAGCAGTTCCTGGGTTCCTTGGTTTTATCACTAACAGTAATTAGACATTTCAGGCAAGGCCACTGGCACCCAGTTCAGTTCAGTGAAGAGTAAGCATAATCTCATCTTCGTGCACCTGAGGAAACATGCCAAATAAGACATGTAATGTGGTGTGTGTGTCTGTGAGCCACTGCTCTGCTCACTGAGGCATGTGCACAGGGCTCCCCAACTTAGCCAGGTGACTACAAACATCCAGCAGTAGTTTGGAAACCAACAGCGACAAAAAGGTAGAGGTGAACATGGGAGGAAAGAGAAGAAAATCCTATGAGGGCCCACACAGTTTCCTAGCTTGTGAGCATCTTGAGGGAAAGTTTTACTGCATACATTGCTAATTTGCTCTATAGAGCCCTGCTCTTTTCAAACTGAGATAACATATTACAATACTGAAACATTTTTGTTTTCAAACTTCAACTTGTGTCCTTTTAGAATCACTTAGACTGTTGCAGAATGATTAACTGTTGCTTTATGGCCATGTGTAAAATTAAAAACATATATTTTCTGCATGGAAAATTATATTTGAAACTGGTTTGCTCTCTTACTGAGGTCAGGCCAAGTATTGGGAAAACATAAAAGGAATTCTTACTGAGGAATTCTGACAAGGAAAGTCCTTCATTGTCTTGTCGTTTCTATTCACCAGGTATTTAGCCCAGCATGGAGGCAGAAGATGGTTCACAAATGCTGGCTCATTTCAACTGTGTCACACAGTGGAAATATTAGGAAGGTTCTAGCTGCTAGAAGTTCACCAAGTAAACACCAAGCACAGTGGTAGAAGGTGACTTTCAGTAGTGAGTTTGAATTATTTATCTCTGTTCCTTAAGGGCAGGTGCTTTCAGAACAGTAATCCTGCTACATGAGTACTAGGAAAAGCTGGGTTTCTAATCAAGCTAAAAAGCACAAGCATGAACACAGCATGAGGTGGGAGATGTGTAGCCATTTAATGTATCACTTCCTAGGAATTAAAAAATGATAGCTTGTTCTGCTTTTACAGAGCACTAGCATGGGTTCTTTGCTATCCATGCTTCATGGGGTCATAGAATCATAGAATCCTTTAAATTAGAAGGGATCTATAAAGGTCATCTAGTCCAACTTCCCTGCAATAAACAGAGACATCCACAGCTTTATCAGGTGCTCGGAGCCTGCTCTAGCCTGGCCTTGAGTGTCTCCAGGGACAGGGCATCCACCACATCTCTGGGCAACCTGTTCCAGTGCCTCACTACCTTTGTTGTTAAAGTCAGTTTGATCTGGAAGCTTCCTTATGCAAGGAAAACTTCCCTGGTTCCAAGATTATTGGCTCAGAGTGGGTCCCAAACCACAAGCACTTCAGTCATCGAATGAGTCAGTATCCTCTGAGGATGTTATTAATAGCAGGAAAGACAAAACACACAGCTTTAATTTAGCACACATTTCAGGACACAACAACACCCAGCTTAGTCTTTTGATGTTGTTTTTCTTTCTATGTTTACTTTTTCCTGAGAAGGGGTTCACCTACTTTTCTGAAAACAAGAGGAAACCTTCTCCCATCACATGTAGCAAACATCTAGACAAAAGCGGATTCATTAAACTAACCTTCAAAGCGGAACTGCTTATCTGTTTTCAACTCATAAAGTTTAGTTTTAGCCATGCATTTTTATTTTTAGTCCAGACAAAAAAATCCTTCAGGTTTGTTATCATTCAGTAAGGAAACTGAAGTTTGCTGCTGTGTTACCAACTTCAACTTCATAACTTAGCCCAGATCAGGCTTCAGAAACTGCCTCACTTTGCCAAGGCAGAGCCATTCTGCCAAGTTACTGTTTCCAAGCTGAATGGCTGCAGTACTTCACCTATACACTGAGCAAGGGCTTGATTGACTTCCTAAAGGTTTTGCTCTGGTAACTGGAAGAAGCAACACTGTTATCCTGTTCATCTTCAAGATGTCAGTAGGTTATTCTGACAGGTCTTCCTTTAGATGATTTCCCTCCATCTCACCTGATTCAACTAGGATTGTCATGTGAGTATGTTGGCCATTGCTTCCTCTCTAAAGAGGTTTCCATTTGGTTTTGAAGTCTTCAAACTTGAAATTTTCAAGGTGGTGACGCACTGGAACAGGTTGCCCAAGGAGGCTGTGGATGCCCCATCCCTGGAGGCATTCAAGACCAGGCTGGATGTGGCTCTGGGCAGCCTGGTCTGGTGGTTGGCGACCCTGCACATAGCAGGGGGTTGAAACTAGATGATCATTGTGGTCCTTTTCAACCCAGGCCATTTTATGATTCCGTGTTTCTATGAAACACAGTTTGTGCTGAATGTAGAAGAAATAAGCAGTGTTGTAGAACTTCTAGAAGACTTTGGGAAGCTTTTGAGTAAAAGTCTCTTCTAAAGACTTAGGAATTTTCCAGCAGAAAAATGTACTGCTATAATAACTGAAGCAGAAAACCCGCATGCACCAATGTGCTGTGTTCAAACTTCTGCCCACAAACACAACAAAATTTTCCATTTGTGGTTAGAAATAGACTAAATGAGGCCATTAGTCAGGATATTCCACTGTAACTGGAATTCCACCTATTTGTAGCAACTGGGCAGAATAGCCAGGAGAGCCTGGTAGTCCACTTGACTGGATGTGCCATCACTGGTGCCACTGTTTTGAAAAAAAATTTGCAGAATTCCAAATGCAAGTTATTTCCCCATTTCCCTTTGAAAGACCGTTGGAATTAAGAGGCTCAATACCACAAAATATTTAAAAAATACAGACCTTGCTACCTTGTTTGTTACTCTGATGTTAGCAACTGTATCTGTAGAATTGTTTTCTACCTTATGTTTTCTATTTCCAGTTTGCTGCTGCATCCTGTGCAAATACTGTAATTCATAGAGTAAGAAAAGGATGAGCCTTGCTACAATTTTATGGATGTTAGGGGAATGGTTCACAGTTGAGCAATCCAGATAAGGTTCAAGGGAAATAAAAGCTACGCTGTCGTATATGCTTTAACAAGCCTGAAACTAAACATCACAACATTGTCTTTTCAGCCTATTAATTGTCATATGTTGCAAGTAAACACAAACATCAAATACTGCTTCAGACAGACTGCGTGCCAAGAATGTAGGTAGCGCTGTGCTTCCTTCCCAGCTTCTCTAACGTCTCAGGCTGAAGTGCGTAGTATCTCTGTATACAAAACAAAGGTTTTCCTATTTCTAAGTAGGGACATAAACTACCTCAACAGCTTTTGATTCTATTCTGGGGCAGCAAGCTGATGTAAGCCAGGAATTTTGTTTTTGTTTGTACTAAAGGAATCACATGTTTATTTGATTGAATGCATCCAGTAAATAAGCAAACCTATAAAGTTACAATTCCACAGAAACACTTCCTAAAATTATCCATGGATAATATGCTAGAGCAAAACAAAAGTATTTGGGCAAAGAAAATAAGCTACCAAAAATGAATGTATCACATTAATGTAATGGCAGAAGTTTTGAGAGGATTTCAAGAGAAATTTAAGTTATAAATGTGGCTAGAAAAAGATACAACGATCAAATTTCATTTTATTAAGTTCAGTTCTTAACATACTTTTTAAGAACATCCCCTTCTAGAATGGTAGATCTGCAACATTTTTAGTATACTAATAAGTCTGAATTGCTGTGATTTTAGCTTTGTCAAGATTTGTGAGAAATCATGTCTGCTTTAAAATGAACGTTGTTTTCTCTTGTGCTATGATAAGGTTTCTTGATTTCAAATGCAGGAAGGAATCTGGGGTCAAGGGAGAGTATTCTACTTAGCATGGGAGGTGCACGGAAAGAACTTTTAGCAGAATAATATTGATGGGTAGTATTAATTATCCTGCAGGCTGATCGTGACTAAATATTTGAAAGGCATAAACATTCCCTAAAGCCCAAGGGAAAGTGAAAGCTGTTCCTCGGGCTCTGAGGCTGTGGTTAGGTATGGAAAACAAATGTGAAGAGCAGTGCAGAGCACCCTTGTCTTTATATCTCTCCCAGTTGCAACATTTGTTTGCAAAGTCTATTTCTGAACCTACTCAGGGAGTAGTTCATAATTAAAACTTTTTTCTGACAAGGCTCTTCCAAGAAATCAAAACTAGAACCCATGCCAAAATAAGATGCTTGAATCTGTTTCCCTGTCCCATGCACTGCAGTGACCCATGGTGGCACAATGGCCAAGCTATACAAGCAAATAGTGCAGAGGAATAGGAGTGTATCCACAGGGTGAAATATCATGCTGAGGACCCATTGTCTGTACTAAGTGCATTCCAGGAGGCTGCATTTCAGACTGGCTCTAATCTGGCCCTGTGTTCTGAATACCTTTTTTTTGCTAGAAGAGTGTTTCTGGAGCATATCTTTTAGCTTAATTTCAAAGGGAAGCTGGCGTGCATGTTTTGGGACTGCTCCCTACAGTGAACCTTAGCAGGAAAAGTGGGAGGGATCTGGTGCCAACCTACAGTGCCAAGGTAGGCTTATTCTTTGCACTTACTATGTCAGAGGGAGTAATAAGAAGTAGAGATAAAGCATGGACAATATTTAAACCAACCTGACACCACAAGTGCAAAGGAAACCTCAGATTTGTATTTGCTGATTGAACAATTGCAGTAGTGTATGCTATGATTGGCATTTGCTGCAGTTTGCTGCCTTTGCACCAAAGATTTTTCCTTCCATTGCACTGCCGGTAACAAGAAAAGTGTGGGTGTTCCTTGTTTGTCCCAGGAGAAATGTGGATGACCTACATTAAATTGCTAGAGGAAGTGTTTTGAAGCAACCTAGCTTGCTCAGCCCTGAAACAGCAAAAGGTGCCCTCATATTTCCCATCTCTGGACTCTGCTCCAATGAAGGTAACCTTCAGAGAGGGGCAGCAATATTTCACAGCAGGTCTAGCTACTTGGTAAATAAACAGCTGCATAAGCTGTGACTGAGGCTTTTGAATCACAAGTTGCCTTTAAGCACATGACTTTAAACAAGTTTCTTAGGAGAAGGCAAGGGAAATATACTTGTAAGCTGATTCATAAGGAGATAAGAAAAACATTCAATGCAAATGTACAATACACATTGATATCTTCTGTAGAAACTGTATACCAAGCTGATGCACAGAATCAAAATGAATAGGTTGCAAGAAAGACAGAAAGACAGTAAAGAACAAGAAAGACAGTAAAGAGCAAAGTTCAGCAAGAAGTGCTGAACTGAGAGATGCTAGTGAGGAAGAAATACAGCAGTGACCTTAAATGAGACAAGTGGTCCATGAGGCTAGAACAGTAAAGAGGGACAGAAGCAGAATTTGGGGAATAGCCAGCCTCCATGAACAGTAATGCTGCCAGAAGTGCCCTGAGGGAAGCAACGTCTAGGAGAATTGTAGAATTCAGGAACATAGGGAACTAGAAAAATGGCCATCTTGTTACTTCTGTTACCAATTGTTAAATCAAGAACTGTCTCTGTTACTGGGGGAAAAAAGAAACAAAAATGTTTAGATTCTGTGAAATTGTATTTTAAAATCTTATAACATAAACCTTTTTTAAAAAAGAAAACTCAGGACCTCTTAAATAAAGATGGTGGAAAACTGTGTAAAACAATCCAAGCATCACAGTTGTGGAGTGACAACACTAAACAAGCAAGCCAACAGAAGAGAGATAAAATCACTGGCAGGTCAACATGCACTTAATGCCTTTTGCCAGGCCCCAAACTGACAGGGTTAAATGCATCATTATATGGAAATCCAGCTCCAGGAAAACATAGCTTATGATTTTGGCTACGTGTTCAGCTCAGAAGCACAGAAGGTATTGCATCCATGGTGTCTGTGACTGCTGCGGGACATTTCTAGAGTTGTTATTTTTTCTGATCCAGGACTTCCCCCAAATACTTGAGCTGAAACTACAGCCAGGGGAATTAGGGTGTAGAAAGGTCAAAGTGATGGAAGAAGCTGATGGAAGATCCTGAAAAAGGAGGGAGGCTGAAGCCAGGAAAATTTCTTCCAGCTTTTTTAGCTCATTCCTGTTGGAAGCTTGTTTACATAAAAAGGAAATGTTTAAATGACTCACTGTCACAGTAGCTATAAACGAAGCTGTTACAAAAATCTGCCAGCTTTTCACTTCTTATTTATTACTCCTAGATATTAATAACTAAAGTTCTCATATGAGCATGAATAATTAATTTGATCCATTGCTTGTCACATCTAAGGGCTAGGTTTGTCCTGGCTCCACATGACAGGACCTAACGTTTAAATTTCATAGAATCATAGAATCAAAGAATTCTTAAAATTGGAAGGGACCTTTAGAGGTCATCTAATTCAGCTCCTCTGCAACGAAAAGGGACATCCACAGACAGATCAGATCACCCAGAGATGGTCCAGCCTGGCCTTGAGTATCTCCAGGGACCAGGCATTCACCACATCTCAGGGCAACCTGTTCCAGTGCCTCATCACCCTCATTGTAAAATACTTTTTCCTTATATCTAACATAAATCTCTGCTTTTTAAGTTTGAAATCATTTTCCTATGTTCTACCACTGCAGACTCTGCTAATCAGTCTGTCCCCTTCTTTTCTGTAGCTTCCCTTAAGATACTGAAAGGCTGCTATCAGGTCACCTCACGGCCTTCTCTTCTCCAGGCTGAACAGCCCCAGCTCTCTCAGCCCGTCCTCATAGGAGAGGTGTTCCATCCCTTGGATAATTTTTGTGGCCCTTCTCTGGATGTGCTCCAGCAGATCCATGTCTCTCCTGTACTGAGGACTCCACATCTAGACATAGTAGTCCAGGTGAGGTCTCACCAACACAGAGCAGAGGGGCAGGACCACCCCCTCAATCTGCTGGCCACACATCTCTTGATGCAGCGCAAGATACAGTTGGCTTTCTGGGCTGTGACAGCACATTGCTGGCTAATGTCCATCTTCCTATCCACCAGCACCCCGGGTCCTTTTCAGCAGGGCTGTGCTCAATCCTTTCATCCTCCAGCTTGTATTGGTAGTGGATGTTTCCTCAACCCGGGTCCATTTCAATTTGTTGAACATTGTGAGGTAGCATATCATGCTCCATGCTAGCAACTTGCATGTGCTTTGTCACCCACTACAGAAAGATTGGCTTCTCCAGTAGTGCAGTTCCATTGAACTTTGAGATTTTTTTGGATAATGTCAATGCCAAACATCTTGTATACCACAAGTCAGCTGAAATCTGACAGAAGATCACAAGGGCAATAGCAGCCCTTGTGAAATAGTAAATAATAGTTAAAAGGCCTTCTTTATTTGGGTTAAGTTTAAAGAATAAGGGATTTATATCAGCAATACGGACTATATGCAAAGCCATTCTGAGTGTGCTATAAACAAAGACTCCAAAGGAAAAAACATGAGAGAACATTTTGGAGATAGGATTGAATAAAATGAGACCTTGGACTGGGAGCAAAGAAATGCACTGCCTCTCTCTGGTTAGAAGAAAACTTTAATTTAGGCTCCTTTTAATTAACAAGATTGAATTAATAGATTCTATCACCATTTAATTATTCAACTGAAAACAACCCACACATCCCACAGAAGGGGAGCAGTACTGTGGGGTAAGGTAGACAACCAAGTGCCAATACAGGGAAAGGCAAGCTTCTCCAAAGGGCAATATAGACAGAAAGCTTTTGTGCAGTAAACCTGCCAGGCATGCAACAGCTAAGCTAAAATTCACTCTGTTCAGTTATACTACTGAGGAAAAAACAGCAGCTGTAAAACTAAGGTAAGCCAGGCAAGAACAAACTATCACATACATACAAAGAAAATACATATATATATATATATATATATTTATTTATTTATTTATTTATTAAGAAAAGAGGTTTATAAAGATTTTTAGTATAAAGATGGCCCACATGGTTTTTGTTCTAAGGTTTGGGCAGCTGAATGAGTATTTTCTTATTGAACCAGGGGCAGGATTTGCCAAATGCACAGAAACCATCATAAAGGGCTGAAAGCTATGGTAGTACACTAGGCTGGCAACAGAACAACCCATTGGTTTCATATACAGAGAGTTACTGGCTGCATCAGTGCCTCTGCTGCTCTGCTCCTGGAAAGCCACTGGCAAGGCCCTGCCTGCCCTGCCTGGGGACATTCCACACTCTCTCTCTCAGCCCCAGGATGCTGCTGCCCCTGAGGAGCCATGACAGCTAGAATAGGTGAGAGCAGAGGAAAATGTTCCTTTGGGAAATGGATATCTAAAATTCAACCAAGTGTGCTTGAGGTCGTGAATGAGTTTGTTGGGATGCAATTGTATCTATGAACTGTGTAATAAATGCAGGTGTAATAAACCTTTTTGAAAAATTCTACAGATTTAGTCTGTGGAAATTCCCAGTGAAGAAACACGGCTCAGGTGAACCCTCTGATTTACAGGTAACTGAACTGCAGTCAGTCAGTACTTTGTTTTTGCCTCCAGGGCAGAACAGAGCTGCCTGCTATGGGAGATTTCCGCTAGTTGATAGTGATGAGTGGTTGAAATCTGTTCTAAATGACCAGTCTTAAACAACTGTAGCTGCTAAGATAGCATGAGAGCTTTGGGAGGAAGAAATGCCAGTCTTTTGTGGGACATTTTGGTCAAACGTGGGTTCTTAAGCTACTATGGGTAGAAGGAAATCTGGTCGCGAAATCTGGGTGATGATGCAAGCCGACTCAAAAAGGGCAGCAAATCTCACTGAGTCCTACAACAGGCTGGTGGGCTGGCTGAGCGTGAAGTGGCCCAGCACATGCCCAGGCTGTAGTGCACAGACATAGGGGGCTGCTGGGAACAGGGCTTACTGAGCAGCCACCCCACCACCAAGCACCACACCAAGCAGAGACCTTTGGGGCCAGCGAGAGGGTGGAGCTGAGCCTCTGTCCCTTCCCGACTGAAAACTGAGCCTGCGTGCATGCGAGCAGCTTCAAAAGGAAGTAATTTACCTTAGGCGCACAATCAGTGAAGGAATTTCCACCGATTAAACGAAAATTGGAGCTGTGCAGCATGGCCAAGTCCCCAGATGTTCGTAGATGTATGGAGCTGTGTGTAGCATATCTGTGGGGGTTTCCAAATTCCAAAACAATTGCATAAAATGAGTAGGAAACCAGTTTGGGGTCATTTTCAGAGCTAGGAAAAGTGCTTCAAAACCCCCTTCCTATGAAATACAGATGCTGGAGCTTACAAACCCTGAGCAGGGCCGATTCAAAGAATGGGAGAGGAAGTGGCTCGGTGGAACAGCATGAACTGCTCTTCCCCTTCCCCTCTGCTCCCCAAATCCCTCTGTCTCCCCTCCTGCTGACAGCTCTTTGCAGTTGCTCTAAGAAAAATCGTAAGCATTTTGCAGCCTTTTGTAATGCATTCACATCATAATAGAATACCCATTCTTTCTGTAATATATATATTTTTAGACAGCAAAAAATCTGGTCCTATTCTGTAATGTACTGCGATATTTATTTTTAAAAAAAGCACAGGCTGCTCTTATTGGATGGTAGATTCAAAATTCTCTTGAATTTCTGTGGCGTTGTGCTTCGTAGACCGCCATACACAGTAGCTAGATATTGCAGTGCATTCCATTAGCATGGTGTCAAACAAAGTACTCAATGAGAAGTCAAAGTAACTTCACAAATACCCCAGATCTGACTCAGCCCTCCCCAAATTAGGTCTTGTCTGAGTGGGAAGCTTTCTAGTGCAGTGGTTGTGGAAAAAAACCTATTCCCTTGGAGCAACTTTGGAAGCACGGTAGTTTGGATGAGAGCTGCAGAGCTTCCACGCAGGGATTTTCGCAGTATTAATGGTGTAATTTAGGCTAACTTCACAGTGAGCTGGCGCATTCAAGCGGAAACCTCTGCAAAACTTGAGCTGTGGAGGGATGCAGGGAGGTGTGCTTTGCACACTTGGGTGGAGAGAATCCGGGAGGCTGCAGGGCATCCCTTGGGCTGCTTCATGGCCGGGACAGAAACAAAGAGAGCGTTTTTCCCTTAAGCTCGATTTTGTAGCAGCGCTTGTAGGAGCAGCTGTGACACCTTGACAAGCTGAGCTGCACAGTCGCGCTTACTTCTGGTATCCAGGGCATACGCATTAGCACTCTCGTGCTGGAGCTCCCGAAAACAGAGCCGGGACCTGCCTTAGAACAAAAGACTGTAATACTGCCTTTACTTTTTTTCATGGCTGGAACCGAACCTTTACCGCGCGGTTCTTCCTGTAAATTAAAATAAGTGTTTTCATAAGTAAACATTTCCCACCTGCCTTGCGGAGACGTGCAAAAGGTGTCCCCAAGCGGAGCCCAGTGTGCTCCTAGGTGGTGGCTCAAAGGCTGTTTGAGCCGCATTTCTCCGTCGGTACACACCAGGGCTGCTGCGAGATGCGTTCAATACAGAGCACACCCGCCTCAGAGCCCGTGCACAATATCGCAACAAACTTAAATAAGATCCTGCTGCATACAACGAAAGCCTGCAGGTACGTATTGTTTACAGAAGCTCTAACTTTGTCAGGAACTGCTGCCTGACGCCTGCTTTGCGTTTCGAACCGAGCGATCGAACGGAACGATCCCTCACCCCGCGCCGTCCTGGGGCTGCGCTCTGGGGGTCGCTGCCCGAGCTGCGGGCGGGGCTCAGCCCCGGCCCCGCCTCTGCCCCTGTCCCTGCCCCGTCAGTTCGGGACGGGGCGGCCCCGGGCGCGGGGCTGGAGCGTGTTGTCGGAGCTGCTGCTTCCTCCTCCTCCTGCTCCTCCAGGCGCGAAGGGGTGGGCGGACAAAGGCTGCGGGCTGCCGCCGGGCTCGGGCGCGATGGAGCGGCGCGGCGGCTGAGGCAGCGGAGGGCGGCTCGGTGGCGCCGGGCCGGGCTCGGCACATGGTGCGCGGCGGGGTCCCGGCGCTGCGCTCTGCGGGCGGCCCGGGGGGCACCATGGACAACTTCTTGGCGGAGGTGAGCGCGGGGAGGGCGGTGCGCCTCCCGCACGTAGCGGGGCTCGGCGGGACGGGATGTCCTGCGGGGTGTCCCCGACCGCGACGCTCTGCTCTCGGGGCTCGGCGCTGCGAGGACCCGCGACCCCGCTTTGTGAGCCCCGGGGCCGGGGGGCAGCGCGGGGGAGCGAGCGGCGCACCGTGGGAACGCGGAGAGCCGGCGGGCACAGCTGCAAGCTGCGGGCAGCTGTGGCCCCAGGGGTGGGGGAGTTTGAGCAGCAAGTTTTAGTGGGTTCTGACCGAAAGTGAAATGCTTTTGGAGATTATAATCCGGTGGCGGACTGCCGGAGCCACGCCGGAGCGGAGGCGGCGGAGGAGCGGTGGGAGCGCCCGGGCGGCCCAGCGCCGCCTCCCGGTCCGGCACCGGGGGATCGCCGTGCTTCGACTCGGTGCTCAGCGAGAGGTGGGCAGAGCGCTGCTTCTGCTCTGCGCTGGGCGTGGGAGCCCTGAGGTGGAGGAGCTGCAGGAGAGGGCTGGTGTCAGGCTGCCTGCGCTTGAGGGCTGTTTGTTGGGTGCGTGTTACTAAGTAGATGTAAAATCTTTCGATACAAAGCACAAAGGAGTGGCAGTTCGGTCTTGGAAGTAGCTGGAACTTTGCAGTTACCTCGTACATCTTTAATGGCTTTAAACTGAAAGAGGGGAGATTTAGGTTAGATGTTAGGCAGAAATTCTTTGTTCAGAGGACAGTGAGGTGCTGGCACAGCTGCCCATAAAAGCTGTGGTGTCCCATCCCTGGAGGTGCTCACAGCCAGGTTGGATGGGGCCCTGGGCAGCCTGACCCGGTGACTGGCAGCCCTGCCCATGACGCAGGGTTGGGGCTGGGTGGGTTTGAGGTCCGTTCCAACCAAAGCCATTCTATGATTCTATAATTCCATGATCTTGACAACTTTGTTATGCCAGGTGAGGAAACGGAATCAAAGGCACACTGCTGCTTGCTCATAGCAAACACTGCAAGCAGAAGCTTGGCTCTGCTCTGCCTGAACTGGCTGCTTTATGTAGCAGTGCTTAACTAACTGCAGCAGCCTGCCTTGTGAGTGTAAGGCATTGGATTGGGTACAAGTGTGGCTGTGTCCACGGGTGTGCAGTGCTTGTGGATAACTGGCACAGCCTGCAGCTGAGCTGGGACTGCCAGTGGATGGTGTGCAGGTGTTTTAATGGCATCCCTCACCAAAGCAATCCTGCTGTCAACATTTTAAATGTGGGCTAGGCATCTGCTCACCAGGATAGAGATTAAGCTGCAGAACTCTCCTTTGCCCTCATGGAGCAGCTGCCTTGTGCTCTCTGCACTGCTGTAGTCCCACAAGAAAAATAAAACTGAAGAGAAGCGATCTGTTTACCAGAACGGCAATTAGTCGTATAAAAGCAACCCATACACCTTGCTGCTTGTTAGCTCTTCATTTGTCTGACAACAAAAGTTCTGTCAGGTGCAATAAGAGGGAAGAAATGCAGGATTAACTTTCAAGAAGCCAGAGTTAAGCAATAATGGCTTTTTAACCCGTGGAGGATGCAGCCCTCACCTTTCAAAGCTTGCAAGACGTGAGCAGTGTGCCGGCATTAGCTGAGCCCTGCAGAATTAATCTGGGGAGTCATTTGCTCTGACACAAGGTATGGTAGCATGCCCTACATAAAGATGAAGAAAGGAGCTAATGGCTTTGCCTCCCCTGTGAGCCAAAATTACTTGCCCGCAGCAAAAAGCAAGTACATTTTGCTGGGCTGTGTTGGTATTTCAGCATATATTTATGTTAATCTGTGGCTGCCGCATACAAACTTTGATCTTTCTTAAGAACTTTTGCTCCCTTTCAAGGTGTTGATATTACTTTAAAAGATCAGTAAATATAGCACCTTGACTTTAATCTGCATCCAGAGCCCCACCCGGGAGTATAAACATTTTCCTTCCCTCGCATATGGAAATTGCATATGGAGAATATAATGCACAGTGGCAGAAATGCACTGGGCCTGACCCAGCTACCATAGAACAACTGGTGCTGGAGAGGCTGGGCTGAGCTGCTGGATGCTGGTTGAGTTTGTGTGAGGCTGACATCCTGCAGCTGCTCTTTATGAAAATATTTACCGACTTATCTAAGAGAATTATTGTCCTAATTAAAATAGGTTCTGGTACTCGCAAGGAAGAGGAAACTGGATGAGAGGAGCAGGTATCGGGGCTGGTCTGCTCTTGCTCGACAGTGACATATGTCTGCTGATACAATTGCCTATTTGGTGAGAAGCTGCCAAGTGAAAAGGTCTTAAAGAGAATTAACCTGACACTTAGCAGGGAGTGTTGCTTGGTGTTACCAGGGATCCCCACTCAGTGCACCGGAGATAGGAGAGTTGAGTGTGGCTATTGCACACAAAGAACTAGCAGGTGCTCTAGAGAAAAACCTGCACATATTTATTTTTTTTTTCCCTCTGTATTTTTCCATAGCTAGGTGGTGGTTGCACTTACTTATAGTGTGTTATGATGCTCACTGGAACAGAGTTAGAAGATTGCATAAGACCTTGCTTGAGCATATGTATGTGTGAGTTGTAGAGAAAGCATTCCTGTTGGTACTTGCTGCCATAAATAAGTGGTAAGGCAGCTCCCAGCTCATGCTGCTCGGCTGATACCAGGCATCCACGACGTAGCAGCGTTTGGTTAAGAATCTTGCTATCCCATTTCTACCCATTACTAGTTCCTATCTCTGGCTTTTAGTCTTACTGGGTGACAAGTGGTGCTCTATCTCCAGGCTCACCTTGATTTACATCTCCGCACCGGTTTTCTAACTCAGCCAACCAAACAAGCAAAAATGTAAAAGTTAAAAATTGCTCTCAGTAAAGATTATGGCTCAAAAAGTCAGCCTTGGAATGTACCTTCCAAAGTGCTTTTATGGCTGAAAGATGTAAAATGACTTCATAAAATCTAAAATTGCATTTTAAATTCAGGAGAGGTTTTTTGAGAGATTACTTAAAATATATATTGGGCTGCTGACTGATCTGTGCTAACTTTTGGTGTTTGAAATAAGATATGTGTTGGAATCTAAACTTTTTCAGTATATTTAGAGTCTTATTTTTGTGTCTAAAGTGTTAAAAATGAGATCCCTAGTGATTGGAAATACTGAAAATGTGTATGTGTGCAGTAGAGCTATTTGGATGCATTGCTCAAAACAGCCTGAACAAACAGATCCCCTATGTTTGATAAACAACCAGGTTGTTGTCTTAAAGTAGAAGTCGGGCTTCTTTCTTCATTGGGAAGTGTATCCCTGCTAGTAGGGGATGTGTGGCATGAAGGAAGGAGGAAATGCATCACAAGATGAGAAACAACGCAAGGAAATTTCATACAGAGAAGATGGAAGAGGGAAGCTCGCTCAGCCTTCTCAGCAGCTGAAGTTCCCACGCCGGGAAAGTGGATGGAGAAGTTGAGCAGGCCCTCTTCTCATGGAGGAACTGCTTTGCTCTGCATGTACAGCATGTCCCACTGAGCTGTGGTCATTGGCCTGGTTATGGGAGGTTGACTCCTCAGGTCTGCCAGCACCAGTGTGCAGACTGCAGGAATTGGTTTGTGTCATTGCTGCTGAGCTTAGAAGACAGGATTTTTTCCTGTTATTTATCAAAGCTGAAGGAGTGTGGGGGAGAAAAGTTCTGTCTCCTGCCTTCTGTCTGCCTTCTCTCTGGATCTTAGAAGTACAATATTTTAAAAGAATCATCATCATAGAGATCCTACTGATGTTTCTCTCATGTTGTGCACAGGTTTGTTTTTATTTCTGATGATAGTGCTGGAACTTTGAGTTCATAGAATCTTAGAATCACAAAACGGTTTGGGTTGGAAAGGACCTCAAACCCGGCCAGCCTCAACCCCGTGCCGTGGGCAGGGCTGCCACCCACCAGGTCAGGCTGCCCAGGGCCCCATCCGACCTGGTCTTGAGCATCTCCAGGGATGGGGTACGACAGCTTCTATGAGCATCCTAACATCTAACCTAAATCTCTCTCTTCTTTCAGTTTAAAACTGTTTCTCCTTGTCCTATCATTGTCCTATTACAATTATATTGTGTAAAAAGTTGTTCCCCTTTCTGTTTAGAAGCTCCTTTCAATTACTGGAAGGCCACTGTGAGGCCTCCCTGGAGCTTTCTCTTCTCCAGGCTAAACAACCCAGCTCCTTCAGTCTCTTTGTGTGATAGAAGCTTCAGCACTCTGATCATCTCCGTGGTCTCCTTTGGACTCAAGCCTTTTCAGACTGGCTTCCTTAAGGTGTGCTTTCCACAGCTGAAAGTGTCTGATAAATACCCTCTTTTGGCAGGGAGGGGTGATCCCAGTGTATGTCCTGAAGGAGCGAGCGTTAAACCTCCCCCAGTGGGAAGGATATGGGATAGAAATACTTTCTGAGGCTTTGAGCTGAACTTCAGGGGGCTGTCAGAGGTAGTACCTGCCAGGGCTGAAAGCTCTCACTGTAGATAAGCAGCCCAAAGAGAACTTTTCCTGGGTCCAATGGGGAAGAGCCACCATCCTTCATGCAGTGACATAGAGCTTAGGTTTATTAAGGGCTTGAGTGCCATAGCCCTGCCAAAGAGTTGTACTTTTTTTTTTGGCTGTTATGTTGGCCACTTTTCAGAAGTTTCTGAGGCGTAAGTGCTTCTTTTATTTATTTGTTGTTTCTTAAAGTTTAAAGCTGATAATTGTTTAGCCAGAAATTATTTTTATGTTGATTGGAGAACGGTCTGTTTTGAGCAGAATTCAACATTTCAAGAGGGCTCAGGGTTAGAAATTTGGATTAGGAAAAAAAAACCAAAAAAACACAAAACCAATTTTTTGGTGGGTTTGTTCCTGTAAGTCAGAAAATCATGTTTGGTGTATTGGTAGCCCGTCATCTCCACTGCCTGCTACATATATTTCACATGTGCCTTTCATAAGATGTATTTGTACAACTGAAGCATAGTCATAACTGGGCTGGAGCCTAGCAGCCCCGCTGGCACCATGAATGTTGTAAAATGACACAAGAATTCTCTTAAAGTTGTAAAGCATAACTGTTGGAATTAGCGATGTAGAGGTTTTATGTTGTGCAGAAATAGCTCAAGGTTTTTAGGTGTTTTTGTTTCTTTTTATTATTATTATATTAGTATATGTATCACCTTCTGGTGATACCTAATGAAAATGGCTGCATTTATAATTTTTTTTTCTTTTCCAGAATTGTATATTCTTGATATTATGTCATGCGTGAACAATTTTGCTCAGATTTTCCTTCTCAAATATATTTTCACTTAAGATTTTTGTTGTTTTTAAGCAAGGGAAAGCACCACAGTTGCAGATGCTTTGCACTTGGATACAATTTTCAGGTTTCCATTTTGCTGTGTAGAAGCAGACAGGCAGTGCACCTCTGCAAGAGCTGCTTTTGGTCATAAGGGGCCTTCTCCATCAAGTACCCACTGCTGTGCCAGCCAGCCTGCTTCCAGGGAGGGCTGCTGGAGGTTTTCTGGTGTCCTCCAGTCCTCCAGCTTCCTTCAGTGCATGGTTGAAGAGCTATAGCTCGTCTGGATTTGCTCTGTATTGTGCTGATGGAGTTCATGCAGATTCTATGCGGTTTAACTGCTCCCTTGAGTAACCTGAGAAATCCTGCATTCTCCCAGTACTTTCTTTGTCCCAGCATACTGCAAAGGGTAGAAGGAAAAAATTGTGGCCTTTCATCAATAATTATACTGTAATCTGGTTTAGTTGTACCGCTGGGATGATTTTAGCTGAATCTTGGCTTTCAGCTTGGTGTGAGTCTTTCAGGATTCTATTTTTGAACTTTTACTCATGGAAAATTGGTAGGTCCTCAATGCTGTGTGCCTATATGTAGATATGCATTTCTGTGTGTATTCATGTGGTGTCACTTTATCTGGCTAGCCTCTGGTAAGTGAACAGTATGATGTTTTTTTGTTTGTTTTGGGGGGGGTCGTTTATTTATTTTAATATCAGGAGTGAATGTGGGTGTCAACTAAAAACATTTCTATTGCTGGATTGTACTTTTAAGTATCTCTTGGGTCGATGCAGCTCCATTGCACGTGCTGGGTTAGGAGGAGGATGGTGCTATCTCCTGCAATGCACTCTGGCAGGAACAGCAGTTCCATGCTTTGCATGCACAGTGCAGTAAATACAAGCCTGTCTGATTCCATGTATCCTGTTCTGCAGAGAGCTGGGAAATGTGTCCTCTGGGCAGTTTGATCTCACAAACCCCTTCAGCCACAAGACTGGTATTTCCCCTGGTGAATCACATCTCCCAGCTGAGGTCTGAGTTAGATGTAGCTTTGGGTGGAGCTCTGGAGAAATGCAAGCAGTGAAAAGTTGCTGGGAATTAAGACTTATGCTGAGGGGAAAAAAAGAGAATTACCACCCTTAAGTCACTAATTGTGGCTACCAGCTTGGGGATGTGACCTCAGAACTGGCTAGACTGATTAAACTTCAGGCTTGTGTGAGAGGGTCATGACTTATACATTCCTTCTTCTCTTGATCTTCCTACTATTTGTTATTGCATGGCATTTTAATTTACTAGTGAGCCTTGGAAGAGGATGGCTAGGTGTCGGGAAGACAGTTCTGGACAAGTTCTCATTTGGGTATTTTGAGTTTTACTTTATTTCTTTTGTTTATTTTTTCTTTACTTATAATTTCCTAAGATAGCCTGTGAAGGTCTGAAACTTGAGCATTATCCACTGGTCATTAATTGTAATGCAGCAGTGGAACTCTGTTTTGGACAGCCAATCAGCTAAGAAGAGTTAATTGGATTATCCTTTAGGCTAGAAGACTACTAAGTAGCTCAAACACTCTGTACTTTTAAAGATGTGTCCTTTTAAAAATTTGAATGCAGATCAAGAACTGGTATTCGCTGTCTTCCAGGTCAGTCCTACAAAGTAAACTGCATCCATGCTGAAGAAGAAGTGACTGCTTTGTCATTTGAACGCTGTATGTTGGAAAAGTATCTACAAAAAAGATGATAGGGTGGAGTGAAGAGATTGGAGAAGCAGTAGTAGGGTATTGTGACAGAATGTCCTGTCCAGTCCTAGATGATTTCTGCAAAGTCCATAATCAGGATGGTACTACAGGTATAGCTTATGCTGCTTTTTGATGCTTTATGCTGAATAGAATCATAGGATTGCTCAGGTTGGGGAAAAAAAAAACAAAACACCTTAAAGATCAGGTAGATATTGTATGTCCTGCAGCTTCTCTATAGGGTGTTACTCCAGGGACTAACCACCTGATGTGGCTTACTCTCTGCTTAGGTGTTATTTTCCTTTGTGAATAAGTGACTGTTAGAATTCTATTTTTTTCTGCAATGAAATCTCAAATATCAATGATGTTGGAGGAACTTGCTAATGCATATTTTTCCTTGTTGAACAGCTTACTGGTAACAGACCTAATTTTGGTTTGGATTTGAAACCTGGCAGAAATTGGCATGTGGTTTTACTGACCAACATTGTTAACATTTCCATTTTGAGTAAACTCTTCTATGGAGTGGCTTAACACACAGTTTTTATATGAGATCTTGTTATTACTCTTAGCAAATGGCTCTGTGCTTAGTTGCTGTTTGCAAAGAAGCAGCAACCATGTTCAGCAATTAAAAAGAAAGAAAAAAAAGAAAAAAAACAGAGAGCACTCCAGCCCTTTTAAGGCTTTGACAAAAACTCAGTGGTTTACTCTTCTAGGTGGAAGGAAGTATTCAAAACTGAAAGGTGGTGGTCATTTTTATCATTTTATGAACTTGCAGTGAAAATTTGGATTATAAGTAATACATCTTAAGTTGGATTTCTCATGCATCTCTGGGATCTTTCCTCTGGGGGCTAAATTAAAACATCTTGGAGCAGAGCTCAAATCTGGGCATCTGTATGTCTGTTAATCTTCCTAGGATTAGTGGCATTGACAGGTGAAAGGAAGTGCCCAGGAGGACGAGCTTTGTAGATATCCTGTGCCATTCTGTATCCTGCTGGACTTCAGAGTTGAATAAGCTTCCTGTAGTTGTATGTCAATGCATTTTTCTGCAAATAAAGCACATACGTATGTATGCTGAATATACTTCCTCTGCTTTACTGGGGAATTTTGTATGGCTTGTTGTATCAGGCTATATTTTTGAAAGTATGCAATCCTCATCTTTTGGAGAGTCTTGCTGGAGATTTTTCAGTAAATACTGAGCAAAGGTGAATATTGAAGAGTTCTCTTAAATTAAATTGTTCTGTGAAATTATTTGGGTTTTGGTTCTGTTTTATCCCAAATAGAAGGAAGAAGAGAGGAAAGCTTAGCAGCAGGCCTCAGGAGTTGAGCTGTGTCTTCTCACATGATCCTGGCTAATGGCACACAAAGGGTAAACCACTGTGTTGCATGGCTCAGGAAATAAAAGGCTACATGCACTTTGATGTATTAGTGTTGCTTCTTCCTATATGTTCCTGGAAACTGTTAATAATCCTTTATTATAGGCCAGCGATAAAACTGTGTGTTAATATAAGGCTCTCTTTGTTTTGTTTTGGAGAATGTCCTCACGGGGGATGCCTCATGCCTCAGCAGAGAGAAACACTTGGCTGTTGGCTTTCCCCAGGGGGCATAGTGCATTGCCACCCTAAACAAGTTTACCCAAGGGCTTTTTCTTATGGCTTGTCAGTCTCTATGCTGGGATTGAGTTGAAGTTGTCATTAACTTCAGCTGGAATTACGAAGCCAAATGTTTTTGAAAGTTGTAATTGACGTGAATACTGCAAGCCCCTTGGTGGTCTTTCTTTAGAGCCTTGCACGCGTTCAGAAGGCAGTAAAGAAGAACTCCATCAGTTCTGCAGCACTTGGAGAAAACATTCTTTTAGCTCTTGATGCAGTGCTGGATTCTGAAAATGGTACTGTTGTCAATCTTGCATTTTTTATGTCGTGCAATATATATGTAAATGCTCTTCCTGATTCGATATCAGAAATTCAGAATTTATCTGGAAGGATTCTCATGCTTTCCCTTTGCCTTCAGAGAAATTGGCCCTGGTTTTGGTGCCAGGAGATATGAGAAGTTTATTCCTTGTTTTGAAAACATATTAATGTTTACAGTGTTAAAAGAAACAGATGATTTGGTCCTATTTTAGTTGCTGTTGTTTAGCGTGTCATCAGAATGTTTACCGAGGTGAAGCTAAATGCATTTGTTGAGAGGTAGGGGATTGTTTTCCTTACAGACTTGTTTATCCTGAGGAAAAGCCAAACACCTTTGTTCTACAAAGCTATGCAGTTAGCAGTAGCAGAGGACTACATAAAGAGATCACTTCAGTTTGATCACTTCAGTGGCTCAGAAAAGAACTGTGTATCTTGGTTAGGCTATACTTTTATTTGCTTCAGGAAGAAGCCAAGTTGGCAACGCTGTGGGGTTCACGCCAGGACAAGAAATAGACAGGGATTCTGTAGGTCAGACTTCTTGTCTTGTTGGTCTTTTTTGGATCTCTTCCCCTTATTAAATATAGATGTGGCTGCGGGAATTCAGTTTATCTCCTTATTACAGCTTTCTGGTGATAAGTACAATGAATAGGTTTGTTTACTCTGTGTAATGATTGAGTCTCGTATATTCCACAGAAGAAAGTCAGCGTGGCTTTTACAGTGGGGCTTTGAAGGATGGCATTTCCTGTTTCTTTTCAAAGAGTCTACCAGAACGAATATCTGATAAAGTGAGCTCTTTGTTGTTTAAGAGCTGAGAGTCGCCTTCTGTCATGTGATATTTAATAATCTATTTTCAGGAATAAACAAATTATTCAGCGCAGCAAATCCATGCTATGAAATATAATGTGCGCAGCAGCCTTCTTTCAACCCTTGCAGTTAGATTTCCAATAGTTTTCACACCAAATCTGAAAAGTTGGAACTGATGGCGGATGGGATTTTGACGTAGAGCTGCATAGCATTTGCAGCAAAAGGGCAATTCTCTTGCAGTTTTTTGAGCCTCTCTTCCTAATTTCTGTATTACTGTGTACCATTTTGCCTGGATGATTCAGTACCTTAAATGACTCCAGCTTGGGTGCAGTAGTGAACTCCCTGAGTCTTTTATACAAAGCCTGTGAATAAGCATAATTGCAGTGTAATTAAATGCTTGTGTTAAACTTTTACTTTGTAGTCACAGCTTTGTCAGAAGGAAGCCTTCATATGAGGCAGTTAAGGCGATGCTGTCCATAGGTGGAGGAAGACAGAAAGTGATGCCCAGATCTATGTATTTTTCTCAGGCCTGAGGCACCCAGCAGAAGAAAGACGTGGAGCTCTTGGAACAGGTCCAGAGGAGAGCCACTGGGATGATCAGAGGGCTGGAGCACCTCTCCTATGAAGAAGGATTGAGGGAACTGGGCTTGTTTAGCTTGGAGAAGAGAAGGCCTTCCAGTACTTGAAGGGGGCATGTAAACAGGAGGGGGAATGGCTGTTTATGAGAGTAGATAGTGATAGGACAAGAGGGAGTGGTTTTAAACTGAGAGGGGGAGATTTAGGTTAGATATTAGGAGGAAGTTTTTCACACAGAGGGTGGTGACACACTGGAACAGGTTGACCAAGGAGGCTGTGGATGCCCCATCCCTGGAGGCATTCAAGGCCAGGCTGGATGTGGCTCTGGGCAGCCTGGTCTGGTGGTTGGCAACCCTGCATGTAGCAGGGGGGTTGAAACTAGATGATCATTGTGGTCCTTTTCAACCGAGGACATCCTATGATTCTATTATTCCTTTTGGGCTTGGTCCTTTGTCAACAGCCTGTTTCTTAGAGCTCTTCATGGGGTGTTCAATGGAGAATGTTAGTCAGGGGATCTTTTTTCTTCAGATAGTAGCTGGAGACTTACTGTGTTCCAGCTGCTTCTGGAATTGACAAATACAAGTGGTAATAATGAATTTTGAATTCTTGACCTTATATGCTACTTGTTGAAATTCTTGCCTATATTTGCTTGCAAAGGCTTGATTTTGAAAAGCGTGTAGTCCCTTTATGTAGTCTGAGTGGCCATAGTGGGCCAAAGTCACTGCAGAGCTGGTTCCAATGTTATAAATGTTTTGAGAAGTTGTGCTTTTTAGGATTGTCTTTAGAATTTTTTTCTTCTGTTTGTGGTGTTGAATGATTGCATTCTTTTGTATAGCTTCACAGAGGGTTATTGGAGAAATGTGATGTTATCCTCAAGAACGTCCTGCAATGAGACCTATGTCCTAAGTGCTCTAAAAGTTTCAACTTTAGCATGTTAGTATTGCTGTATCAGTGATAACAGTACTAGAGCAAGAAATTACTCCTTGTAGTTTTATTGGCACTGAAAGTTTTACTGTTTTCATGCAATTGTATTTTCCCTTAACTTTTTTCCAGATGCTATACCAGAGTTACTTGTAAGCAGTAAGTTTACTCTTTGCTTACTCTCTTCAGAAGAACAGTTGTGATGCTCTTCAGAAAACAGTTTGTTGTTGTTTTTTATCAAATCTTTGCAATTGTTAGAAGAGGGAGAAATTTTGAGAGTTCTGTGCAGCACGGTGAGTGTTTTGCCTGAGGCCTTTGATCACTGGGGACCCTCTTGTTTGCATCTTCACCTATGGAAGGGTCTCATGATATCTGAAAGCTAGGATGGTCCTTTTGTGTGCTTTAAAAACACATTAATACGTTAATAAGGTCAAAGTATGGCTTTATAAATGGCCTCTTGTTTTATGGATGTGTGTATTTATTCAGCTTGTTGATTTTATTGTAATCCAGCTGCAATGCTTTGTGCCGTTGGTTCCTTTCTTATACCAGTGTAGAGAAGAGGTATGCAGAAAAATAGTACCTTTTACTCATTGCCCGAACAGATCTAAAATATGGTCTTTATGCTCTTGTTCCTTGCTAATGCTGATGTTAGTCAACTAACATGTTTGTATTTTGCATGTACTTCCTTTCATCTATTGTGTTTAGGTTAATGATTTGACACAGTTGGGGAAATGACTGCATAACTTGGAGAAACTATGTAACAATGACTTATGTCAGGATTGTTTAAAAACAAACAAACAAAAAAAAACAGTTGCTTTGCGTAAATGCTCCTTTCTTCTGACTTTTTGTAGTTGGAGTCCACTGAAACAATTAAGAAGCCTTACTTTTATTTGTTTTGTTTCTTTTTAAAAGCCCTGGAAGTTTGCTGACAGCTCAAAAACCATACTGAGCAAAAATAACGGAAGAACCTTAGTAGCTGACAGCTTACTTTCCCTACTGAAAAGGTGATTCATTGGGAAGGAAAAAATAAGTTCAGAAGTGGTAACCATCATTATCTATAAATAAGTAAAAACAAGTTACTTGTTAGGCTTTCACATGGATAAGAGAGAGGTTGTTCCAGTTTCTCATCTTCACCGTGTGGTGAAAATTAAGGTATGCTATGTGATGCCATTTTTCTAGATAGCTTTAAAAATAGCTTCTCTTTTTTCTGCACAAAGAAAACTGGTCCTCTTCAAGTACACCTGCTTAAATGGCTATTTGGCTCCACTATGAAATAGATGAAGGAATTTTATGTATCAGTTCATTTCTAGTGGCTTGCGTACCCAGCAGAAATACCACCAGCTTTGCAACCTCTTGTCTTATGGCTGGTTTTCTTCCTGCCTGCTTGTCAGCTCTGTGGGGATGTGTGCTGAAGCACTGAGGTGGAGGATCCCCGTGTGTTAGGCGATGATCCCTCTGATAGCTGTCCTACGACCCCAGCAGTTTGAAGGAGATGCAGGTTTTGTAGTCCTTGGGAATTTGTGTTGAACTCCTCCTGAGGATGTCTCAGTGTATCTTACACAGTCCAGATCTCTTGATTTTTATTTTTTTTTTTTCCCTTGCTCTACATACAGTGCTGCTCCCACAAATCATGTTCTCAGTTTAAAGTCTTCATTCACCGGATCAGCTTTCTTGTATCCTAAGCTGTGTTTCAGCATAATTAAGTGAGGAACTTTGGGACTTGCATGGAGATCTAAATAATTAAATGGTCCTTGATTTCTCTGGTGCAGAGTTAAGGCTTTCATCTTCAGACTTAAGTTTCTTGTCTGTTGACTGACCAAGCATTGATGCTTTTTTCAGTCATGTTTTCTTCCTCCCTTAGCACTGAGTAGGTTTGTGGATTTGTCACACTTTTCATTACATAAACGTTACTTGTTCTGTTTTGGAATATAATAGTAAAAGTGCTTGTGAAGATGCATATCCTGAAGTTCAGCTTGGCATGTCCTGCTTGCTCCAGTTCCACATTACAGAAGAGCTCTCATGCAGCTTCCTGCAGCATGGGCTGCTACGAAGGTCTCTTCTGAATTGCAGTCATGTGAGCTGCTCCCTGCCCTGAGCCTTGTGCCTCTTATCAGCAGCCGTTGGCAGTGCCCAAACAAGCTGCTGCTGAGTTCTGCTGGCTGTGCAGGAGGAGGAAGTAGTTGGAGAACTGCAGGCATGTATGTTGGTAGATTTAAAGGGGCAGCAGAGTTCTAGGGTTTCAGTGCTCCAAAGCTAAGTTATGAGATCATGGCTACAGCAAATGAACCCCAAAGAAACAATAACAGGAAATGCTGGGGTTTATTTTTATAAAATTTGATGTCCGGACTTGTACAGTATCAGAATGTGTGTGTAGTATTTTCCCTGAAGATTTAGCTTCAATTGTTGCTCTGGTTAAGTGAAGTAAGGAGATCTTGATTCAGCATAGCTGATAATCTCTGGGTGAATGTGTGAATTTTCTTTAATACAGAGATGGAATGATGTGTCCCAATGTACTTAATATTCAGCATGGTCTCAAATCCCTTTTGTTGCGACTTCTAGCTGGATACAAGTTACTTGGATTCTTACACAGCCCAGGCTTGCTTTGGGTGACTCAGGGAACCCTCAAAACTCTACCAAATAGTAGCTATTAAAATGACTAAGGTTCAGTAGGTAACTACTGCTGATCTTGGGACAAATTACATTCCATTAGTATTGCCCATGATTCAAGCACTCATAACTTTTATAGAGCTACTCTTAGACTTGCAGCTAAATGCACACCAAAGTGCTCTTCTGCATTACTGCTGTAACTTGTAGGCTGATAGTGGAATGGGATAACCCCACATAGTGCCTGCTGCTTTGTCTCTTTTAACCAGGAGAACTGATGTGGTTCTGCTGCCATGTTCATACCACCAAGAATTAGGGCAGGAAGTCTCCATCACAACTGGCTCTCTGTTTTCCCTGTACAGATGTGGCTTTGTTAGCAAATGAGTTGTCTAACTTACTGCCATTTTTTAACCCATGTCAATAGTGTTGATTTGTATGCTGACTGTGGAACTTCTCTGATTGCAGACATATTCCTGGAAAGCTAGAATTGAAGGGTTTTTTTGTGTTGATTTTTTTTTTTTCCCAAAACTCTTTTTTTCTTTCTTTTTTTTTTTTTCTAAATCATTAAGCCACTTCCTTACTGGTTCTGCATGGTGCGTATTGAGGGAAGAATGTCTACTACTCCACTGTAGTGGAGATGATCAGCACTGATTCTAAAGCTCAGTACAAGATTTTCCTTTTTTTGTTTGTTTTGTTTTGTTTTGGTTTTTTTTGTTTGTTTTTTGGCAAGGAAGCTAGCCTTAAGAAATGATCGGCTTTACAGCAGTGAAAAATGTTGATACCATATTGGCTCACGGAAGACTTAGTTTCAATAATAATGCTTTTTTAAATTTAGTGGAAAGGAAGTGGAGCAGTATACAAAGTCAGGAATAAAGGGAAGGGTGTCTTCTGTATTTTGTAACCCTGTTGAAGAAATTGATTTGTTAGTTGTGGGTAAGGGTAATTACATGCCATCCTGTGTATTTCAGGCACCAGATGGTATCATGAAAGCTGCTGTTAGTAGAAAAAGAGTAGCCTTAACTTAGAGACATTGTGTGGAGAATTTGTTTGAAGAGGAACAGGACGTTGCCCTCTCCTTGAAGTGAGCAGGAAGAAGTGATGTTATATTATACATTGTTCATTATTGTGTACAGTAGAAGTAGTAATTAAGTTTTATAGGGCATGTTCAACATCTGTGGTGTAGTATTGGCTGTATTATTCACACATCTGTCTCAAGAATAGAGGGCGTGAATGTTTGTGCTGTTAGAATGAATCATTAGCTGTGTGTGCTCTTTATTGAATATTAGAGACTGAATTTGCAGGGGGAAAAAAAAAGCAAAAACAGTTTCTAAAAATTTGTTTTTGTGGCAGACCAGTGGATGTAATCACATTTAGTTTATGGACACATTAACAGAAATAATCTGCAAAAAAAAAAAAAGATATGGTATTATCTGAGGGACAGACTTGGACAATACATGAATTAATGAACCAGACAAACAAAAAGTTGGCTGAATTTGCATATTACCTCTGAAAATCAGGTGCATTTATAGGATAAGTCCCAATGTGATCTTAAGGAATTAAAACTAAGCATGTATGTCTGCATGCTTTTAGCTATAGGTACAGATTCTGTCTACAAATAGAGGCTTTCTTACGTGAACATTATTGGAAATTTAACTCCTAGAAGAAAACTTCAGATACATACATACTGTCATGATAATATAGACAGAAATTCTGATGGTCATATTTGTGCATGAACGCATGTTGGCTATCCAGAGATCAAAGGGAGCTTAAAATGTGACCCAAACAGTATTTTCTAGGCACTTTGACAGATCTTAACTAAATGATAAACACACTGTCAAAGTTTAGCTGTGTTTGTCATATGTATGAGTAGGTAGAATTATGATGAAAATACAGTCACTTCTTGAAAAGAGGGACAAGTTGATACCTGAAATGACAAGGAAGCTGTAGGAAGAGCAGTCAGCCTGTGAGTAAGAGAGAAGGTGATGTCATGTGAATGTTATCATGGGATTTGGGTGGTTTCACTGCAGGCTCTCTCCAAGACTTACAGCCTTCAACAAGTTGATGAATCTGTTTTCACCATGGTTCTTTCATTACATAAGACAGCTGCAGGATTTTCCATTTCCAGCCTCTGGTTTTAAGCTCTGTGGGGAGGGAGATGCGTTGCATGAGGTGCTGGCCCTCATGCTGGTGTGAGAGTAAGTAGCAGTACTGCAAACATGACCAGCACCATTCCTCTTTAAAGAAACAGTAGCTCTTAGAAATTTCTAATATGAATGGTTTTACTGTTTCTGACAAATGCAGTTCTGAGTATCTGCTCTTTGTTTTACAAATGCATCTGCTTTGCAAATGAAGTCTGATCTACCTCCTGAAGTTAAGTGGCCAATTACTTGTTATCTTCCTTGGTGAAGGAGCAGGCCTATAGACTTGGTATTGTAGTATTTTCTCATGCTCATGTGAATCTTGTGTGAACTCCGAAGTCTCTAAATTTATTTCCTTATAGATGAGGAAATCTTTGTTCCTCCCTGTAAAATAAAGTATTTTATATTCTGCTTATGGGGCTAAAGGCAGCATGTGCTGTAAGCATAAAGTTTTTTTTCCGTTTCATATTACTTGTGACTTCTTTGTAAAGCAAAGTGGCTGTGTTTGAAGCCAAATATTTCTGATTGGCCACTGAAAGAAGGTAATATGGATCTGGCAATGGAGGAACAACAATGCTACTGCAACATTTATTTGCAGTAAAGTGGAAGCTTTTCATGATTCCTGTTGTCAAAGCATTGAGCAACACTGCAGGGGCTTCAGATTGAGCAGAACTGCCATGTGGGGTTGGATTTTCTGGTAATAATGAACAAGATGCTTCTCAGATGTTCTGCTCTGAGATTAATAACAACAGGGTGGGTTTTTTCTTGTTTTTTTGTTTTTTTGTTTTGTTTTTGTTTTTAAGAGTAAAAATACATTTTTGGCTAAAGCAATCTGAGTAATTAGTATCATATTTCAAGGTTTCTTTTTTTTAATGACTCTGCTGTCCAATATGGACAGGCATCCCACCAGGTAACCAGCATTCTGGAGCATTTTTCCAAAATGAGGTCTGGGTTTAAGAAGCAATTATTGACATGTGTGCATCCCAATCACATCAGCTGAAATTCTGCACATGCTCATGTGATTAAAGAGAATTTCTTCAACCTATATTCTATATTCTATAGTGATTTATCCACACACTTTTCCTCCTTTCACAGTTGTGCACTTCATTATTTATGGAAAAGTTGTTTTCCGTACTTTAGGTAATTTCATTTTACCTAACTTTACCTAATCTATTGGGGAAAAAAAAAATCAACAAATGAAAGGCTATTCTGTTGACTTACAGTTGTAAAAACTGTAAGCAATGAGAGTAAATTTATTACTAGTATAAAAAATAGCAAAAGATATTGGCAGTGTTTATGCAAAGGCAGAAATTTATATTTGTTTTAGACTTGCATTCTTTAGTGCCATAAAAATCTGATTGTAAGTATGTAAGATTAAATATGTTTTAATAGCACTGTGGCAAGCAGCTATGGAAAATTCCCAGTTTGAGCCTGTGCAGGCGTTTTGATACTATAAGGTCCATATACCTTAGGGTGCCTTTTTTTTAAGAGAAGGCACTTATGTGGGCTGTTGAGAATCACTAATACTGCATTTTGAGTATTACACTTGCATTTTAATTTAGGTACCCAGCTAATTTGACTTAAGTTTACCGTGCGGTCACCTTATTTATAAATAACTTTAAGCAACATCCCTGTTGCGGCAAGTTTATAAAGTCTTCCCAGGTTTCACAAACCAGGGAACTGCAGCCTACTGTCAAAGCTGGATGTTTGTGGAGTCGTCTGGGTTGACTCTTAGGAAGGAATTGACAGACTTAATTCACTGCCAGCTAAAATAAATTGCTATGTGAAAAGTTCACTCTCTGGACTACGTACACTTTCAGTGGTAGCTAGTGGAAAAATCACAGTTCTCCGGGCTTTAGGGACAACCAAGGTGACTTCTGAAAGTCTGCTGTGAGGGTTGTTGCATTGTGGCTTCCAACTTGCCTTTTGGGCAGTGTGGTGAGAGTGTGAGGAACTGAGCTATGTAAGCCTACTGGAGCACTTCCCTTACAGAACAAAAGCTTGTCTTTGTCAAACTTGAAGTTGTATGTTGTATGTATGTTGCCCTCATGAAAAGGGATCTGGGGATTCTAGTTGGCAGTAAATTGATTCTGAGACAGCGGCGTGCCCTGGCAGCCCAAAGAGCCATCCATACCCTGGGGTGCACCAGGCTCAGCACTGCCAGCAGGGCGGAGGGAGCGGCTGTCCCCTCTGCAGTGTGCTGTGCAGCCTCACCTCCAGCACTGCGTGCGGGTTGGGTGCCACAGTATAGGAAGGACATCAAGCGATAGAGAGTGTCCAAAGGAGGGCTGTGAGAATGGGAAAGAGTCGTAGAGAGCAAGGTGTGTGAGGAGCGGCTGAGTCCTCTGATTTGCTCAGCGCAGAGCAGAGGAGCTGAGGGGAGGCATGATGGCGGTGCAGCTCCTCACAGGGGAGCAGACAAGCAGCTCTGAGCTGTGTGACAGCGACATGGCCGGGGGGTATGGCATGGAGCTGTGTCAGGAGAGGGGCAGCTGGGTGTCAAGAATTTCTTCACCAGAGGGTGGTGGGCACAGCCTCAAGTGCTGGAGTTAAAGGAGCATTTGGACAGTGCTCTCAGACATAGGGTTTGAATTTTGTGTGGTGCTCTATGGGGCTGGGAGTTGGACTCAGTGATCCTTATGGGTCCCTTCTAATTCAGGATATGCTCTGATTCTGTGGTTGCCTGTCTGTTGCCTACTAGGGGCCTGTGGTAGTCTAAGGCATTAGATACTCTTCTAAAATAGAGTGTCTGGAAGATGAGGTGGCCATAGTGGAAAGAAATGCCTGCTTCTGGGCACGTTCTCACCAGGAGCACAACCTCTGCATGTTGGTGCATACTCAGCTCTCCACAAAGATCTTTGGACTTTGCATGCAAGTACATTTCACACCCTGAAGTCTCAGCTGTCACTGCATTATTTTCACCAGCCTTGACATCTGTTGGAGTTAGTTTTTGAATATTTCTTTCTAAAAGCAGCTGCAATCTGCTTTTCCTCATGTCTATCTCTCTAATCCAGGCAGTGCAGCTTTGCACAGCCTCTGTAGGCACTGCCAGACTGGGGGTGGTGTGAGTGCTGGCCACAGTGGTAGGTCCTCATGTGAAAGAAACAAGATCTTCTCCCTGGAATTAGACCAAAACAGTGAGGTTAGTGTTAAGGCCTGAGTTGGTCGTGTAGGAGACAATGTGCTCTGATTTTTAGCCTGATCCAGAAGTGGGAAAAAATCTCTACTGCAGGGATGTTTCATTTCTTGTTGAGCTCCAGGGACAGCTTTGGTGTGAGGAGTCTGAATGATGCAGCTCTGGAACTAGTAAAATGTAATTAGTCATTTGGCTGAGAAGGTCCTTTGCAGTCTATGAGGTGCTCAGCCCAATTTCTGTTATGCATTTGCACTTAAGAAATAGCAGTCTATAACAGTCTCAGTCCAGATACATTTGCTTGACTCATTGTTCTTCTTGGGATGAAGGCTCATTTTGCTGGGTATTAATGCTTCAAATCACTTTTGTTTGGTTAAGGTCTCCTAATTGCTTTGTAGTTTAGTTTCAGATTAAATCTTCCATCAGCCTGCAACATGAAGCAACACATACACATTAAGCTATAGAAACAATTGGTCTCTGTTGATGTTTTTTATACTAGGTCGGAGTGGATTTTTTTTTTTCTTTTAACAGCTACCAGCTTGTGTAAACATGCATCAAAAAATTACAATCAGCACTAGAGTGATGCAGGAAACGTTCATTCCTGCTGTTAATATATATATATATATATATATAAAATAAAATATATAAAATAAAAAAAAGAAAAGAAAAGAATGAGGAACGTGAATGCTCCAGATCTCTAGGTGTGCCTGTAAGTGAGGAAATGTTCCACACCTTGCTGAAAACTGGAGTGCAGATTTGTAGCAGCTTTGAAAAGATGCTCTGAGCCAAAGGGAAGGTGTGGTGGTGTACATCCCAGGAAATCTGTGGGCTGTTTTCATATATCCTGCCTTGGGGGTTTCTCTACAGATGGGAGGTGGGAAGTGCTATGGCATTACAAGGTTCATGCCAATGTGAAGTGTGGAAGTATCAGTGACAGTAGAAGGGTTGTGGAATTTCTGTGCATTGATATAAATGCCTGCTCCTTTTCTGTTTGTTTTTTATTTTTTTTCTTGTTGTTATTGTGGCTTGTTTATTTTGGAAAGCTGTTCACTTCTGGCATCTTACTAGTGAAAAAACTAAAAAGGAGTCAATTTTTCTTAAATGTAATTTCTGTGAAAATTGAAGGAAAAAATGCCTTGCTCTGTAGATGCTTCATTTTGTATTGTCACAACTGCAGAAAAATCAAAGCACGTGCTAATAAGAGTAGGATTACAGAAAGGAAACGTATCTGGTCATAGTGAACGGGTGGACTAAGCAAAAGCTGGAGATTGCTTTTCAGGGGGCTGTGACCTTCAGGGGCTGGATATAATGAATGCAGTGTTTCAGGCTGCCTTTTTACCTTGCAACTACTGCATGCCATTGGTATTCATCAGCATGGGTGAGGCTCTGCAGTGGAAAGCTTCCCAAAGCATCATCTCACCTCTGGGGGAAAAGCTGATAAAATGCAAAACTTAAGCGCTCCTGCAGGATCAGTATATTTATTTGAACTTAATGGCTAACTTTATCTAAAATAAGTGTTGCTGCTGAATGTTCCTTTGGTACAGACTCCCAGGGTTTCTGCTGAGCTTCACTTTCTATGTTTGTTCACGTGCATATAAAGTACTAACAGCATGCTTTGGTGCCACATAACCTCTGAGGATGCTGCGGATAGCCCTGGTTTTTAGGCTTAGAAAATTGAATAGTTGAACAGCAGAGTGTACTTGAGTTTGGTTTCTTTTCCTATTTTGCATCTTAATTCTCCTCATCCCCAGAGGTCCGTATTTTTCACCTAACACCAAAATAGGTGTTTTCAAATGCCTCTTGCAATTGTTTTTTTTTTTTTAATAAAGACATTCAGATAGATTGAGAAGTAACTCATGAATGGCTAGTTCATATTTAGTGATGTTTTGCTCTTTGTTTCAGGTTTGGTAGATGAGGGCACATTTCTATCCTATTTACAAGTTATTTGGAAATTGAATTAGAATATAGATTTCTATCCTCTACAATTTGAGATATTGTCTTTGTTTCAGAGGAGTGAGGGGTTCTTACATATTGAAGTGCAGTCAAGCCATACGTAACTCACATCTCACTTCATGGTTGAGTCTCTGCTTGAGTTTCTCACTTGGGGAAAAAAGAAGAGTCTTAGTAATCACTGGGAAGGGAGGGCATCGTCAGAGCTGTTACTGGCAGATAGTTCTTCTGCCTGATCTGGGTAAGTCTATAACACCATACCCCAAGGATGTCAGTGAGGAAAAGTTGAGAGGCATGGGGTTGTTCAGCCTGCAGAAGGCTGAGAAGGGCTTTTACCAATGCTTTTAAAGAGTCAAGTGAGTGGGGCCAGGTTCTTTTGGGTGGTGCCCAAGAAGAGTACAGGGAGCAATGGGCACAAAGTAGAACACAGAAAATTCCATCTGAAATTTGAGGAAAAACTTTTTTACTTTGAGTGTGGCAGAGCACTGTAACAGGCTGCCACAGTGCTTGAGGAATATCCCTTGGAGAACCCACCTGGATGCTTTCTTGTACAACTTACTCTAGGAAACCTGCTTTAGTAGGAGGTTGGGATCTCCAGAGGTCCCTTCTACACTCTATGATTCTGTGATACTGTGATAATGTATACCCTGACTGCTATGACAGGTGCTTGCTTCTGTCCTGTTACTTGAAATTCCCATAACCCTTCAGCAAGTATTCTTGTACCTTTCTTTGTAGAACTACTGTAGCACATGCTACTTAAGAGGATTTAATTAGAAAGCTGTTGTCTGTAATTAGAAAACATCTTTTTTGCTGTACGGCAATGAAAGACTAGAAGTTGGAGGGCAAAAGGTGCTCAGTATCGTGCGCCATAAAAAGTACAAGCATCTTCCTGAGTTACCCCTGAAGAAGGAAGAGACGTACTGCTTTGATTACGTGTCCTCCAGCGAAGTCTTGTGAGGTGTCTTCAATGAAGCTTCCTGCATGTGAGAAGCCAACTTGGTGTGGCTGATGCTCCCTGGTACAGCAATGACCCTTGACACTGTGAGCTCCCTGATGGGCACCCTCCACAGATGCATCCCCAAAGCCTGAGTAGCTGGCTGCTATTATGCATGTTTCTGTTTTGAGTGCTTGGGAATATGCCTGTGCTCTGTCTTTTAATAATAACATATGCTATTATTTTTTGCTTAATTGGTTGTTTTCATCAGGTGATCTTCAGACAGGCGATTTGCAGTTGCTCGGTGATTGTTGTGGTTTGCAGCATACAAATTAGTGTGGGAAGCTGCTAACATGAGCCTTGCAGCTGTAGGATTCAGGGGCAGGATCTGCTTTTTCTGTACTTGCCTGGAGTGCAGAAGATGAGGAGGAAGAATACAGAGGGGTGCAGGGCTGCCCTCCCTTCCTCGGGATGGTCATGTGTTGCTCTAATGAGGGATCATCCTGTGTTCTAAGCCTGCTTGTGAAAGCGTGGCACAGCAATTGGGCTTTGTGTGTAGAGATGTGCACAGATTTTAAGATTCCTTTTTAGTTAATTAATTTTTAAGAATTTTAAGGGTGCTTACATCCTGAGTATGTAGCACTGGTTCGTGGTCACCTCTAGGTGTTTCATAAACCATGCTGGATTTGTCATTGTCGTGGTACAAGTCTGATAACATCCACTTAGGTTTCCAAAATCAGCCTCAGTTCTGCCACTGCCAAATCACTGAAGCCAGTTCTTGCAGTCCAGAAAACCACATTTTCCTAGCTGGGTGTAGAGATGGCAAATGCTTATTTTTCATCCATCATATGTACATGGAGGTGACTCGGCTGTAGGGTGATCTAAGCTGTTGGACTTGATGTGGTGAAAAGATATTTTTCCTAGATCCAGAACATTGCCTCTGACATAGTACATAGTGAGTACAGATAGGGTCGATTGAGTGGTGAGCTCAGGTGAATGTTACTGGGGAAGTCATTGCAGCCAGGGGGTGGAGGACCTCAATTCTGTCTACAAAGCTTGGGGCAGCCCAGACCTGCCAGCCACTGATAGCTGAGGCCTTGCTGGGATTTTCTCCTTAGCCTGAGTTCAGCCAGCTGGGTGGGACTGTGAAAGGTGAGAGTGACGTGGTGCTTGGGAGCTGTGGCTGAACAGGCCCAGCAGCACGGTCTCATTTACCAGCTGTCCAGTGTTGTCCTGGCTTCTTAAGATTAATTTTAATGTTATTGTGAGGATAGTGTCTATTTCATGTTTAGGAACCAAATAAGGGAAAGTAAATTACATGCACTGCTTCTTTTTAAGACAGTGATGTATATCCTGGGAGGTCTGTCATTTGCCTGACTGTTACTGCCCCCTGTTCCACTGTGAATGGTGATGGAAAAATTTAGGGTGGCCCCAAGCTCTTTTCTTCTGTATTGCTTACATTTCCCCTCTGTCACCAACAACTGCCTCCTCTTCCAGTTCATTTGTCATCCTTCTGAATTGACTTATCTTCCTTACTGAGTTCTAACAGCTCACTTTCTCCCCCCTCCCAAGCTAAGATGCAGTGCAGAGTACTGGATGCACTGTTGTGTTCAGGGCCATCTGTTCTGCTAAGGATTTACAGAGGGACTCAAAACTGCAAATCTGCTAGAGGAAAGCTGCTGTACATGTTCCCCACTTCCCAGGAGTCATTGTGTGTGTGTGTGTGTGTGTGTGTGTGTGTGTGCTTTTATTCATAATTGGCATGTTGTACTTGGAACACTGCTTCTTGATTTTGGTGTTGATCAGAAATGCCACTGATTCAACTGCCTAGAAGCTGTTGTTCTTTTTACCTCAGTTTGCAGGCACAAGAAAGAGATGTTCCCCAGCAGGCTGTCCAGCCTGCCTGAGGGTAGTAGTGATGCAGGCATTTCAAATTCTCATACTGTATTTTTGCAGCCACAATCTCATGGTGGACAGTACTGAAAGCGCGTGCACACGCACAAAAGTATTAAAGGTAATGCTTTTAATCTTTTTTATTAGAATCATTATTCAAACTGTAGCAAGAACACTGGCTTTTACAAAGACTTGATGGTATCTTGCTGCTGGATTTTCTTCTTCTACTGTGGTAAAGCTACTGTTTCCTACTTGTCATCCTCAGGAGCTGACAACCATGTCTTCAGAGCTTTGTGAGTGAATGCAGTTGCTCTTTGGCTTTTTGTCTAGTGATATGCATATTCAAGCTAAGCATCAGAAGGTGGAACGGAGCATGCTTGTCCACCTGCATGTATGAAGGTTAATCTCTGCTCTGTGTAGAGAACAACAGGAAACTGTTGTGTTTTCTTTGTTTGTTTGAAGCTTTTCTATATAAAGTGGTCATCATGCAGGAAGTTAAAGGCCTGGGGATTGTAAAAATGTATTTGTTTGCTGTCAAGTCAGTAACAGTAATAATATCTGTTTTAATCCAGTTACTTTTAAAGTGGCACTCTTGCTGGTGTTGCACTGTCTCCAGTTACTGAAACAGAAGTAGACGGATTCTGTTCAAGGTTAATCAACAGCTGCTTCCCAGACCTCAGGAACTGAAGAGCTGCTGCTTTGATCTGTTGTGGGGGATGGAGAGGCAACAGAAACACTGAGCTTACAGGAGATTTTATTCTGCACGAAACTGTCCTCCTACACTGACCTTATATCCCCTGGAAACTTCTTCATGGCTTTGTTCTGCTTTAAAACAGTAAAGCAAAGCAGTGTGGCTTAGGAGGCAGAGCCTAATTCATTGACAGAAAGGTGTTGGTAGCTTATTTCTCTTCTCTCCAAGGAAATTGTACTTATTTAATTAGATTGTGCAGCATTCTAATAATGAATTTTATTGCATTCAGCCAGATTCAGTATTTACTAAGATTTAAATATGTAGTCATTTTGGGTAGTTGAGATATGGGAATTTAGATTAAATGCTCAAATACATTCCAGAAGTGTGCTTTCACTCATTCTCTGCAGATACAGGATTTCAGTAGTCCTTCTCCATCCCTTCTTCTGCCTTTCCTGAGGAAAAATGCTGGTTTTCCCACGCTTGGTACTGGGAGGCAGAATGTCTGGAGAGAGAGAAAACTTATTAGCTATCTTAAAGTGACTTCTGAAATATTCATTTATTTCTCTCAGGATGTGTGGCTACAGTGTGCACAGACTTCAGTACTAATTCCGGTATTTCAGCCACTCCTGAAATCCAGTGCTGGGGAATCCTTTTGTTGATGAGCCTGGGAAACCTGAACTGGGAAACATGGGCAGTGCAGAGAAGGGGACCTAGATCCAGAGCAGTATTCTGAATTACAGATTAATATGCTGGACAAAAGGTGATGTTTGTTTCTCTGGGTTTTTGTATGCAAGAAAAAATCTAGTTTTCTGTTTGGAAGGCTGAACTCTTCATGGGTTGAGATCAGTAAGATCTTGAGATCAGTAAGATCATGGGTTGAGATCAGTAAGAGGTTGAGATCCTACTTACAGTTAACTTTGAGTTTGCCAGTGAATAGCCAGGCCAGGCATGCACTCAGCATGTTAGGATTTTTGGGTGCAATGAAGGGCAAATTTTCAGAAGTAACAGAGTTCATTAATACCAAATTAGTAAGGTTATATTTCTGTCAGGGTAGCTTTTTCTTTTTTTTTTTTTTTTTTTTTTTTTCTTGCTGTGGCCCTCCTAGTGATTGGTTTATGTATTTGTGAATGGGAGGAATGAGGATAAATGTGATCTTGGTTATCTTCTGCAAGCTAGACATTAAAAAGCAATGTCTAGCTTGACCTAGTTAACAACATTTCTTCCTGCTTCTTAGAATTTAGGTTTGGAGCCAACCTACTGTAGTGCATAAATGAAAGGTTCTCTAAATATGTATTGATTGTTGTTCTGTTTGCTTTGTCATGACTTCATAGCAAATGCTTTTTGAACGGAGATGTGACAATAACTTAAATTCATTCTTCTTAATTTAAAGCTGTTTTGACTACTTTGAATCAATTGCTTAGATGGGTGAACTGGATTTTACGATAAAATATGTGAATGAGTAGCATTTTGTCTTGGATGAGAACAGTTATTAGGTAATATATCCTTGTTCATCCATATGTGTATATATATATATGCACTATACCTATGAGCTTACAGCAGCTTTGTGGCTGTTGTTCATGCTATCGCGTGCCTTATTGGCTGTATCTCCAGTGGGTCCAAAAGAAGTTCTGGACTGGAAGTTGTTCCTCGCTTCCCAGCCTCTGGTTCCGAGAAGTCTCAGAACTTTATTTCACTGAATCCTTTTTTATTACTTGCTTTTTTGAAGTAAAGTCAAAGTGAGGATGCAGACATGTTTCAGAGGTGTTGACACCTTCCTAGTAGACACTGCAGGAGATAGCAGGCATTTTGAACCAATTATCTCTTGCACTTGGTCAGGAATTGTGAAATGAAAGTGCACCTGAATTCTGTGATCAAAGTTGGAAGATGTTTTTACATCTGAAGACTCTGTTATATGCTGTCTTGTCTGTAAATTAACAAGTAATGAGGATTTTGTTCTCAAGATTGTCACTTGCTTGTAGCAAACGTGCTTCTGAGGGACTGTAGTGCAATTGCAGAGCAAACTGGGCATGGAAGGCAACTGTAACTTTCAACTAGATCTTTGGCCAAAACTTTTATTTTCCGTCTCCCAGTCTGGGAGGTCTCACAGGCCATCCTGAAATGCATAGATGTTTTATTGTTGAGCTGCCTCACCACTGCACAGGTTGTATTTGCATTTCCGATGCCCCAGGCTCTGCAAACTGCATTGTTCCAGCCTCCCTGAATAGTGGCCATTGACCCGTAACAATGTACAGTTGTTTAAATCAAACTGTTCCATGCTTGCTTATTTTAGGGATAGGCCAGCCAAGTGAATGCTTCTGTTCAGGCCCCTGTGTTGGCTTCAGAGCCAGAAAATTGCAGAATTCATTATTTAATTTCACTATGGAAAGCACTGTCCTCCTTATGAGAAGCTATTTTGAATGTTGAGGTTCTGGCAAATATTGTTGTGGTTTAATGTTTATAAGCTTTTGCATTGCCCTTGAAAGCATAAACTTCATGTTACTTGAGCTCAGAGAATTTGGCAAATAATAAACCAGCTGAAAAAATGGGATATTGGTTGTCCTGAAGCACTTCTGGACAAATAGGATTGTTGTGGCATATTTGTGTGTTTAGATGGGTCACATTCAGAGGTGGAGACAGACTGGTAGGGATGCTGAAAACCCAGCAGCAGGCTGCTGATACCTTCCTCTGGGAGATGAGAGGTCAGGGTCAAGTCCCCTTGGCTGTGCTGCCTCAGGAGTGTTACTGTGGGTGTTACTGATGTATATGCGGGTGAAACAGTGAGGCTGAGGACATACAGGGAAGGGAAGGGTGCCCTTCAAGTTGGAGATGGCACTGCTGGGGATGCTTTAGTGATTTAGCCAAGTTAGCTAATGAGAGAAGAACCTTTTCTCTGCCCAGGCAGCTGTGGTAGATGCTGCTTGGTGTTGAAGATCACAGAATCATTTAGGTTGGAAAAGACCTGTAAGATCATAGGGTCCAACCATCACTTCATGCTACAAGTCCACCACTAAAACATGTCCCTAAGTACCACATCCATGTATCTCTGAAATACCTCCACAGACAGTGACTCCACCACTCCCTGGTTAGCCTGTTCACCACTCCTGAGGTACACATAGGATGTTTTTGTACATTGGCTTTGCCAGGAAGGAGCCAGGGAGGCCAGAGAGCAAAGCCTCCCTGCAGAGCAAGATGCCTGCTGGCCCTCAGGCTCCTGTGCCTGATTGAGTGTACACTGAGGGCACTGGGGAAGGTGCCCCTGGGTGCCTTAGTCTTGCTATAAGCCTAGAAACCATCTGGCTCAATGTTTTGGAGGTAAAATGGCAAACAAATGCAGCTTGCCAGAAGATGGAGTGGGAGGAAATATCGCAGATGCTCTTATTTGATTTTCTGTGTGACTGAGCTCTTGCCATTCAGAGAAACCCAGCAACAAAAGTTTTCTTATTCTTTGTGATCATCACTGTTTCTCAGAGCTGATGTTCTCCCAGCATGGAAACAAGAATGATATTTATTCAGTGTTATTTTAAGTGTATACAGCTTGTAACATGGCTGAACTCTGTGGTAGACCCATGAGCCATGTAACAGAAATAAACTATACTTGTAATTGTTCATTAAGAATTTGCACTCATAACAGCTTTTAAAAGGCTAAAATCTAATTTCTCTGTACAAATTCAGGCAAAGATGATCTTTGGAGGTTAGCATGCAAGATTAATTATTTGAATTGCCGTTTTTTTGTTTTTTAATAATGTTCATACAGACTAAGTCTCAACCCTGTTATTATCAGGGTACATCCTAGCCCGCCTCTATCATACCTTTACTTTTTCTTCAAATTCTCTGGGAAGAATTTGTCTGTTCTGACTGGGAGAGGAGACACAAAACCTTCTCTCTAAATATAAACCCTAAAATACTGTGTTTCTGATATGGAGCCTGCTATGTCTGTGCAGAGAACAGGTGTACGGTTGGGATTCGAGGTTCATACCACTGGGGTGCTGCAGCTGACTAGCTTTGGGTGTCTCTCCTTGAGGGTTGTAAATAGCTGGTTTAAAAACTAAAATAGTCTGTGCCTGTCCTGTCTTGACTTTGATGGCTTGCTGATTGTCTGTGTTGCCTCTTTGGATCTAAAAACCAAATGCTATTTCTTTGTAGCTTTACTCGGTGATTTTATGAAATCCGGAGTTCTTGTGCAGCCATCAGAGCAGGGCAGGATAAAGGGCAAAGGAGCTGAGAGACAGTGTGAAAGGTGACAGAGGTGAAGTGCTGTGATCCTAACAGAGGTTGGAAATAAGCAGGTAGTGAGCTTGCTGGCTTTGAGGAGCATCTTTTAAACAGTGCATGTAAATTCAAACAGTACTTTGTCATTTTACGTGTGCTAACGTGAAGCACGTGACCGTGACTGAATGAGCTCCTGCTGGCATTTAGGCTCTTCTATTTAAAAAAAAGAAAAAAAGGAAACAAACAAAAGTACTTCAGTGTAGTTCTCCTGTGTTTACTGTTTTGGAAGAAGAAAAGTACTTACTGAAAGATTATTTTCTTTCTCTCACTTGTTTATTTGGGTTTTATTCTTACACGTTCTCCTTTTATTTGGTAAGTATTTCTGGAGGAAAAAATGCAGAGTGAAATTCTTTCTTCAGTTTTCAGTAATGCCATTGTAACTTTATTTTGTTTTATTTTAGGGGTCTCGAGTCTGGTTGCGAGAAAATAATCAGCATTATCCAAGTACTGTTCATTCCTGTGCAGAAGGAGTCGTCGTGTTCAGGACAGACTATGGCCAGGTATGGGCATTGTTCATGTTTGCTTTTATCACTTTTTGGAAGAGAAACTGTTCTCCTTAATGGGAAGGACATAGGGGAACATAAAGTTTAAGGCTTGTGAATGACTTGAGCATGGAACTTTGGTTTTAAGAGCTCTTTCCATTGTATATCTGGTTCACTGCTATAACCATGTCTGACAAAACTGAAGGAAGGCTGCCAGGTTTGTGAGCCTTTCTGAGCACAGGTCATTGGTTTCTTAACGTGCTGGCCTTGGGTGGCCTTTCCAGGGCTGTGCATCTTTACAGTGAGAAGTATCATCATGCCAAGGTACAGTGGGAAACAGTGAGGCAGACCTCCCACAGTAACATCAGGGCAGCACATTTTGTGCAACTCCGCCAGTCCTCATCACATGAGAATCGTGAGGGAAGGAGACCGTTCCTCTGCTCAGTATCTTTTGTTTTGTTTTAACTGCTTTCTGCCTGCCAAGTGCTCGTGCCTCCTGCCTTTCTAGAGAAATGGGAATGGATCCAGCAGCTCTGTCCTGTTTGCTCAGGTTACCTCAGCAGTTGCAGGTGGTGTGTGCCTGCTAGGTGAGCCCATCACTGGCAGGGCCTGGCTGCCAGCTGCTGAAGGAGGTAGACAACTCTTTTTTTTTTTTTTTTTTTTGTCATCTTTTTCCTTCATCTCTTCAGCCTGAAGAAGGCAGAACTAGCCCTACTGATCGCTGACAGCATGGAAGTGCTCTGCTTCCTAAGTCGCTGTCTTCATATATCTATGTATTCTACTCTCCATGAGGCCACAGTTTATCAGACCTCCCTTCCTGGGGCTTTCTTGAAGAAATTTCAGTAGAATTTAAGTTTTACATTAAGACCTGGTTATAAACAGTTACGCTGACAGGGACATCAGCGTCAGGAGAATACTGTCCTTGACCTTTGGGGGCTGTTTTTTTTTTTTCCACCCTTCACAGTTTTGCTTCCTTATTTATTTACACTGGATGGAGGTAGCTTCAGGTAATGAATGAGACTGAGAAAAGTTTAATAGTATGGAAAACATTGCCTTTTCTTGCTGTCTTCATGTAATGTTTTTCTGAGTGAACAAGGTGGAAAAGCATGTCTGTATGTCTGTCAGAGCCAAGGTACCCTTTCTTTTTTTTTTTTTCCTCAAGTTTTTCTGCAAGCAGGAAAGGAACCAGACATAATTGCTGAATGCTTTTTGATGGACAAGATATAGGCTAAATTTCTTCTACCCTGGCATTGTAGGACAGTGAGAAACATGAGACTAATGGAGTCTGAAACAGAGAAAATGATGTGCAGAGTAGCAGAGAGGAGGTTGTAATCAGGCACCTGTTTTGTCATGTCTTTGGTGGCAAAACGTGGTTATGCTCTACAGCTCTGGGGAGGCAGAGAGTTGGAGAGTCTGGCTCACAGGCTGTGAGTGAAGAAGTTTATTTATATATAATATAGTATATTCTATACTATATATAGAATCTATATATAATAGAATTATATATAATATATATAATATTATATATTATATATATTTATATATAATAGAATTATATATAACATATATAATATATATAATATAGAAGATTATTAGTATTAAACATCTGAAGGGTGGTCTTTGCTGAGGCAGGAGGCCAGATAAAGAGGAAGGTAATTCACAATGCTATCAAGTGAACAGAAGATGGATGTTGATAGAGGCATTCCTGACTGGTAGCAACACTAGACAGTGTTGGATTAAGATGTTCATCTTTGTGTAAGTTGGTAGACAAGTAGTGAAAGCCACACTGTAAGAAACTGAAAGACCAGCACTGCCTACTTCCAGTCACCAGGTGTCTTGGACTGGTGACTCGCAGGTGTGTGGTACAGGAGTAGTTGCATGTAGGTGCAAAGCTTCATTAGAGGAAAACAAGACAACCTTGTTTGTACTGGTGTGTTTTCAGTGGGACGCACATTAAATTGTATGTTTGCTTTTTCAGATTTGAGGACTTGTGTATTCATAATTTACTCTTGACTTGGTCTGCTGAAATTTGAGGCCCAGTGAAGTGCACATGCTGAGACCATCTCCTCTGTTATCTGTTTAAAGCAGAATAAAGAAGGATCTGTCATGTTAAGGCATCACAGTTGTGTTTTGTTTGCAGAGTAGGAAGATTGCCATCTGTGTTGTTACAGTAGCATATGCTCCAAGCCATGTGTAGCACTGAACATTTCATTTAAGAGTAAATCCTATCCAGCCTCTAGTAAGAGTGACGCAAAAGCTCAGGAGAGGCCACTTGTAGTTCTTCAGAATTTTGTAGTCACAACTGACTGTGAAGAACCTGGCTTTTAGAAGTGTTTTCAGCTTGGCAGACCTACTTACAGGAACTGCAGGTAACAGTTCTAAAATGGACAGCTTACTCTGATGCCCTAACATGCAATGGCAGAGCTAGAATTGGCATCAGAGTATAAAAGTTGCTTGCTGGAAGCCTTGTATATATGTATTACATGCATTGTGGTGTTTGTAATGCAGGCTGAAAATGCAGGTAATTTGGAAAGACACAAGCCACCACTGTAACACAATCCAACTGATTCCATTTCCTTAGAAAAACCTAATGCTGTAAACATCACAGGAAAGAAACCCAACATTTTTAGTTTGTCTCACTTGTTTGAAGAGCAGGTGTTACACTGAACTGAGGAACAGCTGGGATGTAGAGAACGGCTGTCAGAATCGGTGCGAAACACCTCTGTCACCAGTGGGTCTGAACTTACTGTGCTCCAGCAAAGGGCAGATCAGCAGTTCACTGCGTTTAATGTTTGAATCTTTTTCAAGACTTATGTTTTCAAAAGTGCACTCTGGGTTTAAAGGAGATGTGCTGGTTGGCGTCAGTGCCAATTCATGTTGTTTGTCCAGCTGCTTTCTGGTGTCCTTTGGAATGTCTTGCCTGTGCTGCTTAGCTAGCTGCATGCTGCAAAAGGTAGAAAACAAGAGAAATACCTTAGGTAATGCCTGACAATGCCTCTAATGGCTTGATGATGTCCTGCAAAACTGTATTTCATTTTGAAGAAGGAGGCAGGGTGGGTTAGGGAAGAGACATCAATGGGGTGATGGTGGTTTTTCAAGTGTGGTCAGTGTCTTGATTCCCAGACTGTTCTGAGAATGCAGCTGTTTTAGTCAAGTCTAATGACAAACTGATGAAAGTGTTGTGACCTTATCAAAGCATAGCACTGTAGTTAATCTTCTCCTACTCAGTAACTTCTAGGATTTGCAGTACTCACCTTTCAGCTGAGTATGTTGCATGAATTCTCAAGGCAGACTTGGCAGGGCAGTGAGACTTGGAAGGCAAGTTTACCAGTTGTGCTCAGTTTCAGGTCTTTGCTTACATTAATTTGAAAAATAATGTGAAGAAACATAGTAATATACATTACTGATTAATTTCTTCTATCCATTTTACTCTGAATGGTGGAACTAATTTTGCAGCAAAAAAAACTGTGGCACTCAGTCGCATTCTGCAGGAGTGCCGGTTGTAAGTAATGCTGCTGAATGTGAATACTGATGTGTAGATTATGCCATGCTCTTCAAAGCTATAACAAGTTGCATATCAGGTTTTGGATCTCTTCTTGATAATCACATGCTAATAGAATTATTCATTGAGCAAGACTAATTATTCTAGTGGTATCTGTGTGTCAAGTTAAGCGGTTCATTTGTTAATTATTGTTAAAGACTGCTGTGATTCTGTTTTCTGTTGCCATCATCCTCTGTGATTTGATGGGCTGGTGGAATAGCATGAAGATCTTTCACTTTGTAAGCATCTCTTGCTTTCTGTAAGAGAAGACTACTGCAATAATTTGCTGTTTGGCAGGATGGTTGTTTTGTCTTTAAATTTTTTGTTCCACTAATGTGCATGAAAGTGAAAAAAGTGCCTCAAGTTTTGGAAAAGCCATGCCTGCAAATGCATCAAGTATGTTAGTGCAGTCTATGAATACCCAGTTAAAAATATATTTTTATAAATTTATTTTTTAATAAAATAAATTTTTAAAATAAAATAAAATTTTAATTAAAAATAATTAAAATATATTTTTTAATTTAATTAAAAAAGAATAAAAAGCAATGGCAAAAGACAACCCTATCTTTCCTTCTGTGTGTGCATATATTTTTAAGATAGCATTACAGCTACTGCATCTTGTTTAATCTTTGTGTATAGTTTTCTTATTTCTTGTTTGGGGTTAAAATGATTTCTTTTTTAAGGATGTATTTACAGTAAGGCAGACATTTCCTTGTTGCCATAACATATAAGTTTTTAATGAAGCTATGTGAGCTTTTAAAGTACTCAAGTTAAAGAAAATGATGCTGAAAACCCTGCTGTCATTTCCTGCTTTGTCTGCATGACTTGCATGTACATGCTCAGCAGAGCCTCAGTGGTTCTGAAGGGGGGAAAAAGCTTTCCAGTTTTTTTCCTCTTTCAAATAACATGAACTTTATCTTATTACAGATAAAAATCCTATCATTTACCCTTATATGAAGGAGGACTATATTGTCCTGTTGTATAGATGCTCTTGAAACTATCCCCAATGATAAGCATAGATATTAAACACAAAAAGCTTGGGATATTTGAAATTTGTCAGGAGAACTTTCTTGACTTGTATGGCATTCATGCTGAAGATGTCTTTCTTGTGTCATAATTAGGAGTATTTTTTCCTGTGTACATTCAAATATGTAGAAAAATAGCATCAACAACTGTATAACCACTATTCCCTTTGCTTGAGGAGTAATTGTGGTTTGTGTAAGGAGTGCTGTGTCAAAGATAGTGAATTTTTGGACTTTTCAGAGTAGCACCTAATTGTACACATTCTAAATAACACCACTTCAGTGGGAATTTACTATAAATCTACAACATCGTGTATGTGTGTAGGAAAAAAAATCTGCTATGAAGAAATTCATACATGGGAAGTGAAAGTTCAGCTAATTGCTGCAAGCTATGTAGAGCCTGACATTGAAATTTAGGAATGCTTAATTGCATGCTTGTTTAGTTGACTGAGAGGAACTTTTAAATCAAACATGTTATAAATAGAAGCAGCTGAGCTGTAGTATCCTAAAAATGTAGGTTCTTTAGAAACAGATGTCAGATTTCACCGCTAGAGGTTTTGTCAGTTCAGACAGCTTTCTGTGAACTTGCTTTACAAAGAAACCCTTCACGGGGTGGTGTTATGTCAGCAAAGGCAGCACTGCTCAGTATCCTCCACTTCAAATAACAGGCACCTGTAAATGGTTTGATCAGTAACAAAGGTATTTTTTCCTGTGTGTTTAACTTAATATGGCTCTTCTCGGGCATTTGTGCGTTGCAGGAAATGGAGAGTCTACAGATGTTCCTTGTTAAACATGACTCGGGTATGTTTTCTATGGTTTTCACCTCATTTTATTTTATTTTTTTCCCCCTTCTGGTTTTAGAGCTAGGACAGTTTCTCCTCGGAGGAGTTAAGACTTGGGAATTGCTTGGGAATTGTTTGAGTTTTTTTCTTTTTTCTTTTTTCTTTTTCTTTTTTGGAGGGTTCAGTGAAGGGTAAATAGAGTTCTGTTAAATTTACCTGGTGATTATTTGAAAAGAAAAAAAAGTGACAAAAAAAAAAACATCCCAGAAACCTGCAGGAAAATGATTAAGCGCTTCTCACAAGTACTCTTTTCTTTGCCTTGTGTCCTTTCTCACCCCTACTTGGGACCCTTGAGCTAGTTTTTAGGACTGAGTAGTCCTTTCAAACAAGAGTCTTCCGTTCATATTCATGGGGCATGAATGACACCACTGAAGTTACTTGGCTTAAGCTGCTGAAGTCAGGAGGAGTGTTTATCAGTAAGTGCTGTGTTTGGATGCGTAGGTTCATGGGATCAGGCATCTGAGAAGTAAATCCTTCTGGACAAGGATTTTCTTAGTTATCACTGAAAGACGTTGTACTTGCTTCTAGCTCTTCCTTGTGAAGACTTGACAACATTTCCAAACAGGATTGTCTTTTTTTTTTTTTTTTTACATTTCTCTGAATTCAATGTCTATTGCCCTTGAAATACACTCTTACAAGGGCCCATTTTAAATAAGTCCTTTGTGCTTTTCCTTGTGTATGCAGCCTTTTAATTAAAATACACAAATACATATAGTGGTCTCGGCAGTGTTTGGTGTTAAATGAATTCATCTCTTTCTGAAACTTAGGAAAACTGTTGTGCTTTTTAATTAAATGGCACTCAGAGTTGCAGCTACTGTGCGCATTTGGGACAGCAGGTCCCCTGTCTCTAAGCATGGGGTGAATTCCAAACTCAGCAGCTTTAAATCAGGAAATCAGATTCCATCTGTCCAAACATCATAAAGTTCATATTATTCTGTAGTTAGTTGTAATTGCCTCAGCTGTAATAATTCTCTTGATTTTTTTTTTTTTCTAGTATTCTTGAAGAGCATGGTGCTCTGGATATCTGCATGCTGGCTTTCTGGATTATTTGTGGGCAGGACGAGTTTAGTTGCTGTTTCTTAAGGGCTGTGCATGGGAATTTGGGGTGGTGTGGGGTTAGCCATACTGTCTCTTGATTCTTTGGGTTTATCTTGTATGGGTGTTTACATCTTCATGCAGGATGTCAAGGTTAAGCCTCTCCTGCTGCAAGCATCTGTCAACACACGTGTAAACATGGCTCGTGGCAAATGTGAGGCCTGGCCTTGGGGAGGCTGACTGCCTCACGTGGCTCCTTCCATCCGTCTGTCCTCCTGATATTCCTACTGATCCAGCAGTGGGGCTTGCCTGACTGCTGAGCTTGCCTGACTTCTTTCCTACCAGGAGCATCCTGGGCTGCAGCTGAAGCCCACAGAGGCATCTCTGCCTTCAGGAAGGATTGAGTGGCACTGCAGGGCCTCACAGCTCTGTTTCTGCTGAAAGAAATGCTGCCTGGAAACCCTAAATGTTACTTAGAAATATTTCATCAGTGACTCAAACTAAATCACTCATAAATTGAACAATTGTTTTTCTGATGTGTCTTTTTTTTTTTTGTTATACTTTTTAAGTACTGGTTAATCGGAGAAATCACTACTTTGAGTCTCTTAAATTCTCCAAGATATTGGAGAATCTCTTTCTACTTCAGAGCACAAACATTAAAACAACATTTCATTGAGCTGGAGGAAAAAAAAAAAAAGGCAATATCTTTAGCAGGAAAGCTTTTTTCCAATGTCAGGAGCTAATTCAACTTGCCTTTTTATCTGCTTTCTATCAAAAGCAACATCTTTAGACAACAGTTATTCTCACAGTATTTTTTAAAAGGTAATGGGGAAGTCTCTTTCTGTGTGTGTTTTTGTCTGAACTACTGCGTATTTATTGCATGAAAATACAGACCCGGTTATGAAATGTCTTCTGAGATGTGTTGCACATGTGCTGTCCTTACGTTTTTTCCTGTAACTGCCCTTTCTGCCAAAACCACTATCTGTCTGATTAATTCCAGGAAGGGGAAAGTTTTAATCCTGCAGTGAGATGCTTTATTTTAAAGGTTGAATTAAAAAAAAAAAAAAAAAAAAAAAAAAAACTGGCTGCCAGATCAAGGTGATTGTAGTTTTTTTCTAGAATTAACATTCAAGTTACCAGTGCATAGCCACTTTTTGTCAGAACTTGGGGAGTTTGAAAGAGAGCAGCTTAGAGATTTTTAATGCGCACATGATGAGGGCAGGAAGGCTAAGCAGTGGCTATAAATAACTTGTTTAATGTTGAATTTTCAAGGGTTTTGTTCAGTGTTTCCTAAACATAATGGGACTGTTTGCTTTAACTAAACTGAAATTAATTTGTTTGGCATTAGTAAGGCCACTGTGAAGTGCTTTACTAACAATGTAAATTAAATCTCTATGAACAAAAGCATTTATCTCTGCACAGAGTGGCTTTCTGCTTTTATAAGATCTGATTCAGGGCAGTTAATATCCAAGCTGCTGACAAAGGGTTGTGTCTTGTGTCCCCATCACTTGCTGTGGCCACGTCATCAGCTGTGGCTACATATACAGTTAAGATGTCAGTCTTCTCTCTTGCTTTCTGCATAGAAAATCCAAACCATCTGTGCCTTGTTGTGCTGTTATTGTGCTCCCACTAAAGATAGAAAAACTGCTTTTGTTTTAAGATTAAAGGAGATGTACACAAGCTGCCATATTAATTTCTTTCGTAAGAGAACACAATTCAGCTGTTCACAAACCGTGGAAAGAAGTTCAGGCTGCCATGTGCCAAAATGCAACAACACCAAATCCAGCGCTGTGATGAGTAAGCCTGTCACTTCCATTTTTTTGTTCTTGTTGTTATTGAATTCCCATGGATGTGGAACAGATCTTGTCACTCAGTGCTGCTGGTGCTTCATGAACACGTGGTCTGAGTTAAGCAAACACTGGGGTGCAGTGCTCCGTTTTGTGAGAGTGACATTTTGTACCTCAAGGTACAGATGAATGGCGGCTGAACACTGAGATTTGTACATGCAGAAGGCTTTCACCAACATGGCCAAGAACTTACCTCCATGAGCTGCTGAACAAAATCATGAAGTATTTGGGTAGTCTATCCTGCTTATTTAAACAAGTTTTATTTTTTCTTTTAAAAAAAGTCAGAATGACTGGGTAATTTTGAAAGGGATTTCAGTCACTGAGTGCTTGTTGAAAAAAATTGTAGTGTGTGAGCAACCATTTTCAAGCATAATGACAGACCTGAGAAGAGATTGTCCTTGCATGCTCCCAAAGTTGCTGGCTAAAGAAGCAAACACAATCAGTAATCTTGACGTGTGGCTGTCTGATGCTGCAGGCTACTCTGTAGTGAGACCGTGGACCTGTTAGCAAGTATCCTGCGAGCAGAATAAATCGAGTGCCACTGACAGTGCTTGTTTCTCTAATAACTGGCCTCAAAAAAAAAAGAATCTAGAAGAAAGTAGAAGCCAAAGGGTCCTTTATATGTGCTGTGTCCACTTTGTGTATGGGTCTACTCTGTGTTAGCTATGGCATAGTGTCCAGTTCTTTATATCATCATCTTGTGGAACATCACTAAAAAAACATCATTCAGTGGTATCAATGAGTCAATTTAGGGGAAGAAAAAATCTCGTGTTATGGAATTTTGAAAAAGCAACGAAGCAAAATAAACCATCAGGCAGATGTTCAGAGTACCGTGTTGATTGCACTGGTGATCTTGGTGCATGTGGTAGTCAGCAGGTATCATGAAGAGGTGGTATTTACTTGGTAAGGAGGCAGCCAATGTCCTCTAGCAGGACATTTGGGGAAGGCTGCAATGCCATTCTTGTAGGTGACAAGTTCATTTGATCTTTACCCTGTAGTCCCTTGAGTAGAACCTAAGATATTCATTACCTTTGTACATCAAATAAATGCTTAAAAGTCTGTATCTCCAGAAATCTTTTTCTGCGCAAGTTAACTTTTAAAGCAAACTAAACCTGTGCAATCAAGTTGTGGTTCTGATGTTGGATCAGTTTCAAGGTTTGATGCCCAAAACATGCTCCATTTAAAGATGAAATACTTATTGTAAAACTCCACATTCTGTTTTGACCATGTCCATAGTAACAGAGCTCTCTGTTTTCAGGGCAGCTAGCAGAAATGCAGGAACATGTAAGAGAGATGGAGCGTGTTTTGCATTCGGGGTTTCAAAATGTGTTCTTAAAAATTTCAAAGCAAATCTTTTGAAAGCACCAAACTTTCTCATGAGAAGGATATCTGAGCAAGATTGCCCCTGAAGCATTTTTGCAATGCAATAATAAACTCCTTCAGTATTAGTTGTAAAAGGAACTTAAAGTACCCTTTTATAGTGGTTCTTTTATGTTCGCTGAAGGAAGGGGGGGTGGGAGGGAAATGTTAGCATAGGTCATGTGCCTCTTCCTCATATGGCACGCTCTATTTTGTAAAACAAGTAAGTTCCTGTTGAGTATAAACTTAATGGAATTGAGAGATGATTTAAGGAGATTTATATTTTCAAGCTGTCTTAACTAAAGAGAATTAAAAAAAAAAAAAAGTCATGGGATAAATATTGTATTGTGTTGTGAACTTAAACACTGGAGAGATAGCCGGGGAATGTTGTAGTGCCTCTTTGCACCATAAGTTAAGCGGAGTGCAATCTGTGGCAGAGAGGTGACTGTGGGGCACACAGGTGAGGGGAGGGGCTGGAGATGTTGTGGTCGGGCTTCTTCATGCTCCTCGAGGAGCTACAGCACCCGGCCCAGGCTGACCATGATGAAGGGCACCCAATAAATGTCAGCAGAGCAGCAGACCTCAGTAAATCTCCAGGTAACAAAGAACACAAGGGAGATGAGCTTTTCATCCTCCTTTCACATACAGGGATTTGAGTTAACGTAGCTCGTGGTGGGGAAGCAAGGGGAGGTTCTGCTCAGCAGCAGTTGAGGCTTACTGTGAGCAGGCAGGCTGTCCTGAGGTGTTTGGCTGCCAAATATCTGAGGTGCTACTGAGTGCTCACTGTGGGATTTTTCTGCAGTGATTTATAACTTTGTGGAACTGATGGCTTTTACAGGAAAGATAACATCTTGCATCTTGTGGAGGTCATTCACTTTCTAAATGAAACATACCTTCTCCAAAGAAAAGGCTGGAGGAAGATTCAGGTATCAAATCGCCGTAATTAGTGTAGCTGGAGCAATGCAAAATTACTAATTTACCTGTGATGATAGACTTAAAATAAGCTAAACTGAAAGTATTTCCATTGTTAGTGAGCTATGTGCCTGCCGTTGAGTGCTTCATCTGAAGTTGTCCAAATACAGCAGAACTGTAAGCGGCTGAAAACAGATTTAGGAAAGGAATATTTAGCAATGTTAATAACCAGAAATGCCACGTAAACCTGTAATGAAAATAATGATACATCTTTTACTGCTGATTACTTCTTTTGAAATTGCGCTTTTTCACTAACATCAGCAAGGAGTTCTAATTAAAGGTAAATAATAAAATCTGTTCCATTATTAATGCTGCTTTCAGGCAGGCATTTAATATACACTGAAATCTGATGGCCAGACTTTGTTGGCATTATCTTTGCATCATCACTGGCTTAAATGCAATTAGAGAAGGTATCTGTCACTGCAAGATTTGCCCAGGAAATACAAAGTTCTGACAAGGATAATTCAAGGTCTGCTAGGCATTTGAGATATGGTAATGGTTTTCACATGTGCTCTGGGAAAGGAAGAATAAAGGAAAAAAAACAACCTATATTTTTTGCGTGATTGGGAAAGCAAAGGAAGCGTGACAAAGACTTGGTAAGTTCAGAATATGAGCACATACATTTAAGAGTTAGAACGTTACTGCTGCATAGAGCCTGTATGTGACTGGAAAACTGATACAGGAGGCAAGGGCTGCATCCAGCCCAGCCCAGGTAGAATGCAAAATGGGGGGAGGTGTGAAGGAAGAGGACTACCGTGGGCCCAGGTTTTCTTAATATTGCCTTCTGTTTTCTTCTGGTTGTTTCTCTGGGTGTTTTTTTTACTTTGGATTTCAGATGTGTGACAGTGGTAACAGGTCAGATCAGAGAGGCACATTCAGTTACTCCAAATGGATTTGTTAATCTCATGATGCCTACAAAGTGTGTATCAAATAGATTTGTTCAAATGCTTTCTAAAAGTAGCAGAGCTATTTCAATGCAGTGCAAAATCTCAGTGCCTCTATAATAGCTTGATATTGCTCTTCTGAAAAGCAGATCATCTGTATGTGTGTTGTGTAGGTGAGGTGGCAAGGTGCACACAGGTGCACTCATGTACAATTAGTCTGCCGTATCCCAAATACGTGGGATATGAAATGTCTGCATCATATGCACATCCATTTCTGCAGAAGAAATCCCAGGCAGCAATGTAGAGGTCTATAAAATTTTCTAAATGAAGTCTTATTTTTTTCCAGTCAATTCACATTAAAGTTATCTTAAAGCCCTGGACCTCGGCTAAAGAAAACATGGTTGGGGAGAACAGTATTCGCCTTTGATATTGATAAGCTCTGCAATCCATCAGGGCTTGAAAAGTCCTTGAACATCGCTACCTGAATCAATGCTGTTTGAGTATGAAATCCCTCTGTCCAACTCTCTACAAGCTGAACAAACCATTTACTGTATCCAATGTCCTCAGCTGATGAGGCAGCTTGAAGTAGACAAAGACTTAGACACCACAAACATTCAGAGTTGCTGAAGCTGCTCTCTAGCCGTCCATTTTTGCATGACTTTTAATGTATGCATAGCGTGATGTAGTCATCAGTTATAGTGTGGACATTATGTAAATATTAGGTAGCCTATCAGATGTGGTTCAGGGCTGCAGTTACAAGTAGTGCTTCCTCCATTTGTTCATGAAAGTGGAAAGAAATGGTTGATTAGCAGTGGGTAACTGATTAGGGAACTGTGGGCAAACATTACCACACTTAGGTTTGCAAAACATGTTTGCCTTTGAAGTGATATCAACTGAAAACAGTAGCTACAAAAGCTGCTTTTCTTGAGAAGTTTCTGAATGGAGAGGATTTATTTTTATACTGGAAGATGAATTAGCTTTACATTTGGTACTCGGTTCTAGATTTTTTTTTCCTCAAGTTGCAATCTTAAGCTCTTACTACCCATGAATTAATGATGAGGCTTTTTCATGTGAAGTACTCTCATCAGCATCATATCCTTGCATGGCACAGATCTTAAATTCCTTTTTAATTTCCATTTAGACTTAACATCCAGGACTGTTACTTCTGCAGGAGCACAGGTACAGAGGGATGCTGAGTAGCAGGTCCTCCATTTGCACCAGGACACAACGGAAGCAGTCTAGTTTCTGGCCTCCCTTTTCATGCCATTCTTTGCATAAACTTTCAAACCAGGTAGGCGCATGGGGAAATAATATACAAGTTGCATGAGGGGAAAAAAAAGATATCCTCTGTATATCCGGGCTTGCTGACCAATCTAAAACACACTTGCGGTTTGGAAAGGTTTGTGAGATGATGGAAAAGCAGAAAAAAAGTCTGGTTACTAACCCAGTAGTTTCATCTACCGCTATAATTAAGCTCTGGGGCACTTATGGCAGTGTTGAATCACATTTTTGCATGAAGCCAGTTTGCAGCCTGGCAGGAACTGTCCCTTGACATGAGGTTTTTTTTTGAGCCTTCTCAGCGCAGCGCCTGCTTTCAGTATAGGAGCTCGCTCCTTCTGCCTGCCAGCAACACCCCCAGCATCCCCATCTGGTTCTTGAATTACACAGACACCGGCTTACACCTCTCTGAGTAACAGTTCTTCGCAGTACGTGAATAAATATTTACATGTCTTTCCCTCCCACTTGGTGGAATACTCTGGCTTTGTACAGTACAAAGTGCTTTGTATAGAAGGGGGGGGGGAACAACAACATTGTTCTCCAGTTTAGTTTTGCGGGGGTGTTATGTTTATTTAACAAAGGCCAAACACGACGCTGCATACATTGAGCAGCAAAGCCCTGCTTTCATTCAGGGCTGATGGATTTATGGAGAGGTGATGGACTGCAAGGTCATACAGGGAGTTCGTGGTGAACCTCAGCCTTGGGTCCTGCTGACTCCAGTGCTTTGTTTCATAGTCAGGCCTTACGGCTTTGTCTTTGCAAATGACTGCAGCAAATAAAGCATACTTACTCCTGGCTCTTCCACCCCACAGTTAATTTCAATAAACAAATGTTGTGGGGACTGTTCTGCTCATTTATCTTGGTGTTAATAGGCTGAGACTTGTCCTGACAGTGAGGAATTCTGGAAAGGATTGTTGTAGTTTGTTTTGACGCTTCAGAAAGATTGGGGTGCATAAAGGTACATTTTAAATCCAAATAAATTTGAGTGTTGGCTATTGCTGCTTTATGTTCACTGCAGAATGGTGGTATGTTCAGTTGCCAATTTGGTTTCTACTCTACCGCGCCATTGGCCGTTTGCCTTTATGCAGCAGATTGAGGGAATTGTAGTACTGAATCAATTGGAAAACTCACTGCAGGACTGGACCAATGTCCTCTTGCGGTAGGTGACACAGTGAGCAGAGGAACCGGAGCCATCAGTGGCTTGATCTATACTCACACAGGAGCAAGATCCTCCTTGGCATACAGCAGCAACTACAGAGACAAACTGATCTGAGTAAAATTTCTCGATGCTTTCCTTTAGGTGACTGCAATGTCTGCTGGGTGGAATACATGCTCCTAGAAAGGCTGGCTGTTGGTCCTGTGGGTTTGCAGGAGAGAGGGGGTTCCTTAGCTTTTAAGAGCATGCCAGGTTTTTCATGCTTGAAACTTTAACTTCTTCCAGTTTCTGGCCATGGCCTTCAGCCAGGAGCACTGCAGGGAGACTTGGTGGCAGAGATAGAAATGAGTTCTCAAATGCTTTCCACTAATTGCTAGTTCAAAAATTTAGAAAGTAATCTGCATTTCTGGTACGGGGGTGGGGGAGGGGGGAAATCATGGTCCAGCACCGGAAAAGCATTTAGTGTCTGCGTTAGCATGGATTTACCTATGGCAGAGTATGCAGTTGTGCTGCCCTGGCACATTAGTTGAGGTTGCAGCCACCCGATGTGTCACTTGAATGATTTGTTAGCACTGTATCTGGCCGCCATCCATGTTTCCCTTTGTGCAGCTTCACCTGACTTTAAACCTAGCTCTTTTTGTTCAAATGTTCAGGGTTTTGTGAGTATAACACAGGAAAATTAGCAATGAAATTAGTTTTTACTGATTTTTTTTTTAAATTTATTTTACTACTTAAATTTTCAGCAAGCTGCGTTTTGAGCAGGCATTGGTTTTAATTTAATTTTCTCATTAAACTATGCTATTGCTAATTTCAAGTATTAAAAGTTTCTTTTGTCGTGGATCAAGTGTAGACACTTTATTTTCCAAGTTATTTTTTGTTTTGATCTCTACAAACAGGTGAAAATTGATATATTCTGTTTATTTCTTTTATGATAGCTACATTCTGGTGTTGGTTTGAATCTCTCTTATCAGCATCTGTCTGCAGAATTTACGCCAGGTCAAGAAACCAAAGTATGCTCTCAATGTCAGTTGCAAGGTAGAAATAAAATCTCTAGCTTTATGCATTTAGTAGTAAAACAACAGAGATCTTATCATTTGTTAGAGATGTATATTGCTAAGCTCAGCTGAAAACTTGATGTGCGGTAGGAAATCAAGCTAATACTTGCTCCATCCATTAAAAGGAGCTAGCACAGCAAGAGGCCAGGATAATGAGAAGAATATAAACGGAACAATGAATTTTACTGTTAGGCTGTAGTTTTGAAAGCTCATTATTGAACAACAGGTTTGTGAAGAGGCATGAAAGAGAAGCCAATTCGTACTGTTGGAGTACAAATGACGTTTGAACTGTATTTTAAAAGGTCTTGAATCTCTTTTGATCTACGTGGTAGAAGTAAAATTCTGAGTTTTGAGCTCGTGGAAAACTTAGTTTCTGGGAGTAGAAATTTGATATTTAAAGGCCTGTCTTTCACTACTTGCTTTCAGACTGAAAATTGTTATACGGATCAAAAAACCCCAACAACCCAGAGATGAAAAGAAACCAAACAAAACAACAACCCCAAAGTGTCGTCTTTACTTTTTCATTCTGCTTGGGAAGTGTTGCAACTTTTCTTACCATAAATAGAAACAAGATTATAATCATGAGTGATTTTCCTTAATAGAAAATACTAATGAATATAACCCTTTATAGTTTGTAAGGACCTTTTCTGCACAAGAACTGTTTTCAGAAGTCTCCAACAGAACTGTTAGCAACCACTGGAACAATGCTGTGCACCTGAATGTGCAGCTATGCTTTGGGCAGTGTATGCTCTGTGTTTGGATGAGGAATGCGCTTACATATGCATGTTGAGAGCTTGGTTTGGTCAGAGACTGCCGTGGGCTTCTGTGAGGTTGGGATTGTCCAGCCAGGATGGAAGTTGTGTAACTGGTGAAGATGACAATCCATTGGATGTTGTTGCTTCAGTAGCAAGAATATGCATTCATCACAGCCTCTGCCCGTTGGAAAGAAATATTTGGTGGCTGCTGATCTTTGCCCTGTGATTCAGCAGCAGTTGTGGGAGAGCCTGTTTGAGCTTGTATCAGCAATATGTCTTTGGTGATCTTGAACTGGAGGTGGCATCAACGTCTTGTCAGCATGTGAAACTCCCTTGTGTTTTGGAAGACTGCTCTGTGCCGTTCCTCCACGGGAGGTTGCTCTGAGTGCGTGTGCATTCCTGGTTTGTACTGTGAAATGTTCATTCACTGCATTCAGTATTGGGCTTGTGAAGCTCTGTGCTGCAAGGGGATGTCTCTCCAGCAGTTCAAACCTCCTTCAGATTGCCTGGTTAGTTAGACTTTGTTACCTCACACTTGAACAAAATATTTCAGAGGTAAGCTCCTTCTCACCAGGTCAGATACATAAACAAGTGCCTGCGCTCTTGACCCGTGAGAAGAATCCTCATGTTTGGGGTAAACAAAACAAAAGAGTACCTCTTATATTGATTTTCTGCTGAAGTTGCAGTTGCTGCCCTACGTGTCTCCTTGCATGGCCTGAAGAAAGCTACACCAAATTGTGGTTGAAACTGTTTTAGCTACAGCAATACAAATTCTGACATTAGCATTTTATTTTGATACAGAAAGTCTTTCTTTCCCTTCCCTGCAATGTCTTCCAAACATTTTTTCTTTCACTTTCTGGGAAGTACTTTGCTAAGTCAAAATAAAAATATCTTTGTGGGCACTGATACCATTATAACTCTGTCTGATGTAGCACAGGGGTTTGACTACAGTGGTGTGACTGTATCAGCAGAAGGACACCCTTGTAGTTAGTTACTGGATTTTGCTGAGACAAAGCTGTTCTGAGTTGCATTGCAACTGTGAAAAAAACTCCTGTGGGATCCAAGGTCTCAGGGCCTGCCAGCATGACTTTGGTTGCACATGGGAAAGGATCAAGTGATTTTGTTAACAGCTGAGGCAATGTAGTTGGATAGGGTTTGACCTCAGTTGCTGGCAGTATAGTAAAACAAAGGGCCACTAGGTTGTTGGAGCTTACAGCACCAAGGGAATCGTTTCTGAGTTTTATTACATCTGTATGAGTTTTATAAGGATTGAATTGTGTCCCACAGGGCCTCGAAGAAGATTTTGGCAGACGTGCTAGCACTTCTCAGTCGAGGGGACAGGCGGCTAACCCTGGAACAAGTAACCCTAGGAGCCCTGTGAGGAAAAGAAAATTCACCCAAAAAGCATGCTCTGTGCTGAGTTTGAGGCCTCAGCTAGGAAAATTTATATTGTGAATCAGGGCTACTTCAGCAGGATCCAGTGCAGACCTACCCTGGCAGTAGAGCCTCTAATGCCAACAAGTCAGTGCCTTCGGAGACCAGTGCCTGCTCATGCTCTGTCCGCATCACAGCGTGTCCGAGGTGCCTCAGTGGCATTGCTGTGAGTTCAACAAATGGAGGTGGCCAAGAAAAGTGTGTGTTCAGCTTTGTTATCTGACCCCATCTAATAGAAGGACTGTACACCCTGCATTTGTTTTCTTTGACTCGTCCTCTACAGAAGGGCTTTTTGTAGGACAGCTATATCCCTTTGGGTGACAGCAACTTTCCCTCGCTGGTGCTGGAGCTACATAAATGTGCTGTGTGTGTCCCTGCCTGGTGAGGTGAAACTCTCTGCGGTGGATGTGGTCTGGTGTTGTGGTGAGAACGCTCTGTTTCTGTGCAACCTCTAATAAGGGTGCTTATTTTGGTCCTAGGTAAATCAGTTAAATCAAAACCTGTAAATAGTGGTAACTGAAATCAGGAGCTTTAATTTAGAGAACAATGGGCTTTCATAGCTTGTTTTTAAGGTTACTAAGTCTTGTTTCTGCCACGTACAGTTCAATGTTTCATGCTAAGATTTTTGTGTCCAAATTCTAGGCATTGAGCTTGAGCCATACATCTCCTTTTAGATCTTCTTCCTCTGAAAATTTCAGCTGCAGTGAAATCCAAATAATGTAAAACCACAAGGGCTGTGTTGTAATATTGCACATTGGAAACTTCTATTAACACCTGTAAATGTGCTCTGAGTGGGTATTCCACAGGTATGTTCCTATGGAGTGTTTTTTCCTCCCCATACTGTATTGTGAATTTCAGAATTGAATATTTCCAAAGAACAGCAGTCATTTTCTGATAATACAGTCATTTTGAGAATGACTTAATATAGATTAATTTTCAAACCGTGCAAGAAACAAGTATGGTTTTCTTGCACCAACATGTCTTTTGAACTAAATGAGGTGGTTATTCCTCACTGATATTGAACTTTGGTTAATAAAGTTGACTGTAGAGGTCTTTGCCTTCTTTGCTTGCTCATCCGCGGCTTGTTTATCTGTGTGGATGTTAATGGAAAAATGCAGAAAGAGATTGGCACAGAGAATTTTGTTTCAGGCTATTGTAATACAGAGTGACAGATAAATGGTTTGTCTTATATGTGAATAGTTGATAAGCATTTTGCTATGCTGACCTAAAGGAATACATGCACACATACGTGTTTATAAATATATATATGTATGTGTTTATACATACGTCAATTGATTCTTCTAGAAATTCATCTCTTTTGAAGGTTGAATAGTTGTATGTGCACTTGTGTTAGCATATAAGAAACTTGCTTTTAGTGCTATCTGATTCATGCTTTGATGATGAAAAAACTTGCTGTACAGATCCTAAGGCTTTTTTATATCCCGACATTTTCCATATTTTGCAGTTGATTTAGAGTCAATCATTAGTTACAAGTCACCTGATGGAGAGTCAGCTCAGTACTACAACTACTTTGTCATGTCTCCTCACCAGGCCTTTAAAAAAAAGTACAGAGGTTGTTGGAGCTGCAGATCTGAAGTCCCTTTCTTGTTAATGAGAAGTATGAGCCTCTGTTGAATTGGCTTCTGTTATGCCTGTTTTGTAGCTTCAGGCAGAGTTTGGGGCAATAAAATAACTCCAAATGAAATACTTAGTGGAGATGAATGTTTTTCCTCTCGTTTGGAATTACTTTCATGTTTGTATCCTGGCTGTAGCCAGCCTGACCACTTACTTAGAGGCAAGAGTCTGGCCTTCAAGTAAGACCATTTGAGTTTTGAAAAGACTTTTTTTAGAGTGCACTCATGCTATACCTGTTAGGTAGTTAGTGTAGTGGGAACCAGTCTTGCACTGCTGTATCTACAGATACGCTTTCTGAATTTCTGGTTTTGTGAGGTATTGTTCCTTGCTGGTGAGAATGTGTTTGCACTAATGCCTTGATATCAAGCAGGACTGCAGTCCTGGGGCCATGCTGCAGTGTGGTTATTGGGCAGTACCTCTGTGCTCTGAATGTGACAGTCCAGGAGTGCCCTCCTGCAGTCCTTATCTCCGCACACACCATTCCCTGTACTCTGAATATTCTTCTGCATCACTGATGCTGGGGACTTGGAGGCATTGGGATGAGGGCAGGTGAGGCAGAGAGCCACTCAGAAGATTGCTCAACTCAGGTTTTGGAAAATCATCAGGACAGGGATTGAGGGCCATTAGTAGTGTACAGAAAAAAGGAAAAAATGTTTGCCAGGGAAAAAGTTTCTGGGTCATAAATGAAAGCTCCTTTAAGGAGGAAGAAAAGAATTTTGTAATATTTCAGGGCTGAGGCTTTACTAAATGGAGATTGAATTTAAATGTGTCTGTTTTCTCTGGTATGTAGCTACTCAATTGAAAATAATATGATGGTCTCTCTAGCTTCATATTCTTTGACTGTGAGATTGAAACATGCCCTTGTAAATGTTTCTAGAAACTTCTGCTTTAATCCCACAGACTAAAGCTACTTGTAACAAATCCTTGCCTTGTCTGAATGGAGCTGAGTGATTGTGTTTTGACAGTGTGTCTTTTGTAAATCTGTGTCTTGGTTCTGAAAGGTGCATAGGTCAGGAAAGGAGTAGGGAGAAACAGCTTTGATTAGCCGAGGTTAATACTCTCAGGGTAGCATGACAGTGCCCTGTGTAGCTAAGCTAAGTGATTCTTTAATGCATTCTTTTTCCTCAAAACTAACTTTCAAAAAATCCTCCTACAGAACAAATGAAGTTCTTTGCATTACTTCAGTAGGTAAATACACCCAACAGCTTCTAACTTATGTGGATAAAAACATTCAGAGCAACTCTGTTATTTTTTTCCTTCTACATCCTTTGCAGCAGAAATTGTTTTCCTTTTTTCTTGCCTTAAAATGAGTTTAAAAAAAAATTTTTTTTCTTTTTTTTTCTCACTTTGCATTCCACCAGAATCGTGAACAACAGCATATTGAATTTTGCTGATTGCTTGCAATTTTCAGTGAACTCTAGCTGTTAGAGGAGTAGGGCTGGGATGTGCTTTCTTCATTGCAGGGTGCAGAGACTTGCTGCTGCCTGAAGTCCAACAGGGTTTTCCATGGTTATTTATCACCAGCTCAGCTTGGTCCCCTGTGGACACGTTGCTACATTCCCCACTCTCTGAGCCTCTCTCACATAAAGGACTGTGCACTCTAAGTGTCTGTAATGAGAGTAAATAGTTTGTATGCTAGCAGGAAGACTGCACCCTTGACAAGATTGTGCATGTAATAAGCCAAGCCTGTTCTGGAAGGTGAGAGGGGTGGTGTCTTTAGGGGAAGAGAACACTGATCTTATAATGGGGAAAAAAAAAAGTAGCCCTCCCTCGCTTGCAGGGGAGCTTTTTCCCATTAATCTCCATAGCTATGTTTTAAAACGTGACATTTATTAGAAAACATTGTAAAATAAACCTATTTGGATAGGTGAGTGTGTCATGGGAGTGTGTGTGGAGGGCATTACTACTCACTAATAGGAAAGTTTGCCTTACCCATGAATCTCCCAATCCTTTGTTCCCATGCAAGCAGTCAGAAAAGGTGATCTAATTTTTGTCTGCTTCTTTCTTAAAAAATTCTTAGTAACACGCTGGGATAAACTCACTGTATTTCCTGTTACCTGTGTATCTAGCCCTTTTACCTAGACTTGAGCTTTTAGAGGGTGCTTGGGGCTTGTCAAGACAAATTCAAAACCAAATTGTATCCTTACAAAGAAAGGAGAATGCTTGGTGTATTTTTCTGTGCAGTAACAGGTTGTTGTTTGTTTTTTTCTTTCTAGAACTACAAATACCATGGTTAAATACAAAGATATCAAGTAACCTTCTAAATATAAGGCATGTTCCTTGTCTGTCTCCTTCATCATTGTGACACTACTATGGAAGTACTACCCTGGGAGCTATGAATTGCTCTGTGGTTCTTTCATGTGAACCACTTGTAACTGAGCTTGTCAAACATATGCATACATACTGTCTGATATGTAACTTTTTTTTCAAATGCAAACACAGTTTAGCTGTGAGAAATCAAATTGTGCATGTTTTAGCTAGTGGGCAACCTTTGTATGTGTTAAATTTGTCCTTTTGTTTCTTGCAAGGCAAAAGGTTTGTAGTTCAAATGTAAGACAACCAGTTTGTACACTGATTTTTATGGGAGTGACTTGGAGAACAGTCTGTCAAACTTTTACAGCCACAAGCGACTGCTTTTCCTTATCTGCATATAATGCATGTTCTCACGCAATATCCATGTCACAAAGTAAAACTTATGACACTGCTTTGAAATCTGTTACATCTTTTGACCACTCCATCTACTTGTTGGTTCATGCCCTGGAATGACTGAGTTCTAGCAGTGCCACTTCGTCCTCTCTCACTCTCTCTTTTTTTTTTTTTTTTAAATATCTGAAGGTTTCATGTTGTTTAACAAGCACAGGCTCTTCACAGGTGCGATGAAATGAGATTCTTACCTACGTAGTACCAGGAAATTAAGAGAAATACATGCAGCTTTCTCCAAGGATGTAAAAAGGGGAAGTTGTAGTGAGTGTAGGAAAGACAGAAGAAAATCTCTTTTACACCATCACGTGCATCTCCTATTCCTCTTTGAGTCTGGTTTGTTCCTGTTACTTATAATGGAACCAAGCTTTATAGACAAAATAATACAGTATCTTTCACCAAAGCACTACTGCATTTTAATTATTTTAACCTCAGTCTCTCCAAACATTTTTTCCCTCTTTGTACCAGAAGTGTAAAATTTTATAGCAAAAAAAAAAAGTAGCTTTTTTTTTTTTCTTTCTTATTTCACTGTCTCCCTCTCACTTTGCTGTGGTTTTGCGATGATAGGACGCTGTGAAACATTGAGCTGTGTCTGTTGATCTGAAGCCAGAGCTGTCCTTAGGCAGAGGAGGGCTGGAAGACTTCAGCTATATCGTGAATGTGTGTGTCTGTCTGTCCCAGCACACACACACTTAAAAATAAGCAAACAACTGAGGAAAAAATGGAGTCACAAGAGGAAAATGTGCAGAGCTGGCAGCTGAGCTGTTGGTAGCAGCCCCCTGGCAGGCGTGGGGCAATGCAATCCCGCTTGGCCTCTCAGCGTGTGGGTGGTGGTGTTACACTTGTATGGAAAGGCCCTTGGCCGGCTAGCTGCTGTCAGAAGATGCACACAGCTTTGTTTCACACTTGTCCAGACCTGTTCAGGCCTCTCCTGCAACAGGATTTCTTTCTGCCACAGCTAGCTGTCTTTTGGGGTTGGTGGGTCAGCCCTCATTGCGCTGATTGATTGCGGTCTTGCTGTTTTACAATTACTCCTGCTTCTGCCCCCCTTTCCCCACCTTATCCCAGTCCCTGTGATTCCTGCTGGGTCCAGGGAGCAGCTGATGGACCCCTGTCCGTGGGAGCACTGGGTACCACAGAGAGGGTATTGTGGTCCATAGTATCCCAGCATCCAGGAGTCTGTTCCACTGTGGTGCAGAGCTGAAGCTGAACTGCTTCTTCCCATTTCATCTGTGCTGTGGCAAAGTCAGTTTCCACTGTGCTACACGTGATAGAATCACCAAGGTTGGAAAACACCTCCAAGATCATCCCAGTCAAACTGTCTAGCTATCACCAATATTTCCCCGTTAAACCATGTTCCTTAGTACAAAGCTGCCTTCTTGTCACTGCTCCCTTGTCCCCTTGTGTCCCTGACACTGGCCTTGCTGCTGGGCCATGGGAGGTGAGCAGTGAAGTCACGAGTGATCTCTTATTATATCTAGGCTGGTTGCAGGCAGGAACTTCTGTGTCCTTGTACAGGGCATACCAGCATCCTGCTTCATGTACCGTGTTTAGAGGGCACACCACTGGCACTGTATGGAACCAGGTGAGATTTAGCTCCAATGTATGCTTTGCAATATATCCAAAACTTCTTTTGGCTCAAGGCTGTGCTGTTCTCACCAATGCATATACAGCCTTTATTGGCTATGTCAGTGACATTAGTTAATTTTGACTTTGAGTGAGCTGCCTGCACGTGTTTTTTGATGTGACTGTACTTTTGTTCGTGGACTTTGTAGGCACTGATACACAACCTAAGTAAAGGTAATATTGCTAACACTACTAACAAGAAAAAAACAAGTTTCTGATAGCTGGGGCACGTGCTTGGGTGGAAGAAACTGTGCTGTTGTGAGACCCAGAGCTAATTTGAACAGGTTGAAAGGCAGCTTTGGAGAACCACTGAGGGGTCATCTATTGCTTCCTATCCTGTAATTAATTGCCTCTGTCAGAATAGGGCACACAGCAAAAAAGGGGTCACCCCTTCCCTGTGTCATCTGAGGACATTGTCCAGTTGTCTTCAGCCAGAGCTGGAAAGATTCCCGATTGTTGTTTAATTGGATTAATGAATACAGTAATAGAGGTAATGGAAGGACTGGCCTTGCTGTGTTCTCCTCAGGCAGCACTTTCCTGAAAGGCTGACAAATTCTTTCGAGATGGGTATTCATGATAAAAGTTAACTTTGAAATAGAGTAGCCTTGTGAACAAAGCTACTGTAAAAACTGCACTGTGTGCTGAAGGAACATGCCACGTGTTACATTCACCTACCTGTACTTCTGCTTTGAACATTCTCCATTATGCATTATGTGCCATCACATACATGTTTGCTTTCATATAGATGTGCTTAGAAGCTTATTGCATTCAGTGCTTGAATTCCTCCCTTTTACACTCCCACATCCTCACATATAAGTTAGCATTATATACTTCGCTTTTTGGAGAAAGAGAATTGAATAGAGAGCTAAAGGTCTTAAAAGAACACCTTCAGTGAAGAGGCTTTGGGCTGAGAATAAAATATGCTCTTGGCTTTATAGCTAGCGGTTATAACTGTGTCAAAACCTCTCACCACAGACAACCTGCAGGAACAACAGGTAAACAGTGGAACAGTGAAAAGACTCTGTTCTTTTAGAAAATGAGGGTGACAGGGGCTAGTTAGTATGGGAGCCAGGATTTATATGTCATTTGAATCATTTATCACCCAGTCCCTGCTTTCAGTAATGACATCAGTAACTGCTGGCAGGGGCATGGGACATAGAAAGGAGAGCAGAGTATCTGTTGCCAGTAAGATGGAGATCGTGTCTTGTCTTTACAAAACGGTTGGCTATATAATAGAAAAAGTTTAAAAGTTAGCTTTAAAAAAAATGTAGAAGGGGACTGTGGATTTCGTTGTCTGTTAAAATGAGTAGCTCATGCATCACTTTGGATTTACCATTTCAGGATGCCTAAAAACTTATACAGAGATTTGTAACAATCTTTCATAGTGTTTAGTTTTGTTTTTTCCCTCATAGCACAAAAATAAAATGAAACAAAACCTTGCAATTCTTTTATTTGAACAAGCAAAAGTAATGCTAGATTCTTACTTACATTTCATCAGAGTGGGTTCAAATGATCTCTGAAATTAGTTCCTCAAGGAGGATTTCAGAGCTCTACAAATTTACTATCATGTTAACCTTTTGACTTTTCTGCTTCTTTGGAAAGCTGTCAATACAGAATAATCTAAAAGGCAGCTTTTAAATTAAGAAGGGAAGGTAACAATGAAACAGACTCACTCTTGTTGTGAACAAAAAGTCATTTGATTTTAAGTTATTTGAATATAATTAAATATTCTTGCTGTGAGGTGAGTGGTATTTATAATAGGAGAAACCAAGCCAAGTTTTGGAGAAACTGAAATAAAATGGCAACATACTTAAATTACAAGAGTTTTATAATTAGTGTTGTCTGGAGATCTGAAAGCTAAAATTGTGTATGAGCCTCTGTGCTTATGCAAGTTGCAAAGTCTTTAAATCACAAAAATTCACATAAAATATGTAACTCAGTAGACATTTTTTTCTTCAACACTGGATTCAGGAAAAATATCAGTGTTTTATTTCTTTGTATTATTTTATTTGACTGATGGTTTAGGACATCACACTTAACATTTATTCTTTCTGTTTTATTAAGAACTGTACTTCATTACTTGCCAGCACTTGCATTGCCATTTTTTCACATTCCCTATTGTTAAGTCTTGTTTAGGTGTTGGCTGTGCTGAAGAGCAGTCAGTTAACTGGCAGCTTGACTTATATAGCAGTCTCACTGGGAGCACCTGAGCCCATTGAGTATTGTCTTTTTTCTGCAGGAGGAGCAAAAGAGATGCCTCCAGCATCAGATGCTACAACATCATCTTTGTTTTTATAGCTGATACATTAGCAGGGTTTCCTTTGCCTACCCTTTTTTTAGATGTCAGGGAGAAGTCCTCACAGAGTGGTGAGGTGCTGGAACAGGCTGCCCAGAAAGGTTGTGAATGCCTTGTCCCTGGAGGTGTTCAAGGCCAGGTTGGATGGGGCCCTGGGTAGCCTGGTCTAGAATTAAATGGGAGGGTTGGTGGCCCTGCATGTGGCAAAGGGTTGGAACTTGATGATCCTTGGGGTTCCTTCCAATATTCTATGATTCTCCTTCATTAATTTTGTCCCAGGCATGCTGGCTTTGCTTCTTTGCCACCTCTTTAGGCACATCTTTAGGCACAGCAGAGCCAGGTTACTGTTTGTGAGTAGAAGTTGGATGGTAGTGGTTGGGGTGCCCTGATAGCCTTGTTCCCAGAGAATTTCTCCACGCACATCCCACCTGTCATCTTCCTTCACTGTACTGCCTTTACCAGCCTTAGTGACATTAGCAAAGGACATGGAACATGATGAACATAAGGCAAGGTCTCTGCAGGGTTTGGAGGCTGTCTGCACCTACAGGTCAGTTCATATGAGCATGCTGTAAGGAGAAACAGAGAGAAATGAGGCTGAAAGGTTTGTGCAGATATTGCTCTGATTTTGTTCTCCCTCCCAGAGGGCCTTGTCAGGGTGTAACCTTCTTCAGTGAGCCTTCATCCAGGACAAGGCTGACTTTGCATGAATGGCCCCTTCGAATTCGAGCTGCCAAATAAATGTTGCCTCTCATTTTATTACTGCAACATTACACAAAGACTGCTCATATTCCAGACTCAGAGGCAGTCTAATCAGCTGCCTGCAGGTTTTTTCTTATTTTTTGGAAGAAAAAAGACCTATTGAGATGAATTGCTGTGTGACTCAAAAAAGCTGGTACAATTTGCAGGCTGCTTTTTGAATAGAGTTTTTTCAGTTCTTGATAGTAGGGCATTTTATTCAAATTCTGTCTTGTTCATTGAATTGCAAATAATCATTGTTTATCTCGTCTAAATCATTGAATAAATATGAATTTAAAATTGGGAGTTTCACTCCATCTCTAAATGGTGTTGACAGTCAAGATAATGCTTTCAGTGCCTTCCATTGTCTGAAAATGCACTTTCTGTTGTGCGGCAAATGATGGATAAAGGGTGACAGAGGGGTTTCCTTTGTTGCTGGGATTTTGGTGTTTGGATGTTCTTGGGTTTTCTGAGAGGGAACATTTTGGTCTTCTCCTCTGAGAAGGAAATAGCAGTTTTCATCTACTTTTCCTTGGAGCTAGTTCAGGTGGTTCATGCTGAAAGCAAGGGAGGAATCATTGCTACTTTTTTTCCGGGCGCTGCTTCCTGTAGGATGCTTTTATAGTGCTGATTCAGGACATTTTAATATGGGTCATTCCCCCCCCCCCCTCCTCCCAACCATAGCTGAGTTTAGTCTGGACCTTTCTTTGTTCCTCTAGTAGGTGCTTGGATCTGCATCTCAGTGTCCTGCAGCTTTGAGGCCTCCTTCATGATTTAGGATGCATTCCAGCCCTGTGGTTGACCTGCTGTCCAACGGGGATCCTAAGTCAGATCTTATAGTCTGTCTTCTGCCTATTTTTTTTTTTGGTTACGTGCTCTCAAACGCCTGGGAAGCTGCAATCCTTTCAGTTCTCAGTTCGCAGGCAGAAAGGGGTACTTTTCCATACTGAAGCATGGAGTGGTGATGTGCCAGGAATGCTTCAGGTTTTCTGCAGCACTATGGTATTTATAGGTGGGTGGACTTTTTAAAAATGAAGCTTTGTGGTGTCTTTGCATGCAGAGAACTGTAGGTCATACAAGGTCATTTGCAAAGAAATTGAAGATGCACTTTTTTTCTTGTCGGAATTAGCACGGACAGCCTTGAGGCTGTAGTATAAACTGGGTAAAATCAATGTGTTTAATTTGAATTAAATTTCTTTATTGTCTGTATAGGCAAGCTCAATTGAAGAGTCATGAGCACTGAACCTGTAATTGAGAGCTTGTTTGCACTTGATAGTAGAACTTGTCTGCAAAAGGAAATAGATCACGTGTGGAATAAATGGTCTTGAAATAGTGCTTGCAGAATAGACATTAGGTGAGAAATCTTGACCAGACAAGCTTACTGATCTCAGTGAGCATGTAGGGAAAGAGCAAAGAAGAGCTCTACCACAGTGATAGCAGTGCTCACCAGCCCGGCAGTGTACTTCTCCACACTCTGGAGTTCAGAAGCAAAAAGGGATGATTCTCTGTGGGAGAAAGGTTTGTAAGAGGAGGATCTGAAGTGAGCAGAGAGAAAGCAAAACAGGTAATTATGCAGAAATATGTGTTACTCATCTGATGTGATAGATCCAATAATAGGCAGAGAGAATATCCAGACATAGAATCACAGAATTGCTCAGGTTGGAAAAGACCTTAAAGATCATCAAGTCCAACCACAACCTATCCATCTACCCTAACTCTAACAACCCCCTGCTAAATCATGTCCCCGAGCACCACATCCAAATGGTTTTTAAACACATCCAAGGATGTTGATTCAACCACCTCCCTGGCATCTCACTGGGAAAGGAAGATGGAGAACGGGGTGATTCCTAGGGTAGGCAGGGAGGAATTTTGTAAAATGGGAACAAAAAGAAACTGATTCTCAGGTAACATGGGTACAGGATATTTGCCTGAAGGAAAGGCCACTGTTAGTGTTAAAGTATCGGTTTAGTTGGTAATATTCTTTTTCTTGACATAAGAGGCCTATTTAATTTTTCTCCATTGTTTAATAGATAAGAAACTTCTTCATGACTTTCTCTTGTTTTGACAAAGATTAAATTATATTGTATCAAAGCAAAGCTTGTGCACTGGTACATCTTGTTGCTTGATAGATTGGTTAGGATAACAGGATCAATGTCTAAGGTCAGCTATTAAAGAGAAACATTAAGTTATTGGATAAAAGCATACTTGGTTTGCACTGTTATCTTACTGACAGTAGAACAACCATGTTAATTTGCTTTATATTTGGTATTAAGTTGCTTTTAATTTGTGTGAGCACTTCCTTGTCCTGTATCTAAAGCATGCACTTAGCCAGTAGTTCTCTTCAGGAGAAAAAAAAAAAAAAAAAAAAGTAAACCACTAGATTTTTTTTTTTTTTTTCAATCTCCAGGTCCTTGAGCTTTTAATGATTTATTTTTCTCTTTGGAATGCTGCATTCCGCAATTTATAATGTGAGCTGAAGTCCTCTTGTTTCTGCTTGAAGTCATGTATAAAGAGGTCTTGCAAGATTTATTGCATTCTTCTAACTTCTAAACACGAGGAAAATACAAATGATGGACTAACAGCAGAGAATGAAAAAAGCCAATATTTTTAATTGAGTGTTTCTGTGTACAGAAGGTGTAGGTAGGCTCATTTCTGCCTTCAAATAAAAATCCTACAGAAATCTCTCTAAAGTGAGGAAGATTCTGTCATAACTCAAATACTTACTTGTTGAGTAGGAACATTTTAGCATACTTTTGGCCTTTTTCCAATCCAGTATTGTTCATCAGCATCAAACTAAACACACAGCTATCATGTGAAAAACACCCTGAGAGACTTGATGGCGTGTTGGCTGTGTACAGGCTGGGAAGCCGTAAGTGTGACTTGTTGCTTTTGCAAGAAATGAGGATTGTGTGCTTTTTGATGTGCTTTAACTAAACACTTAATTCAGCATTATCATAAATTCACTTGACTCAGCTGTTGTGAAATCCCCTGATACTGATTAATGCCCTTATTCGAGCAGGTATTTTTGTTACTTGGCATCATGTCATGAAATAACACAGTGAGAGAGAAAGCTTGTGTGCTCCTGTCACTGAGTGCCTGCTCTGGTGTTCTTTCCTGGTGTTAATAAATTGCATTTACAAATTAAATCTTTTCTCCAAATGTAATTTTCATTAGATTTTGAGCTAAGGACTGTTTTCTAGATATTGTTTTGTGGTTTTCCCCTTTAAAGGAATACTGGAAAGACTTTTTTTTCTCACAGCAGATTGCTTGCACAGGATAAAAATGTCATTTTCTATGTAAAGAAGTGAGAAATAGTAAGGTTGATTTCATGGTGATTTTGTTGCTTTTTTAAAAACATAAATGAAATAAATTTAACTGCAGTCATATGCCTCAAACTCTTGATTTGTTGGTCGTTTGTTTTCTTGATGTATTTCTCCAGTAAGTTCATGGGTAGATTTAAGGGTATATTTATGTAAAATAATTGAATATAAAGTCACAGATTTACCTAATGAATGCTTGCACATTGTGGATTACAGTATGGCATTTCTGATGCAACAGTATTTATGAATATATGCAGTATGTACATGCAGAAAATGTACAGTAAAAATTATATTTTTATTTAATAAAGCCACTATTTTCATAGTCTGCCTGTGTCTTAAAATGATTTAAGAGCTGTTGGCTTTCTAGATAGGGTCCCATATGAAATGGTTTATTCTAAGACATTCTGCTGCTTTGGAACAAGACCCTTTGCAAAACCTCAGCCACCAAAAACCCCTGTGCTCAGTGTTTACCTACAATCTCATCCCCAATCCTGCTATGCAGTTGGAAGTTCTGCAGCTTTCTGCAGTGCATCAGGAGTGTCTTACTGGTGTCTTCAGCAAAGAAAAGTCACCATCAGATGTTCAGAGTGCACAATGCAGGTCATGCTCACAGTGCAGGTCCTGGAAGTTCTTGTGTGCTGCCAAGGGTTCCTTCTAACTTTTTTCTTTGGCTCTACATGAAGGGCTGATGTTCTGATTGTAAGATGATGAGTTTGTTTTTTCTGCTTGTCATCCTTTCTCATCTGGGTAATACTTTTGGAAGCCTGAGTGCAGTTCTCACTCTAGGGCCTGTCATTGTGTCGTCTTAGATCTAATGAGCGCTGCAGGAAGCATGGTTATGGAGCAGGTGGATCTTGACACTTCTCTGAGTATGGCCCTGTCACAGCAAGGCTGATAAAACGTACCGTGTTTTGGAGAAAAGCAAATTGAGTGAATAATTCTGCTGAGTTCTAAATAAGCATGAACTGGAGCATGGGGATGTCTCATCAGAGTTTTGAAAATGGCTTTCAAAACCATGCCAGTGTGTTTTGTTTTCACATTCTCTACATGTGACCCTATTTCTAACGTTCATGCACGTACTTCTGTACTCAGTTACCTGTCTGTTCAATCTATCTTAGTTATTACTAGAAGAAGTAATCTAGCTCAGCAGCACAATTGCGCTCTTTCAATCTTCAAGACTGTTAGTAAAGACTGTTCCTCTAGCCTGCAGGTATGGTTGCTCTTTCAGCAAGCTGTTGATATTTGGGCATTTGATAGTTCCTGTCTAACTTATTTTAGAATCTTACAGCACCTGCGAGAGCCTTTTTTTGTTGTTGTTGCCTGGGGCCCACTCATTCCCTGGCTTTCAGGTGGCTAATTGAAAGCAGTTGAGTCTGTTTTTGGTGCATTCATGATGGTGGTGAGGTAAGGCATGGTAAAGATACTTAAGCAGTTATGTTCTTTCCTCTTGAAGTACCGTTTCCTGGAGTTCAGCTAGATTCACCATTTAGTCTTATGTTTCTTGAGTTTGTTCCTTCTGTTGTTGCTGTTTGCATTGCTCCTTCCTATCTCAACCTCTAATTTTCATTTCCACAGTAACTTTGAGAGTTCTTATTTTGCATGCTCTCTTAGGGTTTAATTTATAGTTTTCCATATATTCAGCATGTTTGTTATCTTGGACCATTTATATCTTGAAAGGAAAACAGTTTTTGCTGAAATCTTATTTGTTTCAGATTTTGTTCCAAGTTTCCTGCATGCTTTTCTTGACCTTCCACAAATGCTGGCAAGATCCTTGAGGGTGGACACTCCTGTGTTCTGCCAGCATGGTCTTTGTAAAGTTCAGGAGCCAAGTTGGTTATCTTCCTTTTCTGCACACTGACCCCATTGAATGGCTCTCGGTTTTTATTTCCTGAGGATTTCATCTGCTGTAATATTTCATAGCGTGACCTTCTAATTAGTAACATTAAAGTTCAAGGCAGCCTTTTCACATACATATCCTAAGAAAGGCATGAGTCAAGATGAAAAAAACAAATCAAGCTTTTCAGGGCTTGAGCAGTGGGGCTACCATGAGCCCATTTGAAGCACATGAAATCTGTCATGTGATTTTGCTGCCCTCATCTATGGCTTTGATGGTAGATGACTTTGCTGAAGTTTTACAGTGGAATTAGGGAATCCGAAGGATACATGGTTCTGGTGAAAATAAAATATTGGGAAGGGACCATTGTTCTTTCCGGTCTTGGGGATAGCCACTGAGCCCAGTTAGTGTTTTTTCCAGCTGATTGATAAGGAAGCATAAAGGAACATTTAAGAGTCAGCTCCCAAAAACATTTCCATATCTAAACAAGAATGCAATTGTGAAAGAGCTGGAAGTATGAGAAAGATGCGCCTAAGCAAGAGAAAACTGTGGTTTTGAACGCAAAGGATGAATCTATGAAGATCATTTTAAGTCATTCTACCATGTGCGGGTCAATTGTCCTGTTGTTTTCCTTGGAGAATTTTCATTAATTCCTTATGTCAGTAAATTAGCTTATTAGTGATGTACAAAATGTTCTGCATATCCTATTAACCTCTGCATCATATATCAAAGACTAGATATCACAAACATGAAAATCCTCCTTCTAGAAATAATGTTTTGGTTCTTTCCGTGTCCATGTGACCTGTGTGTCCCACTGATGTTTGCACATCCTTTTAGCATTTCTTAGAAATTTGTTACCTGTGTCTTGTTTTTCCCCGGTATACTTTCTCATGGTATGAATGACAGCTCTAACTGTTCAAATGTCTGCGCCAACATTTTATATATTCAGTCTGGGATATGATCTCAGTGAACAGATTTCATCAGGCAATTCTCCTCAGTCAGCTGGTGGGTTATCCTACCCAAAGCTTCAGTGTTAAGTCTGTTCTGCATTCTGCCTGTTGCTCCTTCAGTTTCTTCTTCTTGTTTGTCTCAGCAGGACAGGCAAAATCATGCAGCAGTAAGCGTTAAGAATCTATTTTCCTGAATGTTGGTCTTTGGTTACGCTGCTGCCATTGTTCAGTCTTTCATTAGCAGCAGCATACATATGTTTTTATTTGGAAAAACATTTGATGGGTTTTCTGTTCCTGAGCAGAACTGTTCCTTTCCATACTGATGTGTAATCCCCAGCCTGCACAGGCAGTCCTACAGTGCTCATAAACAGCCGGGCTGCTGCTTATTGCGCTCTTTCAGTTGGTTTTATAAATATTATTTCAAAGGATTTGGGAAGGTTTGTTTTTTTAGTGTTTCACGTTATTAAAATATTTGCGTTAACACCCTGACCTACTTTTTTAGTTTGCAGCGATGACGTTTGCAGGGACTAGTGTTGCCAAAGTAGCATTGCCTGTGAGATGCAGACATATGTCTATAAGGATGAGTTGCCAAAATGTAAATTAACAGGAAATGGGAAGCTGTATTGCTGAGCAACTGGCTTATAAACTTCAGCGATGTCTGTGTTCCTGAAAGTTTGTTTAAGTAGTTTGGGGATACGTACAACTCTTGAGTGTACTTTCCATGGCTTTACAAAAGATATGTGAAAGTGTTCTATGACAGAGTATTTAACTTACAGCTTTTAAAGAGCTTTTACTGTTCAATTGTAACACGCCTCTGGAATTTATCTTAAAAGTACATTAATTAGAAATTGGTGCAGCAATTCACTTTGAAATACTTACTGTATGGTGAACTTAGTGTGCTAATTACATTAGGAAGCATGACCTAACTTGGAGGTGGTCCTTATCAGAGAACTAGATGGAAACATTTAACATTTAAGTTGTTTTCAGATGAAATATTAACACTGGTAGCCTGTTTGATCCATATTTTTTTTTTCCTGTTTTGCAGCGTAAAACATTTTTCAAAGAAATTTAAGTGAGGTGTACTGTAAAGAGTGGAAGATTATCTTTTGTTGGTTGGCCTTTGATTTTTGGACAACGATTATTTGCTTGTTTTATTTTTCATCTAATAAGGTATTACGGTAGTCCATTGTAAAACTAGATTTCTTTTGCCTTAGTCCTCAGTGTATTGTCAGTATGTGACAGTTTCATATGGCTCCTGTGCATGTGTTTGGGGCTTTAATTATTGTGAAAGAAGCGTTAGAAGAAGGGATGAATGGCAGGCTATAACATTTTGCAAGTCTGATCACTGATGAACTGTACAGGGGATATGAGTTTGTATAAAAGCTCCTTCCTCAGATAAGAGTTTTTGAGAGTGTTCTCTAATTATTATTTATTTTTTAACTCTTTCAGGTATTCACCTATAAACAGAGCACCATCACTCACCAAAAAGTAACGCCTATGCATCAGACAAGTGTGGAGAGTGTGGAAGACATGGCAGCACTAGTAGATCTTCATGAAGGCTCCATTATGCATAACTTATTCCAACGATATCAGCAAGATAAAATCTATGTAAGTTTCTTCTAAATTTAAGAAAAATATCCAGAGGCAATGTTTTCATTTGTCTAACTGCTGTGTGTTTTACAGTTCTGTAATATCTTCCTTCTTAACGTTCTCCAGTTCTTTGTGCATTTTTAGAGAGCTGAAGTGTGCCTTGTCCTAGGGACTTCTTACCAATAGCAGTATAAGGAGGAGGTAGCTTGGGGATGTCAAGGTGCTCCCTGGCAAGCCTCAGAAAACCACTATACTACATATGCTTTTTTACACTTACGTTTGCAGGGGCTGTGTGTAGGAGTCTTTTGTTTTTTTCTCACCTCCTTTAGCCTCCCTGTTCCAACGTTGTATGCTATGTACATCATTGAAAATAATGCAGTGGGATTTAATCTGTGACTGTCATTTGGAGGTCCAAGGTCCAATTGTGGCCAACATCACAGTTACAATTGAAAGGGGGTGGTATTACAATCATTCAAGCTGAGAACCTATGCTATTAAATACAGATAGACAGAGTTTGGGGCATGTGAAAGCAGGCAGATATTTAGGAATCTCAGAAACTAAGAATTAGTAATACAGAACTCTTTTTCTCAGATCTATACTGAAGGTTAGATTGTGATTAGGTTAACCTGCTGTTTAAATGATTTATTAGTCTTGGTTGGATTAGGTACTGATCTTTCTTGAGTCTAGAAGCACACTTAATATGAGAAAGACACAGGAAATAGAAGTAGCTGTTCCGGGTTGTGAAATCTCACTTTTCAGTTGTTTAGTGGTTGTTTTTTTGATGTTGTTTGTTTGTTTTTAATAATACTTCACAGGAAAAATAAAATAAAAAAAGGTTTGAATAGTCTTTTTGGATCTTTGCTTTGGCCATATACGTGCTTTATTCTAAACTTCATCTATTAAGTTCAGCTTAATTATTAATTATTTTTAAACATAAACGTATCTTAACGTAAAATGTTTTTTTTATTTACAAATTTATTTATGACAAAAAGAAAGGTCATAAGGAAGCTCTCTTCCTTTTTAGGTTACCTTTAAAGGGGCTTGTACTGGGAACCCTAAATTTTGAGGTAGTTCTCTTTCAGCAGTCTTTATAATCTTTTCTTCTGAAAATAAATTGACTATTTTTACTTTGAAAAGAAAAAGTAGATAAGAAATGAACAGCATATGTGAGCAACCCTGCAGGAAAAAAAGGAGAACATTTGAGAAAAGTTTGATCTTCTACCAGCATTGTTAGATAAGACTGTAGCACTTAGTATGAGTAAAAGTTTAATTTAGAAGAAAAGTTTTCTGAACAATTAGATGTACTGAGATGTGGGATGTGGATGTTAGCCTTTCCTCTTCAATCAAGTGTGAGTATTGAAGGGGATGGTGTTCTGAAGAAGTGAAAAATATCCTTGTTCCGAGGAGACATATCTTAGTTTATGTCCCAGCTTGTCACAACAAGTTTAGGGTATTCTGTTACTTCATGCTCAGTGCGGTGTATGTTTCTAGACAAACAGGTTTATTTGCTGTTAGTGATGGCAGATCTTTAGTTGCCACTGAATATTGTCCTTTCAGTTTTGCAAATTTTGCTTCTTTTTGGAGTAACTAACCTGAAAATTGATTGAGTAAAGGTGATTGGAGAAAAACAGGTGTATTCTGAACTGCATATGAAAGTCTCTGTTGTCCTGTATGTGTAACCAGGGATGATATAAAAAGCATCTTCTCTTTCCTAGTTGGTATCTCCAGCCTCGCTGTGCCAATAGCAGTAAATTAGTGGGACAGAACTCCCGGACCAGAAACCCTGAGAAAAGCAGATTAAATAGTTGACATAATTTTATGAGAACTGGATCAGTTTGTCTGCATATGTTTTAGGAGGAGGCATTCTTAGAAGAATCTGTGAAACCGACCATGTCTGTTCAGACCAGAACCTCTGAACAGTATTGAACTGTTCAGTTATATGTCAGTGGTGTGGTTTTTTGTTGTTTTTTTTGTTTGTTTGTTTGTTTGCTTTTTAAGAGAGGGACTGGAAGGTGCATTAGCTTTACCTCTGTTAAACACATAATTGCAGCCAGCTGAAGAAATGCTTTTTCTCATCTTTCTTCATTGGGACTAGATTAATTCTTATACAGGACAGTGGAATCCATTGCAAGCCAGAAGCAAAACTTTCCAGATTGAACTTTGTCTCCTGTGGCCAGTAATTGCTTCACCACTGAAGTGCACACCCTGTGTCTTGTATCCACATAAACACCTTACTTGTATCTGTCCCTTGTACAGTAGGGATAAATTAGGAATGCATGTGCCCTACTGTACTTTGAGCAGAGGAGCTAGTCATCCCCGTGGGAAGATTTCTCTCCATCATTAAATAAAACTAACCTATAACTGCTGCATGCTGCTTTTACGGATGCTTATCGTTGTCTCTCCGTGTGCTTCAGCTCTGTTTGCCTTCTTGCCCACCACACGACTGAGAGGAAAAGTATACTTTGTGCCTTTTTAACTTACTAGTAGTAATACAAACATATTTGTATAATTCTTGAGTATAGCAATGAAGAATGCACTTTTTAGGGTATAAGTTTGGAGTTTTGTTTTTCCAAACAAATACAAAAAATGGTATGAAGTGCAATACACTAAATTGTGGTGTAAACCATTTCTTTGAACTTTTTTAGAAATACAAAAGAAACAATTTAAAAGCAATTTAAACAGTTGCTTTTCCAGGAAGGCATTATTTATGCAAGTCTTCCCCTGTTGTGTATTTGATGAGCTGTTTATCCAGCAATGAACATTTCAGTAAATATCTTCAGATGTTAGAGTACAGTTTACTTTTCTTTACTTAATAACATTTTTCCCTCTTCATCTCACATAATCATACCCATACTCCTAAACTCCTTGCTATTTCCCAATTAATAGTATAAAATATATTTGCTGCAGATGTCAAAGATTGTCAAACTTGTCAGTGACTTTCTTTGCTGCTGCCAGCAGCTCCAGCTATAAAGGTCAACATAGGCTTTGCTTCCCTTTTTTTGTGGGGTGGGTGGTGCTGGGCTCAGTTTATTGATTTGGTCTACAGGCTGTAGTGTAAATGATGCCTGGCTTTGTACTTAGCAAGCTAAGTAGCTGAATCTGTGTTGTTAGTAAGAAGGTAAATGGCAAATTTTTTTCTAATCTGCAGCCATCTTTTTGTATCAGCATCAAGTCTGTCAACATGATTGTGATATTTTCTGCTTTTCTGTTTAAAAACAAAAAAAAAAAGTGCACACTGTCCCTTTTTAGTCTGTGAGACACATAGGCTGTATATGCTCCTCCTAGGTAGAATCATAGAATCATTAAGGTTGGAAAGACCAGTAAGACCATCTAGTCCAACCATCAACCCATCACTGACATACCACTAAATCATGTCAGTTCCATGTCTACACATTTCTTGATCACCTGCAGAGACTGTTGCTCCATCTTCTTCCTGGGCAGACTGTTCCAATGCCTTACAACTCTTTCTGTGAAGAATTTCTTCTTGATATCCAACCCAAACCCACTCCAGCACAACTTAAAGCCATTACTTCTAATCCTATCAGTGTTACCTGGGAGAAGAGGCTGACCCCCTCCTTGCTACAACATTCTTTCAGGGAATTATAGAGAGCAATAAGATCTTCTCAAAGCAGGCTCCTGTCTAGGATATTTTTTCTTAGGTTTCTTGATTAATACTGCTTTTATCTAAGAGCTTGCTTCTGGGTCACCCCTGGAAAAGAACAAGCTTAGTATACCAGTGATAGGATCCTGGAGGAGTTCTGTTGCTACTCCCTCTCCCATTTCATTTAAAGGAACAGCTTGAGAGGGGACGTCCAGCTTTTAGACAAGGTTTAATTCCTGTATTTGAATGCTCAGATTAGCTTGTGTGCTAGGCTGATGTGTGGAGAAAAATATAGAAAGATAAATATCGGTGCTAAAAGTGGAAGGTGCCCAAATTGGAAAATGGAGCCTTTTGTGAAGACGAGTGAGATATTTCCTTGCCTCTGAAGCCAAGCCAACACTGGGCACATGGTGTGGAGAGGGGAAGTGCTGTGGCAGCTGTTCTTGTCGCCATTCAAAGGAGACTTGTTCCTAAGCTGTAGATTCAAGTTTACTTTTAGTTAAATACACATCATGAGAGAGACTGACTTCATTTTGGAGACGATGCCATGAACCACATCGTGTATGGATTGTACTACAGGACACATAAATTATGGTGTCCAAACTGGCTGCGGGAGGAGCTGCTGTTCTCTTGTCTCTGTGGCCAGTGGTTAGGGGCTGGTGTAGGCAAGTGAATTAGAGAAGAGCAGATCAGAGGGCTAGAGAGTTTTGCTGAGGCTAGAGTAGGCCTGAAAATAACTGCAGCTACTTCACGGACTGCCCTACAGAGATTTCCAGTGCCAAATCAGCCCTCACAAGTTCCAAAGCACTTTACAGAATTATAGAGTTGTAAGGGCTGGAAGAGGCATCTAGGGATCATCGTGTCCAGCCCCCCTGCCAAAGAAGGTTCCCTAGACCAGGTTGCACAGGAGTGTGTCCAGGTAGGTCTTGAACGTCTCCAAAGAAGGAGAATCCACAACCTCCCTGGACAGCTTGTTCCAGTGCTCTGTCACCCTCGCCATGAAGAAATTCTTTCACGTATTGGTGCGGAACTTCCTATGTTCAAGTTTATGGCCATTTCCCCTTGCTCTTTCCCCACAGACCACTGGAAAGAGGTTGGCCTTGTCCCTTTGACTCCCAAACTTATGATATTTATAAACATTAATAAGATCCCCTCTCAGTTTTCTTTTCTCAAGGATGAACAAACTCAGGTCACTCAGCCTTTCCTCATAGGAGAGATGCTCCAGGCCTTTATCATGTTTGTGGTCCCCTGCTGGACTCCTTCCAGGAGATCTCTGGCTTTTTTTTGTACTGGGTAGCCCAGAACTGGACACAGTACTTCAGGTGAGGCCTGACCAGAGCAGAGTAGAGGAGGAGGATCACTTCCCTTGACCTGCTGGCCTTTTAATGCACCCCAGGATCCCACTGGCCTTCTTGGCCACCAGGGTACACTGCTGGCTCATGGCACTTCACATTCTTTTTTCTGCTGAGTTAAACTCTGAAGTACCAGGTGGCCCATTTCCCTTAGAAGTGGTGTTTGTTCGACAAGTGCCATTTTATTTAGAGTGGAAAAGTGCCCTGTTCCCAGAGGGGTATGCTGGGTCTGGCAGCCTCCTATGGGCTGGGGCAGAGCCTCTTGGAGCAAGAGAAGCATATGGTAGCCAAGGAGGGTGAAGGAACGTAGCCTATTTTTGCTCTGTTTCAAATTAGGATTGCAGTTTGCCCACCAATAATCACAACCATCTGTTCGGTATGTGTATCTGTATAAAAACTTCTGTACCAGCCACGTAGGCATGTAGTGCTGTAGAAGTTATGTACGCATAGAGGAGGATGGTGGTAGTTAGGAGCTCAGGGGCTGACTCTCTTTGTCCCTTCATATGATGCAGCAAATATGTTGTAACTTGTATAAGAAAGCAAAATCTCTCTAATTCTTAAACAAACAAAAAACATGGTGTTAAACTGGAAGAGTTACCTTCTCTGACAAAGTGGCTTGCAGAATTTCTGTCTACTTTATTACCCTGAGTGCTCATTTATCTGTACTTAAAAGGTATATTAATTTATTTACACATCAATTTTAAAAATCTATTTGTGTTCATTTGCCTTAGCAGCATGTAGTTTGTTAAATCATCTAATTATTACATGTTTATCTCCCTAGCAGTCATGAGAGTGCCTTGAGGGGATCCAGTTGTTGTTTGTGCAGTGTTTATCAATAGTCACTGTCGGGTTTGTTGTTGTTTTTTAATTCTGTTTGCAGACTGACACACTTTAGTATCCAGGTCAGTTGCTGCCCTGTGACTTGTTTGTCTAGGGTTTTGCATACTTTTTTTTTTTAGTAAAGTAAAAGTATTTCAGATGCAGTGCAATTGCTCTCTCAGAAGTGCCATGTCAACAGGAAGCGAATGCTGGTATGTGTACTGGGAAAATCTCAGGCATGCTGAGGTACAGGATAATTAAATAAATCAAGACAGATGTAATTTGTGAAGTTTGAAAGCACTCCTGTATGGATGTCCTCTACTGTGGACAGTAGACGGATTTTAGTAGGACGGGTTTTAGGAGGAGGTAGACAGATAAAAGAAGATTACTAAAAGTCAGTAACCCAAATGTGTTTTATTAAAAAGATAAAAACTGCTGTGATTGTTTTCTTAAGGAAAAGAACTATGATGCACTACCTGCAGAAAATGGACCTTAAACAAAAGTGTATCAAGTGCCTATACACTGGACAGCTGAACAACTCCGTAGCATGGGCCATTGAATGAGGAAGAGAAATGGCAATTTAAGCCACGTAGTAAGCAGTAGTTCTGTCTTGTTTTTAGTAATGTTGTTAATTAACAATTTTTGAGAAGAGGCCAAAGCATTTCATTGTTTCTACATGAACTGTGTTAGTAGTAGTATGTTATTCACTTTGAAGCAAATTTATATTAGTAGTCATACAGCCATAGAATTATAGAATGGCTTAGGTTGGATGGGACCTTAAAGACCATCCAGTTCCAATCCCTTGATGAAAGCAGAGTTGCAACCCAGCAGATCAGGCTGCCAGGGCCCCATTCAGTCTGGCTTTGAATGCCTCCAGGGATGGGGCTCCCACAGCTTCTCTAGGCAGCTGTACCAGTGCCTCAGTGCACCCCCAAGTGAAAAATTTTCCAATAACATCTGATCTAAATCTCCCCTTAAATGTACATTTGAGCCAAATCCATTGTTATTTCACTGCCTTTTAGAACTCAATTTATTTTAGTTTTGTCTACAAGCTTGCTGTAGTTGCACAATTCAAAGTATCTGATACTGCAAACAGTTCCAAGTAATAATTTTATAGGGTCTACTCTTTGGTCACTGAGGAAACTACCAATTATTTAATTGCTATACTTTTACAGTAGAGAAATTTAGAAGTCATGTTGATGAATTTCAGTGGGTTCTGTTAGGTTGTATCCTGTACTACTGCAGAGATGGGGTAATTGTCTCGATCAGCTCCTTCAGTGAAGATGCACAAAATAGAGTTCAGTTGTGAAGACTGCATGAAAAATGCCTATAGATAGCTGCTTAACCTCCATAATTAACATGTTATGCTTACACACAGCAGATAATGTTTTGAAAATGTAGTTCAAAGCAAGTTCCTGTCTCCAAGCGTTAATTACAACTCCCATTTCACATCTGTTTTTGGAGAGCACTAGACAAAATCTATATAAGCACAGCAGGCTTTTAATTGGAAATCTAGTGGATTCTATTTCTGGTGATCGTTATTTCTAAAAATGGTCAGTTAAGTAGATCAACAACTGTCTGCCAACGGCTAAGTACCATTATTTTATCTTTTTTTCTTTTGTGTACATACTAGAGGAAGAACACAGCTGTAACAATAGGAGTAAAAGTAAACAAATCCAATCAGTTGTTTAACCAAGTTTTCTTCTTTTTGGATTCCTTCTTACTGCTGAACTTGCTACACTGCTACTACTACTAATAATAATAACAAAAAATGATGTTTGCCTGACCTCATTAATGAGAATACTGAGGATTTTTAAGGTGCACGTATTCAAATCTTAGCAAGTGTTTTAGTCTGAGATGTTTTGGTGAATATGGTATTACTAAAAAGGAAAGTGCTCAGAAAGATCTGTGTAATTGCAGATGCTATCATGTATGCAAGGGCTACACAAACAATTTGCTGTTAGGTAGATTTTTGTTATGGTCTGTAGCCAATCAGGTACTTTTTGGTAACCTGCTGTATATAGATGCTGCTCTAAGGATCTTACCAGCTGTCCTCACTGGGCTGTTTCACTGAGGGTGTGAGGAGGAGGAAGTCAAAGTTCTGTTAAAACATCAAAAAGCCTTGTTCTTTGAATCTGCTGTAATCCACTATTATTTTTTTTTTCTTTTTTTTTACATTTGGTCAGCTGGTAGAAGAATAAGTAATACATGCATAGTCAGCAGGGTAAAATCCTGTTGAATTCTGTGGGTTTTGAATGAGACCTGAACCTACTTACTGATAACTACTGAAAATTGTGAAGTAGAAATCTATAATCTTGTACAGGCTTTAGCATTGGTAATTGCACTGCTGTCGTTTACTTAGATGTGAAGAATTGCTTTTTGCATTGGTTTTTCCACATCTTCATTGAGTGTCACTGGTACCTTTATGAGCTGAGAAGAACAGAAAGTATGCCAATTTGCAGAATACTTTTTTAATTATTATTTTTTAACAATCAGAGCATTTGTAAATGGTACTGGACAGTTTTGCATGCATTTTTGTATTGCTGGCAGGTAAATTTGGCCTCCTTTCTTCAAGGTCTGTTGCTCTCAAACATATACAAAGGAGGGCAGGAATTTGCATTCTGAAACTTAAGCCACTTGTCTGTCACCAGCACATGTTTTCTTAGCATGAATTGAGCTTTGACTGTAAAATGAGCTGCACAAAATTTACTGCTTATGCTGCACAGACCAACTGCCTCATTCACATATTCCAGTAGTTTAAAAATAGAAAGGCTATGAACAACCAATTTAAGTTCAGACTGAATTACTTTTATAGCTGTTGTCTACCTGTGTAAGTGGACTGTTGATTTGTAGTCAGGCTGTTGCTTTCTTTTGAGAAGATGTAATCCCTTTCTCACAATTTCGACTGTTTCCTTTTGATTTCTGTCAGCATTTCCATTCAAATACCAGTGGGGTCCAGAAGTTCCCTGTAGCAGATTTTTGGCTGCTACTGCTGTTTGCTATCTTAGTGCTGATTCCTAGGGCCCTGGCTATTTGACAGCAGTTCAGTAGCATCTAACAAATTACCTGGAATTCAGTTATTCTCATTTTAATTTCTATTTTCATGCTCTATTATGGCATAATTTGTGCTGCTTGCTGCCATGAAGAGCTCTTTCTATACAAAACGTTTTAAAACATAAAAGGATCATGGAAGTTTTAAAAATCTAGATAGGTAACAGTATGGAATATATTTGCAGGCAGAATGACGTAGGTTTCCAAATTTATATCTTAAAAATATTTCTTCTGTCTTCGAGAGATACTAATTATCATTGACCAGAGTTTTTATTTTCATTTGCATGTGTTTTATCTGAAAAAAACTCTTTATCTTGCTAAGATTTTTGATGGGGAAGAAGAACATTTCTATCCCTTGCTTGAGGGTTAATTAGACCTTCAGACAGCTTTGAAAAAATCATTTGAGCATTGTACAATAACAAAACAGGAAGAACCAATTTGTGGCCACAGGCCATTTGAAATGAAAAGCCATGGGGTCTCCACTCTGTATGGAGCCTTTTCTCATTTGAGCTAGAGATCTCTTCATTAGAGCTAAGCTGTTCACTTGTGCACACAGATTGCATATCACAGGCTGTAGCAAACCTACAGTCACATTCTCATTCTGTATTGAAGCACATGAAAATGGCAAAAATCAATGTCTCATCCTGATCGATCACATTATTGTATTCAGGAGGTCACCTCTTCACTTAGCCATGGTGAAGAAAGATTCTTACATAAGCAGTAGATGTTTTATGTGAAGTCTATGTGTTATATCACTAAAAATGACTATCCTGACACGCAGTAGATAGGTGTACTACATGGTAGAGATTCTCTTCTATTAGTCAGCAAAAGATGTAATAAAAACAAGGAGACTCCATCCTTTTTAAACTGAGACAGAAAACTACTGGTGAAGCTGGTGACGTTCTTAAGTCAGGAAATGTGTCTGTCTGGTATCAGTGTTATGGTCTTGTACATCAGAATATTATTATTTTTTACCTTTGGATACCTCTTGTATCAGTTTTTCGTTATAGTAATTTCACATTCTCCAGTTGGCTTTTGTCTTTTTTGGCTTTGAGGTGAGCTTTTTTCTTCTTTGATACTTTGAATATACTTGGGCATTTCTTCAATGCCAATTCAATTCTCATACCTTCCAGTAAAAATCTTTGGAGATTCTGTAGTTCTGTACAGATTCTGAATAAAACTTGAGAAGTTACTTGAGTATCTCCATCATCACATGGATGGATCACATGGAAACACACAGAATTGTGTATTTCACAGGAGAAATTTAATGAAAAAGCAAGGGGAGATTAAGTTAGGAACGGGTCTCTTAGTCTGTGAAGGGCTCACAGTGTCTTTCACCTTCCCTGAGACTTCCCTTCAGTAAAGCTGAACAATACAGTTGCCTCTGCACACTGTTCCATTATTTCCGTTGACTGCTAAGGTGAACAAAACCTTCTTTTTACCCTTAAGAAATAAATAAATAGATTTTTAAGCTTTAATTAGCTGTGCAAAACAAGGACGCTATAAATGCACAAGGTTGAAACTTAGGAGAGTGTAGCATTTGCTTAACATAATTTAGAATTAAAAGGTAACTGGACTGCAAGGCACCACTTTGTTCCTGAAGTGATAACATAGCCTTAGTCCTTGGAGTGGGTTGGAAACAGGGCAGCATTGCTTAAAGCTCAATACCAAGGGAAGTTTAAGATCACATTAGTTGAATCGAAGGGTGAACACAATGGAAAAGATTAATCTAAATGAGGATTCTGTTGCCCAACAGATGATCTCTGATGATCTGAAATCATGTACAAATGTTCTGAAGCTATCTAAAATCTTACTACAAGCTGTATCAATGAAAACAAGCACAAAGCCTGACTTTGAAAATGCTGAAATGGTTGATATTCCACAAATCTGATCCATTTTTAGCACAGGAAGTAAGAGACCATAAGGAAGGCAGCTGGTAGGAGAGTTTGAGGGGTTCTATAGTGAAGCACACCTGAGAGTGCAGTTAAGGAATGTGATTGTGTCTGAGAAGAGGCTTGCAGGAAATTGTGAGAGGGAGAACGTTTAGCACGTGACTCCTGAATGTAGGCAGCTGTCTGTTGGCACTTGAACTTAGTGATATTCTCTGCCTTGTTCTGGTTCCTTTCAAAAGGTTTTCTCCTCAGGATGCTGAGTCTCACATTTGTATCATGTCCTTTGTGTTTACAAACATGTCATTTTGTAGTCATTTCCATAGCTGACTTTGAGAAGAAGAAAGGAAAACTTATGAGTCATGATGATAGTGTGCATTGACAAGGAGTGCAACAGTAAGGGAAAGAAAAGCTGTTGTAAATTTGAGCTGTTGGAAACCCACCATGAGTCACCAGACATGGTGAGGGTTGCAGAAGCCCAAGCATGTAGGGATGATTACAGAGTATGACATTTCCCTCACACAAATGGCTTGATTGGTTGGAAACATCTAAACTTGTAGTCTAGTCATTCAGCTTGATTATGGCTTTTAAGAAAGAAGTTTGGCTTCAGACATTTTAACTTATAATTTAAGGAGAAAACTGGATTCCATCCCAGTGAAATGAACATGACACCAGCAGAAATATGAGGTGTTCTTACCACAGAGAGTATAAATCAAGATCCTACCATGAATAAGAGCATTAATTATCATCCTTCTTATGACATGCTTGTGCCCCTTCTGCTCCCTCTCCTAAAAAGCACACCAAAATGTGGTGCAGCTTTCTTTCTCCTTTCTATGCTGACGTGTATATGGTGGCTGATCTAGTTAACTTACCTTCAGCATATGTGCAGTCATCAGTACAATTAATACTTTTACCTAGGAGAACTGGAAACAATGGAGGCGGTGCCTACAGCACTGGGCAAATGCTTCCATTTGCAGATTTGGCACCCTGAAATCTTGAAATTCAGTGTTGAAAAGCTACAGAAGTGTGACAGCTGTGTTGTGGTCTTTCAAGAACTGTCTGGATTTTGCACGTGCTGTGAAAGCACAAGCATTGTAATTGGGTGTTGTTACTGTAACCTTGATAATTTAAAGCTATGAGACTAGTGTGGAACCGAGATAATCTTTCAACGTATGCTGTTGAATAAATTGTCAGGTTGATACTCCATCAACAACCAAACAAAACACAACCAACCCATCCTTGTCAAAGAGAGGATCCGTTCCTTCAGTGATTCCAGCAGTCAAGAGTTGCTCAAAAACAATCAAGAAACATAATTTTTGATGTGTCTGTAAGTGTAATTTTGTTTTTGTAATAAGTATAGATTTTTTTTGTTCCCAAAGGAGAAAGTATTGAAAGTATTGTGAAAAGAGTTGGTCCAGACAAAGTGGTAGCTTAGTGTTAATGTGTATATCTGTTACAAATCATCCTAATTCTGTATTTGATCAGTTCCAGCATTTCTAGTATCAAAAAAAGCAAAATAGTAAAGAATATATTTATATTTGGTGTTAGTGAGGGAGCGCAGTGATTGAAATTGAGGAGTGTACTGTTCTTGTGCTTGTTTCAATGGTGCAGCCAGTTTTAGCTTCAGATTAGCTTCAAATTGTTGATCAAAGACTTCGTTTGGGAGCAGCATGCAATGCCTTTTAGCAGAGTCTTCCTCCCTTCTCGCCCTCCCTGTAGCACCACATGCAAAACTTGAAATAAGTCCTTTTCTTTTTATTTATGTATTTAAGAAGGAAAAATCAGATCCTAAAAGTCTGGGAATTACAGAGGAGTACCTTGATGCAGAGGGGGAGCAGAGGTCATGAGAAAAACTGTATGTGATAAAACTGATGACCTTACATGGGAAAAGCATGCCTGGGTAAGACATGGAGATCGTTAAAGAATCCTTGGGAATAGGAAAGCTGCTGTGGAGTAGTCCTGGTCTTGGCATAACGGTGAAGGGAGTGGAAGGTGGATGGTTGCTGGGCATGGAGCAGAAGGCTGATAAGATATATACAGTAAAGATCGCGTGAAGGGGAAAAGATAAAGAGCAATGTGTTCCTGATCTATAGAGTGTGTTTGGTTTATAGGATTGATGAAGTGACTGGGTAGTAGGGCAGCTTTCTTATCTGTCGCTTCTGTGTGTAGAGATCCTGAAAAAAACTTTTGAGGGCAATTTCTTACTTTACTTTTTCCTTTTACTTAGAAGACCTGAATCCTGTGATGCCATTGTCTTACTGAATGTGTGGTTGAGAAGACAGGGTTTGAACTTCTAATTTTGAAAGTTTTCTTGGAGGACTAGCAAACAACCTCATTTCCTCTTTTTGTGTTAAAATGCGGAGCAGAAGTGTTCTGGGAAATCATAGATTTGTAAAATCATAAAGTGGCCTGGGTTGAAAGGGACCACAATGATCATCTAATGTAAAATTTGTAAAATTTCAGTAAAAAAAAATTTGAATGCAGAAGAGGAGGACAACATTTTAATTGCTTAATTAATTAAAGCATGATTCAGGCTACATTGTTCAATTTTAATTATTTTTGGATACAAATTTATTTATTACTGGTGATCTTATAATGAGTTGTTGCCGATTTAGTCTATGACAGAAGAAAGAAGGCTTGTGATATAAGCCCTACACAGGGCTTCGAAATTCCCCTCAGACTTTTTCAACAGGAAATCTTCAGAAATTCTGTCTGCTTCCTCGTGCTCTGGCAGACACCTGAATATTTCTCCTATTCATAACTACTTTGTAGTTTGAAATGCTTTTGTTAAAATAAGCAATTATTGACTGCAAGAATCAGATTAGAAACTGCAAGGAACGAAGATAAAAATTAATTCACTCTTTTAAGCAAAGCGAAAGTGAAAAATACCTTATCTGCAATTTCATCTGAACAGCTGCCTTATGATATTAGCATAATAAAGTAATTCAGACTTTCTCTTTCTGAATGAACTGCTCTAATTTGGATGATGAATTTGATGATGCCTGGTGCAGGAATAGCTCAGGAGATAACTTGGCAGCCCTGGCTATTTTTCTGTATCTTAGCACCAGTTTAAGTTGCTGCTAATGCGCTTTCACTTGTAAAACTGGAAGGCCTACCCTGAAAACAAGCAGTCAAACTGGAAGGCTGATGGGGGCTTCCAGGGAGACAGGAGAGGCAGAATCCTGCACAGAGACAAGTAAGGTGAGCAGCCAGCAGCTGTCTTGTGTGAGGGTGACCATCTGATCATGCCTCAGTCCCTGACTGCGGGGCTTGTAGAGATCCAGAGGGAAGCTGGCAGGTGGAAGATTGACTTAAAATAAACATTTAATAGGCAGGTCGCTCCAAAATTAATGCCGCCTCCTTATTTTCATGGGTACTGTAATATCAGTGTTCATATGTTTGGAGGGTGGTTATTTCCTTGTTTGCCATGACATCTCTTACAGTGGTGTGCATCAAGTTACTATTCTTACTTTTTATTAAGGCTTCAGTCAGACATCTAAATAAGGTAAAGATGTGTAGTGGCCTGTTGCATTGGTTGTACCTGCACTATATTTATGTAAATAAATTAAAAAAAAAAAAAAGACAGCAAAGAAAACAAACAAAACCTCTTAACATTTTTCCCATGCAATCTGTGCTGAAATATTTATTGAACTGAGGAAGTTTTTTCAAGAGGGGATGATCCCAAGAAATTAAGTGGCTGTCTTAGTGCTGTAATTGCCTCGTGATACGATCTTGTGTTGAAATGGTATCTTTCCTCTAGCTGAAACCTTATGAGCTAATGCACAGCATAGCAGTTTTTATAAAGCACGCGGACTGAAAGCTCACAGTTCTGTAAAATATACTGGAGTTACAGTAAGGAGGAGTATTCCCATTGCATCTAATAAAATTGTAATAATTTCAAGGACATTTCTGTATTCCTTTAGCAAAAGCTCTACTGCTGCTCTGCTGCTTGTGTTGGGCCTGACAGAGGATGAGCAGATGGATAATGGGAAATAAAACAGTAGGGTAATGGTGAGATAGGAGAGCTGATACACCGTGATAATTACATATTAATTAAGGGGAAGAGGAGGGAGGGGGCAGGTAGATGGGAAATGTAAATGTTCTGAGGACATGGAATAGCTTGAAAGAGAGGAGAGAAAAATGTGAGGGAGCTGATAGTCAGAGCTTTGGCAAGTGTACCCATGGAGACTTTGCTGGAGAAGTTGCTGAAGTGGAGGCTGGAGCCCTGTCTGGATAAGGTGAACGAAGAGAGCCCCAGTCCTGCTGTGAACTTCATAGCTGATTCCTGGTGGTGATGACAGGGTTATCTGTTGACAAAGCATCTGCCTGTGTATGGGGACCATGTTATAGAGCAGCAGCCCAGATCTTTGCAAGTGCACAGTAGGGCTGTTGAAGCCAGGTGTTAGCTTCTGGCATGTAACCCCAGAATGAGTACTTAACAAAATGACATCATTGTCACAGTGGGAACCCCCACACACACCTTGTGACAGATCAGTCCATTTTACATGCCCCATAAATGCACTGGAAATTCTGTATATAATGTGCTTAATGTTATCTCCTGCCTCACTTAATAGGATTTTATTTTAAAAATGTGGTCAATTGGCTAGAGAGTAACTGTGAAGCAGGTGGAAAAGACAGAAAACAAACAGCAGCGCAAATAGACTGTTAGACGTGATTACATGTTACCACAGCTCAATGAGTTATGGCGGTGGACACCTGGGTGGCTTTAACTGATGTGCTTTCTAATTGCAATGGGATAGAAATGAATGCCGCCTCAATTGCCATTGTGCTTCAAAGCAGTTGTCAATTTTTGTGTACATCCAGGGTTTTGTCAACATCTGGCAGTTCATGTGTTTTCCTTAGGGCCTGTTACCCTGTAATTGGGCTGGTGTCTGCCATGTTGTCTGATGCTTATTTTCACCCTTCTGCTGCTCTTGTTCAAAGGGGAAAATTACTCTCCACCCTTATCCAAACTCTGTGAAGACTGATACATTTTTAGAAACTTGTGTTTGTTTTCCTTGATTTGCGAGGTTTATGATTCTGTTCTACCTCATGTCTAGTAACAGCTCTGGTTTGTGTGCTTGCAGACATACATTGGTTCCATAGTGGCCTCTGTAAACCCTTACAAGACCATTCCAGGCCTGTATGACTGTGCTGCCATGGAGCGATACAGCAAGCACCACATGGGAGAGATTGCACCTCACATCTTTGCTGTGGCAAACGAGTGCTACCGCTGCCTCTGGAAGCGTCATGACAACCAGTGCATCCTCATCAGGTAAATGGCTGCTGCTGTGATTATGCCTCGTTATCCCTGAAACTGAACCTCTCAAGATTTAGAAGCAAATATTTGGACTGAATGGAGAGGAAAATTCTAGAAGAAAGCAGGCTTTCAATCATCAGAGTTTTGGGAAAGAGCTTTGAAGTATGTATCGTGTTAGACTTCTAAAACACATCCATGTGCAGTTCAATATTTTGTCTCCTCTAGATGCCTTGTCTTGTAACTGGGGGGGGGGGGAAGACCTACACCAGTCTTGAGAAATGCTGTAAATAACACCAGCAAAAGAGGAAACCATCCCCATTTCAGCTGCATGATTGTGCCTGATTATTTTTCCTTAATCTCCTTCTGCTTTAATTTAATGACAGTTTAATAGCTTCCCATTTGATCTACTACATCACTGGTATTCAGGATCTTGCTGCTGCTGAATGAGCACTGAGAACAGTTGGCATTTCATTAGCTTTTAGCAGCTTTCAGCTCCTCTTGAAGAGCAATGAACAGAGCTAGCTCTTTGCCTGTGAGGTTCCTTGTTCACAGCCTGTCAGCTCTGCTGCATTGGTTCACACATGCATGGGGACACTGAAGTCCTGCTTGCCAAGTAAGCAGGACCAGTCTGGAGGCAATTGCAGCATGGCACCTTCAGGCTCAATAAAGGGGCTGATGCACAATGCAGTGAGAGCTTTTTGTTTTTCCTCCTTCCCCCTTTAAAGCATTTCTGTGCCTGTTTGCTCTTCGTGTCCCACAGCCTACAGTACAAGTAAATGTGATCGGTGTGGGAACTGAACAGAAGGTGACACAATACTGCCTGTCTTCTGACCTCCCTGGGAGCAACAGTAGTGGGATCAAAGCACTAGAGGCCATTGGGACAGAGAGAGGATGAGGCAAAGTGGTAGCAGCACATTTTGTAATAGGCAGTTTCCATCACCATTTAAAATTGCAGAAAGAAGTTGCAAGGTTTCCTAAGTAAGAAGAGGATTTGGTGCATGTAGTTCAGCACACAAGCCATTGTTAGAAATGTGGATGAGGTGCATGCAACACAGCTAGCTCTTTTTTTGACTAGCTGAAAGCTCTTGTCTCACAGACCCCGCATGCCCTCTTTTCTGGGCAGGTCCTACCTGGTAATGACAAAGACACGGGTGAGCTGAGCTGTGTGTGCTTTTCCAACTTTTTTTCAATTGCATTTTTTCTTTATTTTACTTCTGTTTTTTAATTGTATATGTAGTTCTATACATACAAAGTTTTAATCTTGATCATGTGAAAAAACCTAGCGTGGAGTCACAATTCCATGCTGTAATGTCAGGTTGTTACCTGTGAGCATTTTACGTACTCAAATTTGGGGGTCTGAAGTCATATCTGGTGCCTACCAGGTGGCCATTGTTATCTTTATTAATTTTGTTCTGTTCTAGCCCACATATTTTACCTTTCCTTCCAGTTTCCCACAAGCTGCCAAGAGAAAAGCAGGTTGTGTCCTAAAAAGGAAACAAGCAGAAGTCTCTAATGTTCCAGAGGAGTCTCAAACAGTCTCTGTAAACCTTGGTACAGATAAACCATAATATTGAGGAGTTTTGCCTTAGCAGTCTCTTTTAAAATAGCTTACTGTAGCTATTTTAAAGCAGTGATTTGTAAAAGTTCAGTGTTTCAGGCAAGTGCCATAATACAAGGCTGCTTTCATATTACAAGGATGCTTTCAGTTTCTACAAAATATGAAGGAATGTACAATTCAAAACAAACAAAAGTAAAATCTACTTTTCTAAAAACATCAATATCTGCTGTATCTTTAAATGACTCTGGGCTGGATTTTTTTTTTTTTTTTTTTTTTTTTAATGACTAATGGTTTTCAGTGGCTCTGCTGAGGTTTAGGAAAATTCCCATGCTTGCATTCTTAGTTTGGGGCTTCAGGAGTGAAGACACAGTAACTTGGTAGTCATCTTCCACATTCTGTTCATGCCTGTATCATTTACTGGCTTGGATTTAAGTGTTCAGACAAGTCACTATCAGGTGTTCCTGCTTGTTTCTGGCATTTGAAACAGTGGTGCTGTGAAGCTCTGCAATGTCTGAAATTGGGTAAATATTTTTGTCTTATATTTCACGTCAGAGATAAAACAGTTCATTAAGTCAAGCTGCCTGACCACTGCAGGGATAACCAAAAGTTATTAAAGGCATGAAACAAAGGAGAATTTTATTCCATCACAAAAATACATTAAACAGTAACATCAGTTAAAATGAATCGATTATTAGAGTAACTTTCACGTTCTGATATTCATCTGCTGCTGTTACTGGGATCTGAAGACCCGGTAACTTGTCTAACAGGCCAATGAAGTGAAGCTCAGAATTCTTTTTTTTGTGATCCTCTGGACTTGAAGTGCCCCCTGCTGGCATTCGGATTTAATTCCCTTTTGTTTTGGGGCTTCTTAGAGATGAGAGGGATAAGAAAAGAATCTGAATCAGCAGCTTGTTTCAGAAAACAAAACAAAACAAAAAAACATAATATAATTTGAGTCAGCAGTAGTGACTCAATATATTTTTTTGGTATATTGAGCAAAGGTTAAAAAGGAGGAGATTACAGAAGAGATAATATTAAATGGAGCCATCCATAGGTGCTTATTTATCATGCTGTGTTACACAGTCTTATTCCAATTCGTGATAATGCTGCATAAAAAAGACATTGCAGCCTAAATGTCAACAGAGTGGCATATTGAAGAAACTGAAGAAAGTGTGCACAGCCTGGGCATTATAATATTAACACACTTGTGAAATGGTATTTTCACTCTCCAAGATATAAAATGTTGTATTTTAGTACAGAAACTGAAAAAAATGCCTACATTAAATAACTTCACATTGAATAATTAAATAATTTCACATTGACCTCAATTTCATTTAAAATAAAAACAAAAGCCTGCTACAGTTAAATTTAATACTACAACAGATGCATTAAAGAACTGTTAATGTCTTCAGATTTTTTCAGCTGACATGGTTGCTGTTCATGCCCATCAGCTGGGCTGAAGGGCTGGTAGGAAGCAGAAGGGAGTCTCTCTTGTTCAAAGAATAGCTAAGCAGCATGTCCTGATCAAAAGCAGGGGCTGAGTTCACCTGAGATTAGCCGGCATTTTCACAAGCTGGGACTAAGTTCCCCATACTCCAGTGTTGTAAGAACAGATAAATAGGTTGTATTTTTAATACCTTTTTATTTAAGGTGGCTTAATCCATATAGGAGCAAGCAAACACTCTTCTCTCTGATATAATAGTATTTCCACTTAAAAGCACTCAGAAGTATTGCAGAACAATACAAAGAACAGAAAGAGTCACCCTGAATTACATTCAGCTTGGTGCCACAAGTGGGAAATCACAGTCTGGCAGCAGTTTGTTCTCTCTGTTATCATCTGATGGTCTGACATTTTTCTTATTGTTCTTCAGCTTGAAGATACACATAAAACAAACTGTTCTTTGGATAAGACCCAGGCTTGTGAAGGGAAGGCTTTCTTATGAGACCGACACACCAAAATTCACATGTGCGTTTGAAGAACAGTATTTGCTGAGGGGGGCTATTCTGTCTGTATCTATCTGTCTTTGGAGATTTAAAGCTGAAGGACAGAAATGAGAAGTGATTTAGAGTTATGTTGATACAGCCTCACTTGCATTGTGTTCTTCAGAATGAGAAGTCTCTCCTTATGACCCCTTTTCCATTGCGGCAGTCTAGAGTTCAGACAATTTTGCCCTTGGTAGATTCTCAGTGTGGAACAAATCACAGAGGAAGGTTAAAAATCTCTTAAGTGAGGGCCTTGTGGGTTCCTGTCACACAATGTATTCAGAATACTGAGTGTAATGATGTGAAACAAGCTGGACGCTTAAATTCATGAGATAAAGAGCTGCTGTAAAAAGTTGACTGTGTACTAAAAAAAGCACCTTCTTTTACGGCCCTTGACAGCATCTTTTCAGGCATAGGTCTTCTAAGGAATCTGAGAGACTGGTCCGACTTAATCTGCTGTTAGTCTATGTGCTGTCGGATTGTATAAGCAGCTTCAGAGTTTAGTGTGCTTGTTCTTGATTTTCGTTTCATTAAGAATGTGTTTTATAAACCATTTTACAAAGGAAGTTGCAGAGAGAATTTGATGAACATAAAATAATGAGTCCCAAGCTGAAAAACACATGCCAGAGAGCTAAAGGTATCGAAGAACCCATTCACTCAGTGTTCAGTAGTGGTCATAAAACTAAATAGAATCAAATACTTACTAAAAAATGGAGTATAAAATAGAGATCATTGAGTAAATGTATTCTTTGCTCATGTATTGAGTACTGTGTACAAGCTCTTTTCCTCTTGATTTATATGTGTGTCCAATTTTGTGGAACTAGATGTAGTTTCCAGGAAAAAAAAAAACAAGTTGTAATCAAAAGTATTGCATGACTGTACATGGAAATGGCTAGAAATCAATGAAATAAAAATACATTGTGGTTAAAAGACGCACGGAAACCATGTTTAGATCTGTGACGTTCTTCTAGATCTGGAACCCTCTGAGCAGCATATGTCTGGAAGATGAAGGAACACGGAGGGGAAATGCTGGGCATCTGTGTAATGGTGGCTAGCAGAGGTCTAGAGTGAGCAGGTAGATCACTGTCCTGGCACATTCTAAGCAAAAAAACAAAAGCACATAATTGTGCAGATACCAACTGCGCTAGAAATGTTTCCCATCCGCTTTGGATGTAACTGTTGAAACACTTTCTGCCTCTTCTCTTTCAGTGGTGAAAGTGGTGCTGGTAAGACAGAAAGCACTAAGCTGATTCTCAAGTTCTTGTCTGCAATGAGCCAACATTCGCTGGAGATGTCTTGCAGAGAGAAGACCTCCTGTGTGGAGCAAGCCATTCTTGAGAGCAGGTAAGCAGGTACTCCCTTTGTACCCTTGCACATAGCCCTGGGTGGTGAATGAAAGCTCTATTAACAGAGATGTGACAGTTTTAGAAGATGAAAATACTTAAAGTCTGGTTTAATGGAAAAACATGGTTTTATTCTTTATTTGTACCAAGGGCCCTATTGCTGTTTTACAGAACACGTATTAAGGTGTGGTGAGGTTAACAAAAAGTTGGTTGGATCAAAATCCTGTGAAGATCTCTAAGTGCTTCAAGCAGCTATAAAAGACTGGAGAAATTTCTGCCCCTTTGAACTGCCCTCCCCGTACCCAACCCCCAGCCGTATATATGCCTTTTAATGCCCTTAAAACCACCTCATGAATGAAGTAACCTTCCTTTCTTCCTATGTAGATTTGTGCAAATTATTACTGGTATTGTCTGAAAAGGCTGAATAGCTGAGAAGCGATTTAAAGACAGTCTCTCTGCATATACAGTATAATATATACGTTCACTGCACTTTATGATTGTCAGTACTGCTGACAAAAAAAATATATTTTTTCCAACAGACATAGCTTTGTCATTGAAATAAAAGAGCTTACAGTATAATGAAAGATGTAGGTGCATGTACTAGACAATCAAATGATTATTGGAAGATGGGAAAAATTCCATTAAACAGAAGTACCCAGATGCTCTAGAGAGACATGATTACAGTGGGATGAAGCAAAAAGTTTCATGTCTGGAGATGGATGATTTAGTAGCAGTTTTCATTATTGTTCAGAGCTGAATTCAGATAATCAGAGAGGGAAATGGGTGATGGGAGGAAGAAACTATTGGTTTATATAGCCTGAGGATGTGGTAGAGCAAGATACAGCATGGTGAGGATAAACTATGTGAGCAGAAAAGGGAAGATAAGGAGGACTGATAAGACAGATGAGTAAATGCATCAGATAAGTTGGACGCTGCACAAGCATAAAGAAGTTCTCTGTGTTCAAATGAAATACCACATGGTTCTAAGCTATTTGAAAACAAAGACAATTTGAGATGCTATTACTTTTGTTTATCATGTTTCATCTCATCTTTATCTTTTTACTGACTGTATCTTTGTGTACATTTTTTAATTTCCTTAGGACAAGCCCTGTTCTTCCTATATCTGTATAACAATTTGCATGAATTGAGATTTCTTATTTCTATGATTTGAGTATTATAATGAAAGCCGTGTGCATCTTTTGCACAATTACTGATTAAGCTGCCAAGTAGTTTAGGACTGTCAGTCTTCTTGAATAATTGCATCTCTTGATAGAAAACTGAGATGCCCACTGTTAATAAATTGAGGATAGTACTGAGAGTGTTGTCTATGACTGAGGAGGGTGTTAGAAGTAGGCTTTACGGAGTGCTATTCTATTCACCAGTCTCCTGTGAAACTCATGTCATTCTGGTCACACATTAACACTTTTGTCATTCTTCCGTATTTTCACAGTCCAATTATGGAAGCTTTTGGCAATGCGAAGACTGTTTACAACAGCAACTCAAGTCGCTTTGGGAAGTTTATTCAGCTGAACATCTGTCAGAAAGGAAACATTCAGGGAGGAAGAATTATAGATTGTATCCTTGCTTGGTTATTTGCCTCCATTTGCAATCTCTTCTATGGAGGGCTGAGAGAGAAGTGACTTATGCTTTTCTGTCTTTTTACCCTATTTTGAAATATACACCATTAAATTGACCTGATCTAGGTTGGGAAAAGGAAGTAGTAACACGAAATTCTGCATGTGTTTGAGCAAACGCACCCATGTGTTTGTGTCAGGGTGGGATATGTAGACTCTTGGAAGATCAGGAGTTTATGTTGCTGCTGCTAACATGATTCGTGTACATGCTTCTACATAGTGAGTTTATATATAGCTTGTGCATTAATTTCTTTTTGCTTTATTCCTTGACCAGAGTTTTTGTTCTTGGCTATAGATTTATTGGAAAAAGTAAGTTGACATTTACTTATTGTTGGTTAATTTTGTCTGATATTTTCTTTGAAACTGTAGATTAAAAACGTTCGTCTCAAAATGTTGAAATACAAACTATTTTTTACTTTGACAGAATCGTGTAGTAAGACAAAATCCTGGGGAAAGAAATTATCATATATTCTATGCTCTGCTGGCAGGGATAGAAGAGAGAGAGAAAGGTGAGTGGCAAAGCACAACTCCTACAACTGTAGTGGCTCTATATTAGCAGTCAGCCACAGTGGCAGCAGCAGAAACCTAATAAGGTAAGAGAGGAAATAGATTATTTATCCAGCCGGAATTTATGGGGTGTGAATCTAAGCTCTACTTAATAAAGTCACCTGCCTAGATGAGAAATGTCACCGAGATGGGGGTAATTTTTCTCTCAGCTTCTGCTGTGGCCCTGGGAAAACTACCTGGGGACAAATGTGCTTCACTCTGTTCAAACTGAATATTTTTGCCAGTACTAAATAACTCCACAGCAACAAAGAGGAGAATCCTGGTTCCTCTAATCCTCTCTCATAAAGAATAAATCCACTGAACAAAAGAAATGACATTTGTATATGTGCAAATTTGCCTAAAGCTGTTTCAGTATCTCCCTTTGGGCCTGATGTCTTTGCATGCTAAAAAGTAGAATTATCTCTATCGTACAACTAAATAAATCAAAACACAGCAAAATAAAATGCCATATTTGATTTTAATTTAGAATTTTGATTCATACATTGTCATAATTCTGAGCAAATAAATTGGGAACTGCGTATTTCTGACATACTAATTTGCAGAGAGCTTTTGCTTGGAGATATTTTTTTTCACTCTTCCTCTTTTCTCCCCTCATCAGATGCTTTTTACTTATCTGTACCGGAGAACTACCACTACCTGAATCAGTCTGGATGTATAGTGGATAAGACAATCAGTGACAAGGATTCTTTCAAAGAAGTCATTGTGAGTTGTTTCGCTAATTCTTTAAAAAATGCTAGAGGTGCGGACACCTGGGGCCAATTGATAGACCGGAGAACAAAGGCTTCCTGTACTTACCTGTGCTCTCTCTGACTTTCTGGTTCTGTCTGAAGCTCTCCCATAGAGGATTATGCTGAGAGGACTTAAGTTTTCTGATAACACATTACTGTCACTTTGAGCCCGTCTCTACCTTTCCTCCCGTATTGGATTTTTAATTCTACCATTTCCAAATAGGTTATGATTAAGTAACGTGATTATGTTTGGGAAATAAAATACTATCAGAAGATAGTAGGGCTTTTACATATCTTTGCAACTCTGCCCAACTGTGGGACATTTACAGGAGTTTGGAATAAAGTTGTCTAAATTTGTATCAAAATTATCCACATGCCTTGCTGGAGAAACATGTCATGAGGTAAACATGAACTGTGATCCCTTTGTCAGAGCAGCCCATATCTTCAATAAAACAATGCATCACAAGCAGAGGTGTGAGCAGACAGCACGTTCTGGGATCTTGCCTTTAAACCTCACTCATTCCAAACATCCTCTGACAACAGAGTCGCCCTTTGTTCTTCATAATAAAAGCTCACAAAATAAAGTAGTAGATTTCCTGTCCCTCCTTTGCCTTCCTCCAGTATAAATAGAACTACTATATCTACAGTGAAATGGACAGTTATGTTTATAAAAAGGCTTATTTTATGTCTGCTACTTACGTGAAATTGTTCACATAAAACTGTCAGAACAGACAGCAACTGGGGAGTAGCCAGCCTATTCAGTAGAAAAGGATTTATTTTATTAAATTGTTTTATATTACAGGTATGTCTGCTTCCACTGTTTTTCACTCCAAAGCTTTATAAGGATCTTGTGGGAAATGCAATCATATGGAGTAATTTACAGGATAGAAATGAGTAACATGGACATTCAGATTGAGAGACAAATGCTGATGAAGACTTTCTCTGAACGGCTTTATGCCTTGTACCCACGCTAATGTCAGCAATTAGCTACAGCAATTAAAGTGCACTGGCTGCTAGTATATTTGCTAATTGCTTGCCAAATCACTGAGGTTATGTGTAGTAGGTTTTAAAAACCAATACAAATGAATGCTTTTATGCCCTTCCCCAAATGATATTTGCTTAGCTACTACACATTCTTTGCCAAATTGAAAAATTAATGTGTATTGGAATCAGTAATTATGTTTAGTATACGACTTCCTAATTTGGAGGGTAGCTGTTGGAAGTCTTGGTAACTTACTTATACTATAGTCACATAGTTTAAGTAGATTAGCTTAACATTTAGTTTGTGCTAATCACGGAAGGGTGGGTGGAGTATGAAATTAAGCTGGCAGGTGGAGTTTTTGTGCTGTCTGAAACACGGACACGCTTTGAGCACAGCATGATACTGCTCAGCTGCTTTCCTGGAACAGGAGGCGGGCAGAAACCTTGTCGTTTTCACTTGCCTGTTGTTTTCAATTTTATTCATCCACTTTATTACAATTTAGGTCCTGGAAACATTACTTAGCATAAACTTTTTTTGCCCCCCTCTACTTTCTTTATTGACACTTTCCTGGAGGCAAGATGATCCTCAAGTCCCTGCACTTCAGACATTCTTTCCTTTGTATGTCTTTTTGTAGGAGACAGGAAGGAGCTGCACAGCAGGTATGGGGATGAATTCATAGTGCTGCTGCCTTTCTTAGAGCTCTGTTGTGAAAGGTCTTCTATACAAAGTACATCTTTAGCCTCTGCACTTTTACTTGCAGCGTGAATCAGGTTTTCCATTTGTAACCAATGGTTTATGAAAAATGAAGTGTATCACATCATCTGTCTTTCTGCAGTGACCATAACTCAATGTGCCTTAATTGTGAGGGTAAAAATCATAGAGTAACTAAGGTTGGAAAAAACCTGCAAGATCATCCAGACCAGCTGCCCTCCTATCACCAATATTTCTCACTAAACCATGTTCCTCCATGCAACATCTAAACATTCTTTGAATATCTCCAGGGTCACTGAATCCACCACCTCCCTGGGCAGCCCATTCCAGTGCCTGATCACTCTTTCAGAGGAGCATATTAAACCCAAGTTTGGGAATTTCTGGTAATTAATTTTTGGCTGAAGGCAAAGGAATTAACTCCTGCTAGTCCACTGTCACTCGTGACTGGGCCTGGCAGCGCAATTGGTGGGTTTGTTCTTGTCCCCATTATTCAGTCAGTGTGCATTCCTTTTTTTAAGAACTCCTCATGTCATTCCAGACTGCAATGGAAGTGATGCAGTTCAGCAAGGAGGAGGTGCGAGAAGTTTTGAGGCTGCTGGCTGGCATTTTGCATCTAGGAAACATTGAGTTTATCACTGCTGGTGGGGCACAGGTGTCCTTTAAAACAGGTGAGAAGTCTGCACTTCCTTGTAGTTTGCCAGTATTTCTTGAGGTTATGAAACTTACATTCATTGCTAGTATATCAGACCATATCAAAGACATTGAAAGGGTCTTATTGCATTTTAGCATCTGTAAATGTCAACTGAAGTGTTGGTTTTGCTTTTTAACAGATGAAGCAGATAAGTCTTCATTGTTGGATGCTAGATCTCAGTTAGGAAATACCTTGAGTGTATTTTTATTCCATTAATACCAGTAAAATTCCAATTCAATGGCTTGCTTGAAATTATATTTTTGCAATAGAAAAATACTAAAATTTGAGTGCAAAAATGTGCTCCTTAACTAGAAATACATAAGACTAGGCTTAGGAACATTTTAAATATTTGTTCACATATAGCAATAGAACATAACATTTTGTGCTGTTTTACATATTACAGAAAAATTGCACATTAAAATATAAATGTAAGAAAAAGAATTCATTGTTTTTTTGTTTTGTTTTGTTTTCATCATCCCAAAGAAAGCAGAAACATTTGTGTGGAAACTGATTTACTTTTTGTATATGGAAAAGTATATTGATGTACGAAGAAGATTGTTGGAATCCTTATTATGTAGCAGTAAGAGGAAAAATACGTGACTTAATTGTGATGAATTTCTACTATAAATTCCTCAATCTGTTCAGTTTGTAATACTGTACCTTACGTATTAGAGAACATACTTGTATTTGTCTCCTTTTGGCAGCTCTGGGTAGATCTGCAGAACTACTGGGGTTGGACTCCACACAGTTAACTGAAGCATTGACACAGAGGTCAATGATACTCAGGGGAGAAGAAATCCTAACACCTCTTAGTATACAACAGGTAAAAGCACCTGTGTTTTCATGTGTTTCTGTGGCCTTTTAAATATATGGATCTGTTTTTTATCAGTTAATCTGGTTGCTCAGGAACAGCAGCTTAGCTCATACATTAAAGTTACTGTCAAAAATTCTGTAATTGGTGTAATTGGACTTCTAGAAATCTCAATAGATCTTATTCGATCATTCTTGCCTAGACTTCTAGCTTGGCTCTTATAGCTATTATTTTCTGATTGCTTAACATTTTTTTCCAAATTGTAATCGTGTAGGCTAACATTATCCATTATGGATGTTTGTATTTGGTGTATTAGAAAATTTTAATTAGAAATAATTGTGTTATTTATAAGAAAGGAATTAGAGAGATATATGTCAAAATATGCTTTCTAATGGAAGGGGGCAAAATAAAATGTTATTTCCTATCCTTCTCTTTTCCTCACCCCCAGTTTAGTCCTGTAGTTTTCCAATCTTTGTCTGCTTTAGTTTTGAAATGCAATTTTAGAGCCATGTAGATTAGATATCCTATAACTTACCCTGTTAAAGCTTAATTGAGGGATTTTGGTGTCTATTAAGACAATTACTGTTAAGCTACATAGAAATATAAAATTGCTTGCATTATCGCTTGCTTTGTGCTGTGCAGAGAGCACTGGCTGGCTAAGTCTGCTAAGTTTTCAGTTACAGTTATGAATGAGGTATTGTGTTGTTTTTATTGCAGGCAATAGATAGCAGAGATTCTATGGCTATGGCACTTTATTCTCAGTGTTTCGCTTGGGTCATTAAGAAAATCAACAGCAGAATCAGAAGCAAGGAGGACTTCAAGTCCATTGGAATTTTGGACATATTTGGATTTGAAAACTTTGAGGTACACTTCAGAAGTTTGTTTGGATGGATTGTCTGATACTGATGCTTCATTGTTCTGTATACGTTTGTCATCTTCACTGGAATTTGTTTATTAAATATGTTATGACTTAGTTCATTGCTTGCAAGTAAAATACTTAGCATATGCATTTCTTAAAATTTCTTGTCTTTTTAGGTAAACCGTTTTGAACAGTTCAATATTAACTATGCAAATGAAAAGCTCCAGGAGTATTTCAATAAGCACATTTTTTCTTTGGAGCAACTGGAATACAGCAGGTAAGAGTTACAGGTAAAATTTGAAAGAATTTTGGAAATAGAAATATTCACCCGAAATTTGGGTTACCAGCTATTTCAGCTTGCTTTGAAAATATCTTATTCTATGGCTGCATGTTTTTTTAAAAGCAAGCTGATATCATATTCGTTTGCAAGACAAACCCATAATCTCCTCCTATTTGTATATTTAAAATCTTTTCCCTGTAGTTATCAGTAAAAAGGCTCTCCTTATTTTCCTTAGGGAAGGTCTAGTTTGGGAAGATATTGACTGGACAGACAATGGTGAATGCTTGGATCTTATTGAAAAGGTAATAAAGTATTTGATATCAGTACCTAGTTCTAGGTTGTGCTCTTAAGTAATGTTTATAAAACACTTCCGGACAACAAAAAACAGATGATAGCAGCTCTTGTATGTTTAAGCAGTGAACTTCTGATGTGATCGTTTTCATGCACTGTATTAACATATTCTAGATTGTATTCTAAATTCAACATGCCTATCTTTCCTTGTAGTAGCTTTTAACAGTGTACAACTATATATAAAAGCAATATTTGCAAATGGTTAGAAAAGAAACAAAGGACATTATCTTCAGTTATGAACCTTTCCTTGCTCTTTGGTTGTTTTTTGTTTTTTTTTTGCATACTTTTCTATTAATTACACTAATAATCACTACAATAGTAAAAATTACAAATGGAACTCAACAGAGTCCAAATTTAAAATGTAAAATACAAGCTATCTTTTTCGTTGAAGACGTTGCAAGTCTGCAGAGAACACTGACTGGTGGAGAAGGGAATAGGATGGGACAGAAAGAATGACGGTGTCTTTCTCCCATAATTGCTTTTTCTGGGTTGCCTGACAATTTTTGCTTTGTCTGTAATTTGACTTGTGTTCTTATTAGTTCTAAAGAAAGATGTAGAAGAGAATGAGGTTTCTACATGATTATTAATAGGAATATTAGCAACAAAGGTCATATGAGAACTAAGATCGCTGCCTAGAAATGGCTGAATTCCATCTGTCTAGATGTCCAAGCCTAAGTTACATATAGTTTCATTCGTGTTCACTTCTGGCAGCTGTACAAGAAAGCAGCATGAATTTATCTCTGTAGTGGAGTGCATGGCTTTTTGAGTTCAAGTGATCACAGAACTGTGGTGGTGGGCAGAAAATGCATCTGTCAGGATGTGACTGCCATTAGGACAGTGGAGTTTGACAGAGGCTCTTCTGGGCCAATGGGAGGTAACTTATTAAAATGTGCACCTGAAGAACTGTGTTTTTTTGAGAGGCTGTATCAACCTAAAACTTGCTGGACACATTAATTAACTACAAAGTAGCTTACTTTGTTTACTGCCTATGCTAGTACAAGAAGTAGGGAACATCAAAGGAAATTATGCAGAGACATTTGCAAAACAAAGGGAGGGTCTGATTTGCATGGTGCATAGTTAAGCTGGGCATCTCTTGCTATGCCCTTGGCACTGTGGGTGCTGGAAGTTCTCATTGGTTCTCAAGTAAGTAGATAAATTCATGGAAGAAAAAATGTTGAATAACTCAGACTTGGGGAGCTCCTAAGTTACCAATCACCAGAGATCCTGGAGGCTGGAGTTGTATTCTGTGTCAATGTCACTGTATGTACCTAAACACTCCCTACATCAAGAAGACTGTAGCTTCTTCCAGTGCCTTTTTTTTTTTGTTTTATTTTATTTTGCCTGCATATCTTATACTATTTGCTTCAAAAGGAAAGTTGCCAGGAGAATAGGGTTGTAGTCTTCTAGGAGACTGGGCTTTTAGTTACGTACTTTTGGCTTTGCATTTCTCTGCAAACGGTAACTTCAAGAATGTTGTAATTTTTCCAAACTGAGGATGAGGTCTATATCTGTGTAACTCATCTTATGCCTGTTTATTTATTTATTTTTTTTGCTGTTCTAGAAACTTGGCCTGCTGGCACTCATCAATGAAGAGAGCCATTTCCCTCAAGCTACTGACTCCACTTTACTGGAGAAGCTGAATGCCCAGCACACTGTATGTGATGTTTTGCTGATGTGTCCTGTGTGCAGTAAGGAGGCTCCTTCTGCTTTTGTAGAAGTCTGTGATTCAAATATGGTTCATAGTTGTAGAGAATGTCTTGGACGTGATCCTACTTGATGGCAGGCCACATCATTTGCTTTGAGGACTGAGTCAGTTATCTTCTTAATGTCCAGTCGTACCTTGCTACTGTCCAGTTAGAGTTCCATATTGGGAACAAGTCAAATTCTGCTCCTATGTCAGTGACAGCCTACAGTAATGCAATTTACCTAGATTTTCCATTTCCCTTGATTTAAGGAAATAATCACACCGATGTCATTTAGGGTTGCTGTTCTCTCTGTACAGGTTAGTGTTACTTTTAGTTGTAATCCTGGAAATATTTTCAAGAATTTTGGTGATTCAGGCATATGTCTACTGATTTTTGTAACTGCTGGTTTAAGGCAGAGCCTCCTTTTCAAAATGCCTTTAATAGGTGGGTTTGCCAGGTGGTTTCAGCTTCAATATAATGCCTTTGTAGATGCTATAAATCTGTTGTTTTTATTGCATTTGGAGCATCCCAGACTAACAGATCCTATTATTATAAGATGGTTGTTTACTTTTGCAGTACAAATCTTCTGGGAAGTTTGCAGAAAGACAATGCTTTGTTTAAATCTGGGTTTAGAAGGTAATATTATTCTATTCCCTGACTCTCTCAAAATATTTCTCTCTTTTCTTTTTTCTCCAATTAGAACAATCCTTTTTATGTAAAGCCACGAGTTGCTGTTCACAACTTTGGAGTGAAACACTACGCTGGGGAGGTAATTTTATTTGCTGAAATTATTCCAAACAGAGCTTTCATTAACTTAATTTTACCCTGAGGCTGCTGAAAATTAACTAAAGCACTCTGTTCCCTCAGTGCTTTTTACAGTAGCACCATTGTGAGAGCTGCTTGACTGCTTGGCTTGTTGTTCGAATCAGCTCTGTTTCCTGCTAGGTCCAGTATGATGTCCGGGGGATCTTGGAGAAGAACAGAGATACATTCAGAGATGATCTCCTGAATTTGCTTCGTGAAAGCAGGTACATTTCTGTGATATTTTTATTTATTTATTTATTTATTTTAGGATATCATGTTAAAAGGATATCATGTTAAAAGGTATCATATCAGCTAGCTCTGCTTGGGGTTGACTATGCTAAATGTTGCATAATACTACAGAGTTGAAATCTCTCACTGAGTCAGGCTTTCCCACACTGTACAGTACTTTGTTCCTGTTCAATACAGAGGGGTGCTAGACAGCGACTTGCTAAGTAAGCTGACTAGATAAGTTAGGATACTGAAAGTAGCTGATGATTTTTGACTGTTTCAGGACGCCTCACAGGAAAGTGATTGCATGATTTTTGTTCCACATAGAAGCTCAATTTCCTTGTATTTCTGGCATTTCCAGAAATTGGTGAAAGTTTAGTGTTCAAGACCTACCACAGTGCAAATTAATTGCAGTAGTTTAAAAGGAAAGATGTCCAAAACTAGTTTATATTACCGGAATCTTACTCTTGGATGTCTTTGCTGCTCGTGTGCCTCCTGTCGTTTTGTTGTTAGGTCTCAAGATCCTTGCAGTACTTTGTGAGATGGAGCAGGACCATATGCCTTTCTGTAAGGATTTTATTTAGACTCCAGGACACACAGAGGGCTCCCAGGAGAAGAGGGCTTGGAGCCTAGGTTGTTTCTGTTCTCAGCTGCTACCTTAGTCCATCCAGTTGTCCTGCTTTGCTCTGGGAATTGTTTGTAAATCCCTCAGCTCTTCTGTGCAGGGGAAACTATCAGTGAGAATTTCCTTCACTGTTCCTTGTTTTGCTTTTGTGATGTATCTGACATGAAAGCCATCAACTGAAGTATGTAGGTAGAAGAAGCAAATGAGTTAAAGATACACAACCCAGTTTTGCTCTTGCACCAATGTCTGTCTGGAGTTAAAGGATCTGTGTTTCTTTAGTAGTGGTAGGAGAGGGATACCAAACTGATAGTGTGAAGAATAGCATTTACAGCTAGCATCTGAAAGTGAAGCTCATGTAGGTAGCTATTTTGTGTTGTCTTTCATAACAAATAGGAAGTCTTGGATTTTAGTCCTTAGGTACTTGTTACAGTCATTTGGAATTTTGTTTGAGTGAATGGAGTAAAATGCAGCAAAAACTCTTTGCTCTTCATTTCCCTAATTATGTGCTGGGAATGAAGAGGTGAAGAACCTCTTTGTTATGTCTTGGTTTGGGTCTTCTTTTTTTCTTCTTCTTTATTTTATTTTTTTTTTTTTTTTGCTCCCCTGAATACATTCTGCAAAGGTAGCGTCTAAGTTTTGGAGAAAATTGATAAGCATTATTTGCATGGAAGAGTTGCTTTCAAAGAGAAAGAGCTTACTCTGCATTTTATAGTTGTAAATCTTATACACTTCAGAGATTTTGTTTTTCCTTCCTGTTTCAGTCTTGATTTCATCTATGATCTTTTTGAACACGTTTCAAGTCGCAACAATCAAGACACTCTTAAATGCGGAAGCAAGCACAGGAAACCCACTGTCAGTCTACAGTTCAAGGTTAGTTATTGTGTCATCTCTGCTCTGTATCTAATCAGTGACAGATAAACCTTATTCAGTAAAGAACAACTGTAGATCAAAACAGGTGAAAATTCAGCATCAGAGCACTGCTTGGGGCATACTAGCTAGCCTCAAGCAGAAGCCAACCTTCTCATTCTACCATCCACACAAAACTCCAGTTGCTTTCCACTTGCTTACCTGTCCTTATTGTAAATCTCTTCTGTGAAGTTGGTCGCTGGTCTTGTTTTTTTCTTTCTAATTCAAAACCAGCCACACAGTGGCGCAAAGCCTTGCAGCAGTGCCTGTGTGCAATGAAAAATAACCTTTGAGTCAATATCTTATTAAGGTGTTGTACTTCTTTTTAACTTAGTTTGAAAAACATTATTATTTAAAATCTTTTCTGAGTCTCTATAGCTTTGCCATCAAGAATGGCACTAAATTGAAATCTAGCATAAAGTCTATCTGTAAAGAATTTTAAAGATTGGCACAAACCCGTCCTTAAATTACATGAGTACAAGTCTGGATTAGTTGTCTTTCATTTTGCTTAAATTAATATACATTTGCACTCTTCATTCACTTTTTTTTTTAAGAGTGCAGACTCAATCCCCTTGAGGGCAGATTTTATCCAAACAGATTATTGCTGACTGTTGGACAGAACAGCAAGTAACGTATGCTGGGATGCACACAATGTATTTTATTAAAAGCACTGATGTTGTATACCCTGAACATATCTCTGTGCTATCATTGCTTGTCTCACAGAGTACTCATTTCTCGAGATGGGGTGGTATTTTTTGATATCTCTTTAGGATAAAGGAAGACTGTTTGTTTCCACATACTTTTTTGTTTTTGTGCAAAGTAGATCTTCAGACAGTACTACATAGAAATTGATCATATTTTTGCTTCCATCTTACAAGGACTAGTATACAGCATTCCATTTAATCTTCATCAGGATCCGTGGACAGCATAAAGCATGATAAAATATGATGTAAAAACATGGTTGCCTCTTATCCAAAGCTGCTCTAACTGACGATTAACTGGTCAGCATGCTTTACAAGAAGTTGACTTTCATACCTTCCCCAAAGGATCTATTTGGGCATTTTTCCATGTTTTAAAGCCTTCCAGGGGTTTGTGCATCTCATTTCAGTTGAATGAAACTGAGTAAAACTGTGAAGGCAAAGTTCTTAGTACAAGCCAATTAACCTTCATTTGACAGCTTTGATGGGGAGGGATGCCAGGGGGTGCATGTAGAATAGCTGAAGTTGGCTATCACCTGTTTCAGTCTATTGCTTAAAGCAGAGCTTACTTCAGATTGGTACATCATCTGACACTGACTTAAAGGTGTGCAGAACTTTGTAAAATCTGGCTACCTGCATGAAAGATAGCTGTGAAAACATAGCAATCAATTTTTGTTTAGACTGACCAAGTTTCCAATCTGTGCAAGTTGTAGCCACTGTTGCTAGAACTCCAAGAATTGACTTAGTTGTCCATAGATACAGTAATATTCATGCAGGCTTGTACATATGAAGCCTTTACTTTTTAAAGCTGTAAATATTTGTCCTTACACTAGAATATTTGCCTTTGTATCTTCTTGCTGTTTAATATTTGCAGCCCTTGAGTCCTGGCCTGGAGGCCAGCAAAGGCAAACAAGGCAGACAGCTATCATTTGTGTCTCCAGTCACTTTACCATTTGCTCCCTTGACTCTGTAGCAATTCCTTTGCACATCCGCAACTTTGCCTGTTGCCTTTATCGCTTCACATTTAATTATCAAGAAAGCCCTTGGTTTGCAGATTAAAGCAAGAATTTCTTGCAACACACTGCCCTTGGCAGTTTCACTTGAGAACATATGGTAGGACACACAGTTGCTCCTTTAAAAAGTGAATTTTCTGCCTCTGTGGCTGCTTACTCTGTATTCTCTCTGCTGCCTGGCACACAGCACTACCTTTGAAGGATAAAGCATTATCATTGCTAGTTTTCAGGTCTATTTGGAGCCTGGGCTCTATTTAGTCATTTGTATCTTTGCAAAGTAAATATAAAACTTCAGTTTTAAATGGTATATCTATTTAATAATGCAGAATGGGGCAAGTTGGAATAAGATATGGAATGATGGCTCAGGAGGGAAAGGAGTGGATGTGTAATTAAAATAATAATCATATAAGGACTGAGGGATTTTTGATTTTTATCTCCCGTTTGAGGTTAAGATAACTGAGAGCCTAATGTGTGTTGGGTCATACAGAGTTCCAGAACTCAGAGTATTTTATTTTTCCTGAAGCTTGTATTTTATCTTTCTATTACTAAATGCAGTTAACTATCAAATGAAATAACTGTGGAACTGCCTAATGCTGCAAGTGTTGTCTTTCATTAAGAGATATTTTCTTTGCCACTGTATTCTTCACTCAATTTTTTGTAAATTTAGGGCATTTCTTTGAAAAATAAGCACTGATAAAACAATGGCTATTGTATCCTGAAGTCTTTTTTCAAAGATGTTTTCCTTTTTTTTTTTTTCTGCCTTCTTGTTGAATTACATTTACTGCCAGTGTCCTTTTAGCGGTAAAGAGTGACCGTATAGGAAACTAGGAAACTCTGTATGCACAAAATGCTGCTGATTGAAGGCAAAATGGAAAATGAATGGGTATGGGGTGGCTGGAAGGAAAAGAGGAATCCTACTTTTTGCAGCTATTTAATTCCACCTTAAACCCTCTTGTCCTGCTTTGTGACCTGCTTGAGTATTGCTGACTGGGAGTACAGATCCTAAGTCTTGAACACTCATTCAAAGATAATTGGAATAGCAATTTTCCAGCTTGAAGTTTCCTTATGAACAGTTTCCTTCATATCCATCTGTATATCTTGTTCACTGTAGGGCACTGATGACGGTTTTAATCAGAAGGGCCAGTGAAAGAACCAAGCATGCATGTATTTGTTCTGTGTGTTCATTGTCTCGTCACTTGACTTACATAATACTGTAATTTCTGGTGAGAACCACTAGGTGTAGCAGTAGATACTCTCTGTTGAGCTGAGCTGTAAGAGCTTATGCCAGGGTATTTTACTTGTACAAAAAGCCCACTCCTGAAGTGCTGTCTTTGTGTTTTAGGAATCACTTCATTCCTTAATGGCAACGCTGAGTTCTTCAAATCCTTTCTTTGTTCGGTGCATCAAACCCAATGTGCAGAAGGTAAGATTTAAAATTTCTCCCATCTTTTCTGTGTGTCCCAGGCCAAATCTTTTACTAAGTGTGTGGTTATTTACAGCTGTGTGAAACAGACAGTAGCATTCTTCACTAACTTTGTAAAAGAATCTTCCAAGTGAAGACACTGGAAGAAAGTTTTTGAATTTTGCAATCAAACAGAGGCAGCCTCTGTTTCTGGGCACCATTTTAATAGTCATTGTTCAAAACTCTCTGATGTGTATTAAAAAGTTACAAAATGCTGCAACTTTGGCAACTTTGTGAGAGCCTACTTAGGAAAAAAATGTCAAAAATACAACATCAGTTTTAAATCATTAGAGGAAGCAAATGATTGTACTAATAGCAAAACAGATATCACTGACTTGCTGTTATCAAAGTTAGTCTTTCAATGTATGGATAATTCTAGGCATTCTAGCTGCTATGTTCTCTATGTTTTAAAAGGACACTTGGAAACTGAATCGTACTATATCAGTTTACGGATAATGAAAGACAATGTCAAGGCTTGGATGTGTTAGAGGTCTCTGTAGGAGATAAAGAGTTAATAGTATAGCAATTCTGGCTTTATCAGCTGTTGTTCAGCATAGTCTGCATGTGTCAAAAAATGCAACAAGTACAGGTACTAAAAAACCTGTTTTATGGTTTTTACTATTGTAACTTAGAAATAGGTGACTTTGCTATAAATCTGGTTTATATACTACATTCCTGTGGGATATCTGGTTAATTAGCACACACAAAAAAAAAACAAATACAAACGAACAAAAAATCACCTCAAATCAGATAAATATCATTCCAGCTTTTTTGGATTATCTGGATGGTACATCCCTGACTTTACATGCTGTTTTTAACTCCACTTTTGCACCGTTCCTTGTAGTGTGTCAAATAACATGCAGGTTGTACATGTCTTAGCAAGAGGGAGCAATCAGGAGGTCAGCAGAACCTATTTTATGTCTTTGGAAGTATTTGATTTTGATTTGATACTTCTTATTTGGAAGTATCTGAGTACGCTTTGCTTTGCAGTCTCTAGACCCCATGGATGACAGAGTTTTGGCTGGTAGCTGGGGTCAGTGAGCACCTGTCACAGAATAATAAAATTATTTGAGTTGGAAATGATTTTTAAAGGTCATCCAGTTCAACTCCCCTGCAGTGAACAGGGACACCTACAGCTAGATCAGGTTGCTCAGAGCCTCATCCAGCCTGACCTTGAATGTTTCCAGGGGTGAGGCACCCACCACCTGTTCCAGTGCCTTTTCACCCTTATTGTAAAACAAAATCTTTCCTTATATCCAGTCTAAATCTTCCCTCTTTTAGTTTGAAACCATTTCCCTGTGTCCTATCACAGCAAGGCCTGCAATAGAGTCTGACCCCTTCTTTCATACAGCCCCTCTTTAAAAACTGAAAGACCACTCTCAGATCTCCCCTGGAGCCTTTTCTTCAGGATGAAGAGCCCCAGCTCTCTCAGTCTGTTCTTATAGGAGAGGTGTTCCATCCCTTAGATTCTTTTTGTAGCCCTCCTCTGGACACACACTAACAAGTCCACATCTCTCCTGTACTGAGGACTCTACATGTGGATGCAGTACTCCAGATGAGGTCTCACTAGTGCAGAGCAGAGGGGCAGGGTCAGCTCCCTTGATCTGCCAACCACATGTCTTTTGATGCAGCCCAGGATACAGTTGGCTTTGTGGGCTGTTAGGGCACATTGTTGGCTCATGTCCAGCTTGCCATCCACGAGTACCCCCAAGGGATGTGTGCAACATCTCTGATCACTGAGGGAATGCAGTTTTGAAAAGCCTGTTCTCCATTCTCCCATTTCTTTCTGGAAGCCCCACAGCCCTTATAAAGCCCTCCTGCTGCCATTGGAGTATAAGAATTAGTTCAGTAATTTGCATTCTTTTTCTTGTTTGTCCATTTGCATCCAAGAAAGACTGATCTCCACATTGTCAAAATCACAAGGATTTGCCATGGTTGATGCAAGTTGTGTTTCCATAGCAAGGAAGCAGCTGAGTTCTCACTCCCCTATTCCTTGTTGTTCTCACACTCTTTTCCCACTGGAATGCTCCATCCCTGATGAATCTGACGTATGCTACTGTATCTGCACATACATTTTACTAGCATCAAAGTTCTTACACAGTTAGCAGCTGTGAAAATGGAAGCTTTAAAGAAGTCTGAGACTGTTTCGATCTCAGAAACCAGATGTAATTGTAGGATTCTATGCGGTAAAACACTGTAAAGGACCATCTACGGCAATTTCTCGATGGATGTACAAACATATCAATGAAATCTTACACAAAAAAATGGTTGTCCTTGTTCTCCATTAATTTGGTTGCAGATTAATTGGATTTGATGGCTTTAACAAATAAATAAAAGGCTATTTGAAGAGCTAGATTGATGCCAGAGTAGGGAAAAGGTCATGCATTTTACTTGTTGAAGCTGGTGCAGTGGAAGACTTGGTGGGAAATTAGAAGGAAAACCATATATTATACTTGTGAATGGCATTCTTTACTCAAGGAATTGTTCTCAAAATGCATTTTTGTGATTTGCCATTTTGTCTGCTGGGCACTGCTGTCTGTTCCTTCTGTCTCACCAACACGGAGATTTTTAATGCCATCTGGTGAATTAGTTGGTATTAGTCAGTAGTATGCAGCTCCTGCTGAACAGTTCTGCTGTAGAAGCAGGGCTGTGAACAGCATTTGTCTCTTCCGTGGCTTGGCTGGGTTCCATGGATACACATCACATCAGAGTTAAAACTGTCACAGTTTCTCCTGTCATATGACTGATTTCTTTTTTTATTTTTCCAGCTGGACAAAGGAAAACAAGGTGGATCAGTCTGCATTGCTCTGAGCTGGCAATGCCCAAAGAGATGTTAGCAATACAAGAGGTACCAGGGATTATCACATAGGTGACTCACTGAGCAAGGTTCGGTAGAAATACGCTGCTTGAAACATCCAGATGAGGCCCTGAAAGAGAGAAGTTAGGACTGAAAAAGACTAGAATCTTCACTGAGCATTTTTCAGCATGTTTTCTGTCCACTGCAGTAGCAGTGACATGAAATGCTAAAATGTCATCCTTCAAGAAGTATTTAAATAAAATAAATGCTCAAGAATTAACAAATGATGTGAAAGAAAAGTCCACCATAGCTGCTTTTCTGAAAAATGTGGCATTAAAAGAGAGCTGGACAAGAAAAACTCTAAAAGGAGAGATACTAAATTGTGTCATCAAGAGCCTGTCAAGCTACTTGTTGCACTCTTGATTGGATATTAATAGGTGACACCCATCAGTGAGTGTCCCTTGTAATTCTGGAGAGGAGGAGGAGGTGCCCAAGAGCTGTTTCACTTTAGAACTGTGTTTGAATTCTGTAGGTGAATGAGGATAAGCAAATGGAAGGTGTTCAAAGCTTTGAAAAACAGAATATGCAGCTGACAGTTCTTCCTCTGCTCTTCTACTCATTAAAGTTTATTCATGTTAAATGAGAGATGTGATAATTTACAGTAATTATTTGATTTTTAATTGATCAAAAGTTTAATTTTCAAATATGTTACAGTGGCAAGCAAAAACAATTCAGCATATGCAGTAGACTACTAAATATTTACATATCAAAGCAGGATCTACACTCATTAGAGCAATTTCCTAAAGAGAGCACATAGAGTCCATGACCTTTTGTCACAAGACATTTCTGCATTCAGGCCTCGGACAGAAGAACAGAGGACCCATTAATCTTTGGGAGACCCCCAAACAATCAATCTGTATGTTTTCGCAGTTTCCAGTCTCTTCTGAACTAGCCATAACTTGGAAACTTTTCCACTTGGAATGCTTAATGAGTGGTTTCTGCTAATGAAGCCCCTTCTCCTTCATTTCCCTTTACTTCAGTACAGCATTCAGAGCTATGTATCATTTCATCCTTCTGAACTTTGACACAACTTTCTCTGATGTTTTTTTCCTCATGTTTCTTTTCATGCCTCCTTTTCTATCTGATGATGATTCATCCCTGCAACCTTGTCTTTCTGTTCTCCATCTGTCTTTTCGGGGCATATTAAATAATTTTTAAAAAGGTCTTTCTAAAACAAGCTACATCCCTGTTTCTTCCAAGTTTGCTGCTATTAAATAAAAAATTGTTAATCCTTGGGGCTACTTAGAAGAGTCAGTTCAGGGTAAATTTGAGATCTTCATTTTCTTTACAAGCTCTTTTACCTCTTTCAGAGGCAAAAATTCTCCAATTGGTCAGAAGGAGCCAATCTTGGCAGTTGGCTTAACTGTCTTCTCAAGTTCTCTTTTCCATTCAGAATTTTTCATCTGACTCTTTAACATTGGTATAATCACTATGAGTGGTCCCTACTTCCAACATCTGCATTTTTCTCCTGGACAGCCCTATCTGGGCTAATCTTTTTTAAAACTTCAATTATTACATCTTGCATCTGTAATTTCCTGGACTTGAGAATTCAACAGGTTCAGCAGCTGCTGTTTTCTCATGCTCTTAGACAGGCATATCCACTTCTCTTTGGTTAATGAAACAGACCCAGATCTTAGTCCAGTCCAGTTTGGTCCTAGTGGACAAAATCCTGGCTTCATTAGAATTGGCATGAAATTTCTGATGTATGTAAGAATTTCACTGTTTGTGTTTAGGAAACCTGTGTTGGAGTGGGTTGTTTGAACTTTTGAATTGCTGGGCTTCTATTCATCTCACTTTCTACTCGTGTATTGTTGCACTTGTTCCTCTGTTGCAGTGATAGTCTGGCCACTAGCAAGATGCAAGCCGCCTTTGAAGCGTGTGATCACCAAAAGGACAATTATTTTTCTTTGCAATTATTTCACATATAAATATATAGAGAATCTTAAATTTTAATTAGTTAAGATAAAGAAATGAGACAAAATTAAGCCTGTTTTGTAAACCTACTGCAAAAGTAGGTACAAAAAGGTTGTAATGGATTGTGTGAAGATTCATTTTACTTAGTCCTATCATTATGGTGTCTATTCATTCTGAAAAAAAATCAGTGTCCAGGTGCTGAGATTGCTAACAGTGCTTCTGAGGCCAGAGCCATTTAAAAGGATCAAGGCAAGGCTGTTGGAACCTGCAGTGCACTTTGAGATATAGGTCATTAAAGAGCCATGAGACACTGGGATAGCAAGCAGCATGTCCTCTAGTATGAAGTAAGACATAAACATATTCACTTGGCGTCTGAATGAAAATTGTGCTCTTTAAATAGCTCTGAATCATTACAAATGTAAGTATAGCATGATAACAGCCTGAACTCCAATTAGAAGTACAGCTCAGATACAGAGAAACAGTGAGAGAACAGCTTGGTCCTATCTGCAAGGATGATTGTATGAGGGGTGTGGAGCTTGTAGAAGTTCAATGAATGCAGTATGTGAACTGGTTGTCAGCCTGGAATTAGAATATTGTCCTGCATACAGCCATGACTGTATGGATTACTGAGTTTACTTTGTCAGGAGGTTTTTGCAGAAATAAGCATGAGGACAGAGCTAATACAATGCCACTGCAGCAAGAGCAGCCTCAAGATCTAGGGAGGACTCTGAGCTTCAAGGCCATTCTACTAAACTTTCAGCACAGAATGGCTAGCTATCTTTGTTTTTAGAAGTCTTTATTTTATATATATATATATATATATATATATATATATATCCTTAATTCAGTGACCCAGCTTCAAATTTTTGTGCACATCCCACTGCAGTTGTGTCCCATACATGTGCTCTGTATACCAGCCTTGGTCAGTCAGCAGACTGGGTCTCTTTTCTGGAGCATAGGTGCCTTTGTGGCTTTTCTAAGGAGGCTGAGCCCAGGACCTAAAAGCTAAAAAGTGTTAGACCATAAATGGAGGCATCTTTATGGTTTACTGACTCAGCTGTAGTGCCCTGGGGTAGGCCTTCTGCAGGAAAGCTACGGTGTTCACTGGTGCTGGGAGCTGGCACATTACAGGGTGCATCCATTAAAAAGGGAGAAGAGAAATCCTGATCATGGTCCGTACAGCTTCTCTGTAATACTTTGAAAGTAAAGGCAATAAGTTATGTGGCTCAGGTACAACTAAAGGGTGTGTGCGGCGCTGTCTGTAGGAAGTTAAAGTCTGGTATTATTCATTTGCAGGTGTGGAAGCAGCTCGTGTATTAGAGATCTTTTCTGCCTTATTTAAAAATCTGTCTTTAATCACAGTTGTTCTCAATAAATATTTGTCTTAAGTAGGCTTTCTGACTGCCAATTACTGCTGTCATTGGTGCTCAAGGAAGCAGAGCCGCGGGCTCTGAGCATGGATCTGACTTGCTGAAGCAGTCTGGTATGGCTCCCAGCACTGCTGTGCAGGCTCATCCTGCTGAGTAGCCCAGCCATTTCCCAAATCAGAGCATGTTTCCCTGCTTTTACATCGCTTGCCACAAGTGCACGGAGCCAAACACGAGCAATCCTTAGTGCTTTAACTAGCTCATAAGGCTTTATTCTTTCCCAGGAAGGCACAGTCATAAGGTATGGCATCACGCCCAGCTGACGCTGCTTAATTCAGCTACCTGGATCTTGTCGCCTTGGGTTTTACGGAATTACATAGCTTCAAATCAAGACTTGTGGAATATGTCCCAGCTGCATCATTTCCTGGCATATCACTTGAGTAATTAGGCCAGGCACTAGAAGAGTCCTGAGGTGAAAGTGTTATCAGAGAGTGGGTGGAAAGAAAGCTCACAAAGTGCCAGCAGTAATGTTACGTGTGCATCTGAATCCACAGAACAAGACAGTTCATGCAAGGAGCTTTGTGCTGTACAGGCATAGCCCAGTCTTTCTGTTGTCTCTTAGCCGTGTGCCAGTAGTGCCGCCTGGGGTGTCCCTTTGTCCCTGTCCCACCGCACAGCTGCTTGCTGGCCTCAAGTAGGTCATTCCTCTTATGAGGCTACACCTGACAGGTGTGTCCTTCTCCAGCGAGGTTTATTGTCAGTTAAACAGGGCTGACTAGCATCCCTTTGCAAAGTGCAATGGAGTTTATCTTTCAGTCACCATGGTAAGGATAGAGAACAAGGATGGCGCTGCCTGGGAGGAAGCAGCTGCTGTGTTGCAAAGATTGCTTCAAATCCCAGGCAAACAGATTTTGGCATGTTTTGCAGCACGTATGTGCACAAGTCACCAAGTTTCATATAAAGACGGTTTGGTAGGAGTTTGTCTACAAGCAGTAGGAGACATTTTCAGATTTCAGACAGTAACCCTGGTGGTGTGCTCCCATGGGGCCTGCAGGTGGACAAGCACTGCTTTGGGGAAGCAACCTCCAGAGCAGTTCAGTGGACAAATGAAATGGCATTTTTCGAGTGTGTTACTTGCTGTGTTGTTATTCTTTTCTGAACTGATACTTGTGAAGTGAGAAGAACTTAGACTGCTGCAGTAACAGAGAGTCTCACCCATCTTATTCTGTATTTTATACTACCTAGTGGATTTTTGCTTTATTATTTTTTTCATGTGTGATTTGTGACATGGATGGGCATTTGCAGAACTGCAGCTGCTGACCATAAGTCTGGAGTAGTTGTTTTTTTCACATATACCAAGCGAAGAGCTTGGCTTTTCTTCCTTGTGCACTTCGGCGAGCCTTTGAATTGCAAGCATTGTCATGCAAATATGTGCACGCAGAAAGTGTGTACTTCATCGGGCTTTGGGAGTTCTCTTTTTTAACTGCAACAACAACAAAAATCCCCCCACATCTCTAGGTTGCAATTTACATTCAAATTCTATGCGGTGTGTTCTCATGGTAACTTCTACAAGGGAATATGTACAGCCCATGATAAATAGCCACCGTTAAAGCTCCAGAAGTGAGGCTGGGGTAGAGACTATTGTTCTCTAGCAAAAACTTTAGCATTTGTAACTCCCTTGCTGAACTATATCTTAGGGCATTTTGTGCATTTTATCTCTTAAGGTTTAGGAATTTGGCCGTGAAATGTATTTGCATTCTTGATGCTTATAAAGTGAGATTAGCCCCACTGTCCTGTTAGTCAGGAATATCTACAGCAGTTGCTGCAGAGCCAGCCCTCGCCAGGCTTGACTTCCTTTGAGTGCAGCAGGAATGAATTAAGCAAGTACAGCCAAAGATATCACATGAAAGACTTGAAATACGAGTGAGCTGAAGAAAGCCCCGGTCTGTGTGTGTGTGTCTGTGTGTGTGTGCATAGCTGCAGCTGCTAAAGATTCAGTTTTTCACAATGGGGGAACGCTGAAGGGTGAAAAAGTCTTAAAAGGTAAGGAGTTTAATTTGTGCATTTATTTGTGTGATGTTTTTTTTTAAATAATTTCGATCTTGCATGCTTGAAGCTGTGGTGGACTTGTAGAAAGAGAAAAGAAAGCTGAGTTTGGCAGAGCAAGTTGTATGGAAAATGTTTCTGGTCTTGTATTTTCTTTTAAGGAGGCTGAGTGCTTGCAGAATTGGATTTATGAACAGATGACTAAACTACTGGTCTAATCATAATTTCAAACACCAGAAGAGCTTTTCTTCCAAGCAGTCTGCTTTAATAAAACACGCTCTCTCTTTAAGTTAAAGGAGTTATTGTTAGCAGAGCAAGAAAAAAGTCATCAGAGCTAGAGCTGAGTGTGTATGCAGTGGGGGGGGAAGATGTGAGCTGTACTGGTGGTCTGCTTTGGGGCAGAAAGATCTTTTCTGCTGTTCAGCAATTCATGATGTAGATTCAGGAGAACTAGCTATGTAAAGCTGAGGAAAGTAGTACTCCTGCAATTCATTAAGGTGTAAGGCAAGGCTGTAGTTTGGCTTTGATTACACTATGGAAAGTGGCAGTGTGCATTTGAGTGTGAGGAGGTCCAGCAAGAGTCCAGCAGCATCCAGAAGTCTAAATTAATGTTTTCATGCTTCCAGTGAAACTTGATGGAACACTTTTGAGACAGTAATTCTTTCACTGTAGAAACACAAGAAACAGAATATGCTTAAAATATGTATAACCGTACTAATGGGAAAGACATAACAGCAGTGTACTTTGTGTTTGCTTTGTGTTAGTTGCCCCCTTCTGCCCCTTGTGAAACAAACGCCCCAGCCCAGCAGGAAAAATAGCACTTTTCTGGGATCTGCATTTTACTCTTTCTTTCTCACTTAAGGAACTCGCCTCTGCAAACATTAGAACTCAGCCACAGGGTTGAAAATTAGGATAAAATTGCTTGAGAGAACCTGTTAGGAAGGGAATGGGTTGAATCCTGCATTGTAGAAGACTATGGGAGTTTTATTCTGGTCTCGAGCAACCCTGGATTTGCCTTGCAAATCTAGATGGAGGTGATACGATCTGACAAAGTGCATGTGGAACTGGGAAAAGGGAGTCTCATTAGTCCCGATGTTCTTCTCTCTCTGATGTTAAGATATGTCCTTTCAAACCTCAGGTTGTAACAGTGGTGGTTGATCAAGAAGTAGCTTTTTTTTGTTGTGTGGAACATGAACTAAATGTACTTAATAATTTTTTCTGCTAAAGCTGCATAGTTTCAAAAAAGGTAACATCGATTTTGTTTCTTGTTAGCTTATTCAAAAACATGTATTTACAACCTGTGCGCATTGTGAAATAAGTTGAAGCATAACAATATCTTTTTTCTAACACAGCAGCATTGCTGATAGAAAGCAGCTGAAAGCTGTAACACTGTCCCGGCTTTTCAAATCATTGTCAGAGGCACCCTCAGAGCACAAAATTTATGTTAAGAGCAGAATGGAATGTTATTTGGGTTAGTTCTTAAACTTTTTTTTTTCTATTTAACTGTATCTGTGTGCATGTATATATGTGACATTTCTTAATTTAATCAAAGGTACTGCAAACTGAGACTTCATGGGAAAAAAAACTCTTTGTGATAGATTTCTGAGGACTAACTACACTCCAGAACATCTGCAATCATTTCACAACATATTTTAAGCAGGAAGCATTTGCTAAGAGGGCATCAAAGCAGCTTCTTTTTGCTGCCTACTTCACACTCAGTATGTCTTATTTAGTGATTTTAGGCACTTTATAAGCCTAAACAATAAGACGTGTCCATTCCTTGCACTGTTGCTATGTTGCAGGCTGAGTTGTGTCTGTGTAATGGCAATCAACCTAATCTACAGGAAGCTTGGAGTGAAAGCATGATGATGTTTGAGGTTGCTTCTATTGGTCTTTCTCCTCCATGCTCCTGATGAGCTCCCCACTCCAGCGGTAGTGAGCTGGACAGTAGGCCAGGGCTCCTTGGAGCTTGGCTATGGAGATGGTAGGAAGCTAAACTCTGTTGCCTCCTGGACACTGTTTTGTTGTTGAGTCCCATGCATGGGGTAAGTATACATTTCATTTAGGCACAGTTCTGTGAAGTTCCAGGTTTTCTGCACCCAAGCCAAGAAATGCTTGGCACTGTGTAAATCATACAGGCCACTGAGAAGTTTCCAGTTTTGGCTGCCACCTTGGACTGTCTCACACACCTGTGAGCATTGCACAATGTTTAGTGTAGAAAAGGCAAGATTGCTGCCAAACTCTCAGTGCTGTGCTATATTTTCAGAGTTAACAGGATGAGATATATCATGGTGTTTTTGAAACTTACTCTCTGTAAACCTTAAATGTTAGGTGTGTATTTTGTAAGGTTACCAAAGAGCTCAAACTTCTTACGGTCAAGCAAAGATAAAGTAGATTAAGAGAAGGTACCCACTTTCAGAAAGCCAGATGAATGCCGAAGCCACAGTGCCATTGGCTTTCTCAAATGAGTGGCTGCCCCAGATTCAGCACAAAAAGAACATTTGCCAGTCACACAATTTGTGTGTCTTTAGCCAAAAAGAGATCGTGTCCAGCATTTGAGTTACATTACCGTTAAGTGAGTAGTCTTTCAAAGGCAGAAATTACGATTTTTGTTTAAAGTGTCCCAGCACTTAGATGTGTTACAGAAGCTGTTCATGTAATCGGACAATTCACATAGCAAACAAAATCCAGGTTAGAAAAGCTGATTCTGTCCTCATGGTTCCTTTCTGACTCAAACATGTAGGGGTTATGCTTTGTTGTATACTTAGTGCCAGCCTAGGAATTTATCAGAGGAGAAAATGCTGTGTAGACATTGAAAATTGCTGTTAATTTGTGACCACTGGCATGTACAACTGACAGCGCTTCAGATCAGCCAAGTCCTTAAAGGGAATGTGCATCTCATTGGCTTCAATGAGCTCTAAGTGCATGTCAGAAGCTTTGCTTTAGTTATTTATTCTGCTCTGGATGTGCTGGCCTGCACGTAATAGAGTCCCTATAGCCACAATGCCTCTTGTCACACAGCTTTGAAGAAGAGTGAGGCATATGTGCAGCTCTCTTACACTTGTCTACCCGGACTGAAGTTGCAAGTCAGCTGTGCAGAGGCAGAAGGAATTTTTTTTACATCTCTTGTTCCACTGATGTGCAGTCTACAATGCTATCCTGGGAAAACACAGTTTGGGTATGTCAGCAATGAAAATGCATCTTACCAGTCAGGGAGTCTCAATATTGTATTTTCCAGATTTTCTAATGAGAGTGAAGATGGATAGAGGAAAATTCAGTTCTAAATGGCAGAAAGAGCCATGTTCTTAATTAAATGTAACACAGCAGATTGTAAAATTCTAAGTTAGGGCAGAGCTTTTCTCCACAGGATTGTCTTAAAAAATAGATGGAGTCAACAAAGTGTGTGCTTCATGTAAGAAGAAGCACTAAGAAAAAATGGAACTTGCCTTAGAAAAACAAAAGGCCATTGATAAGCGTCCCTGAATGTAAAATTTGCATGCTTACTGGAGATGAACAGTGGCATCTCAGCGAAATCACTGAAGTGGTTGAAGGTTAAATTAATTAAGTGCATATGTCATTTTTACCATCTATTACAATTCATTCTGTGTGTATGTGTACACACACAGATCACTTCATTTTATTTCATGTGGCATATTGGTGTTAAGAGAGAATGATTGCCATGAGTTTGGAGGAACTCTGGAACATGCTAGTAAAGCAAAGTCAGTTAAGTCCGTAGTTAACACCTGATTCACAAGTGCATGGGAACTGGCACAAACATGTAAGCTGGTGCCATTTTTTTGTGAGAGGAAAATACATAGTGTCTTTGATTGCAAGTGTTAGTGCTTGTCAATGTATAATCTATGGCAATGAGATCAAACTGCTTGGTTGTTTTGGGTTGGTTTTTTTTTGGTTTTTTTTTGGCTGCCAAATGAAATTATTAGCAGTGGTTGTAGGGAGTATGGGTAGCTTCTATCCAAGCTCCTGCTGCTGAAGTTGAGTCATTTGTGCCTTCAGCCTGGCCACGGTGGCAGCAGGAGTGGCTATGATCTGCAAGGAGGTGTGGGGGAAAGAGCTTCTCCATCTTTTGTTTAGGTAACATAAAGAAATCAGTGAAAGGGTTTTTTGTTTGTTCTAGGGGGAAAAAAATCTGAATTATTAGATAAATCTAATTTGATTTTGATGCAGTTCTCCAAAACATGAGAGAACTCATGTAGGAGAGTTTCCAACTCTTAATTAAAGAGGGGGCATCTGTTGCATTATAACAAAGGCGTCCAAGAGGAACGTATTTGTTGCCTTTTTCTGTGATATGCACATATAGAAGAACAAACAGCTGCCTTCGTTTTCTGTCCTTTCTTTCAAACATACACTGTTCTCTTGGCCTTGGTATCTTGTTGTCTAGCTGGTTGTAGATCCACAGGGCAAGTCCTGAATTTATAGTATAAAAACCATGAGGATAGAAGAGAAGCAGCACGAAGGACCAAATTCTAAGAAAAATACCAAAGTTAGACTGATGCTATCTGAGATGTGCTGAGATAAAAGAAGTGGGAGTAATTAGCATACTGATTATTAAGCTGGGTCATTTATTTGAGCCATCATGCAACTCTTGATGTCTGCCAGATAGATGTTTCTGCTAATCTTGGGGATCTTCATGACTTTCTGTAAACTCCTGCTTTTAAAGCTTAAAGTGGGTCTTCAGACCTCTGTGAGTCTACAGGACCACTGCAAATCTGCTTAAGCATAGCTCTGTCCCAGGCACTCCAGATGGAAGTGTATCCTTGATGATGATGCAAAACAGCAATTGCCACAGAGATATGGAAGGGGTGCTTTGGTGCAGAATGTTGCATGGTGGTCCCGGGGGCAGCTGAGTGGTGCTTGTCCCTCAGGCTGCTGGGTCGCACGCCACTGCAGCCTGTAGTGAGAGCCAGGGCTGCACACTGAATGGAGCCCTGTGCCTTTGCTGAGATGGGAATAATCTGCCCTTTCAGCACTGCCTGACCTCTGGTTTCCCAGCAACTCGAAGCAGCTCAGTAGAATATTCTGCAGTGTTCCTAATTTACTCATGTAAGGTATTGGCTATGATTGAAGCCTGGCTAATTTCTCATAATGACTTTCACACAGAAGACGATACAAGAAGAAGTGAGAAGACTCCTCAGGAGATATTTTTTTAATTCCTGTCTTTTCTTCAAAGTAGGAAATGTGCTCTAAAGTTTACTTGCTTGAGAAAGCAGCACAGCTGTGCATTACATCAGCTCTGTGTGTTATAGCTGCCTTCTATGGTCTGCTGAGGGAATAAACTACATTCAGGCACACAAAACACATCAGAGGAAGAGAAACTGCTTGTGGGCACAGTATTGAAAAAGGATGCGATCAAGTGTTAACATAACTTTGCTTGAATCTGGTTTTTGGTATTGAACTAGGAAGTTGCTAACTGTCATGGCCATAAAACAAACACATGCACTCCATGCTTAATTAAAGACAAACTTTTTAAATTAAACCTTAAAGTCTTTGGAGTCATGATTTATTATTGCTGCAGGGTTTTTCCTTTTTTTAACACTGGAGTTGATAATGTGAAGGATTTTTTTGTTACTTTGTGACAAATATGTGAAGGCTTTGTAATGACTTAATCTAAGCTAGTGCACAATTCTGCAGCCTGTGTCTTTGTAGACAGTCAGCCACAGTAAAAGTTCAGCCAAACTTCCCTTGCTGGCCTGTCAAATACTTGCATAAGAAATGAACTTGTTTCTGCTCCGATGAAGCTTTTGTGTGGGAAGCACAGCTTTGGATGATAACATGTGCTGCAGGTCAGTAGCTGTGTGTCTCCTTCCTATCTCTGATGCAAAGTCAATCTTTGGGAGTTCCAGTACCAAAGGTTAAAGCAGCCAGCACTAAGCTTTCCTAAATAAATAAATCATTGTTTTATCCACAAATGAAAGGGAGCTGCTGAGATCATTTAGTCTAACCAGCTGCATGGCAAGCAGTCAGAAAAACCACCTGCTGGAAGAAGGAAGACGCCCAGTACTCTCTTTGTGTTTGGTGGTTTTAGAGGGTCCCACCAACACAAATGAGCTGTTCCAATGAATGCAGACAGTAAAAAAAAATGTTGTGCCTTCTCATTTGAATATGTCTTCCCTTGACTTTCATGCTCATGATATCTTTATCTGCTATGTTTTAGAAACTGTTGTTGAAGGTATGCTTTTGGTTTAGGTACTTGCAGAATACCATCAAGGCCTAACAATCCTCTCACTGGTAAGCTCCTCAAGGTCCTCAAGACCCTTACTGCTTTTTTTTGGTCTGGTCTTTACTGTCATGGCCCTTCTCTAAGTGCTTTCCAATTATGCATCCTCCTTTATTGTACTTCAGGTTTAGATGCAGTATTTCAGTAGCAATTACACAGATGAAAAACAAAGGTTAACCCACACAAAGGATCTCACATCCTAAATGGAATTCAGGCATGCGGCCCTGAAGGAATGGTGCATGATCAGACCAAGAGAAAATGGCAGGTCAGTGCCCCAGGACTGAAATGCAAAGCAGTGCCATTTTGATTTATGGTTCCTCTTCTGCTCACCTTGTGCTTTATGAGCTGGCATCCTTTGTCCTTCAGATGAGTGCCATATCAGCTCCTATGTCTTCTCTTGTGTGGAGTTGCAGTCTGAGGAAGGGCTGCTTGATTTTCTGTCCTTGAGGGAAAGGAAGGAGAATTGCAACAGTGGCACAAGTTATCCAATACTATTTCAAGATGTACTGCTGAAGTGATACTGTATTAGCATTGCAGCCAGAATTGGCTACTTGAAGGGCTTCACATATTGAAGTATGAGATAACTTGTGGTAATACTGCAGTAGACATTAAAAGTAGACAGCATTAGGTTCTTAAAATGGTAGTTCCAATACAGTGATTTACAACTGTGTCAGGTTTCAGCCATGCAAGATGAAATTCACCTTAGTAGCAGATTCTCTTGAGTATTTTTGTCCTAATTTCATACTTCCTGATAAATCTTTGGGTCTTTCAGCAATAAAAGCATGATACTAAGAAGTAGCCAATCATGGGATCGTAGGGGTTGGAAGGGACCTCTGGAGATCATTTAGTTCAGCTCCCATTATCTGTGTCATGCAGACAAGAAGGAATCACTTCACAGCAAGCATCCTGAAATGTGTTTTACTGCTTTTAGATACAGAAAGGAACTTATTTGACCGGCCTACCAATACGGTGTCAAATAAAAAAAAACAAAACCCTGTAGGTCATAGTTTAAAAGTCTGATGTGGAGGAATAGAAGTATGATGAAAGTGCTAAAAACAGAACATGGGTGGAGTCTTAGTCTGTGTTGGTTATCTGGAGTCCCTGCTGACCCGCAGGGTCAGGATTTCACCTTGTGCAATTAGTTTGTATGCAGCCTCAGCAGACATGGAGCAGTGCGTGACACAGGCAGGTGGCTTTGTTCTCTTGACCATTGTAACAAACCGGTGTTGACTGCCTTGACATCGGGTTGGTAAGGCAGGACAGCTGTCTTTGTAATTAGTACATCTCAGTATGTTCCTCCATGGTTTGTAGCTATCAGGCAGTCTGATTGATTCTCTTCAGGAGAAGCCTGCTGACTGATCACAATGTGAGGAGAATGAGGCCAGATTGGCGTTTAGTCTGCAGGGATTGGAGGCTTTAATTAGGCTGACTTCAGATGAAATGGCAGTGGATTATTCACAGGTGGGGAAGGAGGGCACGTGAAGAATTCCAGCTGGGACTCTGCTGTGAGTTGTGCCTTCTGTCAGTGCCCTGAGACACTGCCAGAGCTGCTCCAAATCTTAAATCCCTTTTTTCCCGAATGCTCTTAATCGTCTGTTTCACATGGATGGTCCTGTAGGCAAACGGCCTGTGTGACCTGCTGTGCATTTCAATGGACTCTAAATAACGTATTCAAACAACAGAGGCTCACTTCAGCTAAAAACTTAGTCCCTGCATAGATAGCTCTAAACCTACTCAGATAATTTAGTAGTCTCCAGTATTTAAGTGTTAAGTATTTAACAATCTGTTCCTATTCCACCAGGTTTTAATTACTGTACAAGAAATTATACACTGTAATTGTGAGAAATTAGCTTTCCTCTAGGTTTTTAAATTGTCACTGTTGAGAGAAGTGGACAAATCCTGTCTTCAGATATTTTCAGAAAGGAGGGTTTGCAAAGAGGCTGTTGTGTGTTTACTCAGGGCAGCATTTGGTTCATACAAACCAACCAAAAAGAAAATTACTTTGAAATGCAAGACAACAGTGACACAGGCTAGGAAAGTAGTTTAAATAGCTCCAGGATTGCAAGGTTAGTAAGTATTGCTGGTGAAAGAATGAAATCACAGCAAGCAAGTCAGAAGCATTTGAGCAGCTTTCCTCCAATTATCAAGCTACTTCCAGTTCTTATCTTTGCTACAGACTGGCAAGACCTGAAATGTGACATCTTTGTCAGTGGTCCTGACTCAATCATGTCTTGACCCAGTTGAAATCCCTAAACACTGGTGCCAAAGGGTCCCTTTGGTAACGTACTGCTGCATAGCAATGATTGCTTTCATTAAAATATCCTTGAGATGCCCCCGCTTGTACTATAAAGCTGGATGACAGGCAGAGGATAGATACTTTAATTTATTTAGGAATTTATTAATTCTCCACCTTTGGCTGTTTTGAAATGATGGACAAACTCTAAAATTGCTGTTCCATCCATACAGCAGTGTTTTTTAACACCTGCATCTCTAAGCTATAGTATTAGAGTTCCGTTTGTTACTTAAACTGAGCTGTTCTGGGCTGGAAGATGAAGCATACAGGCCAGATGCAGTAGCTGGAATTGAAGAGAAGATCAACTGATCATGTAAACACTTGCTGTTGGTAAATGCAGTACTTGCATGTTCAGACCTGCAGGGCTTATATAAATGAAGCAGTACATCGTTATTGAGCGAGCAGTGAAATCTGGTCTGGAGTCTGGGGGAGACTGTTTGAAATGTAAGGATTGATTTGACAATGCCTGTGCTCTTTACAAGTTACCATCAGCATTACTGGTACTTTTTATAGATTTTCATGCTTTTTTTTTGGGGGGGGGGGGGGAGGGGGGGGTTAGGTCGATACCCAGAGAATTTTGGAATGCAAAATATTCACTGTTATTTAATGTTTATCCAAATATTCCTTGACTTCCCACTGTCATGTGCTGGAAATCTGAAGAAAACTTCTTAGCTGTGACACGTTCTTTGTTTTTATTCTCCTGTACTCTTACATCACTTGTCTATATAGCTACAAATGCTTTGGGATAGGATGGGAACATTTTCAAAAATAGAGCCATCATCAAATGTGCTGCTGTTTTGACCTGAATGTTTTCTGGTTACAGCTGTGTGCACACTTGAGAAGAACACAGAGGGTTTATTTTCTTTATCTTTCTTTGAAATGCACCTGCTCTCAGATGACTGAGACTGACACTCCAGACACACAGAGGTTTTCATGCTCATTGTGCTGTCGCTGTAGTGGTTATGGGGTTGAAACACTGTTGTATAAGAGGATGCCATCGAAGTTGAAGGAGCAAGCACCTGAACAGTGTGTGGCTGGAGAAGCTGGGGGTAGAGAGGTGAAGTGGTTTGTTCAAGGCAGGACAGTGACCAGCATAGCACTGCAGCTCAAGTCTCTTGAATTAACAGGGAGAATGCCCTAGCCCCTGCCCATTCTGCCTTTGCAATTTGTTTTCCTATTGAGACCACAGGCATTTTATTTCCTCTTCTGTCAGGTTGTTTGAGTCCTCGGCTTAAGTCAAGGCTGCTGAGTTGCATGGATGGATGAGAACCGCTAAGCGTCATGTGGTTTAAAAAGCCAAACAATGGGCATGAAGAAATGTTCTTATCAGTTCAGAGAGATTACGTATTATAAGTTAATTTATTCACACATTTCACATTCGTCTTGGAGAAAAGCTTAACATTAGTTTTCACTTGTAGAGTTGGTGACTGAGATCAGAGAAATATGGGAAACTGTTTCAGAAAGATCTGATTTAATAGGTCCCCCTGTGCAGACAGGATAATTTTATTTCTGAAAAAGACATCAGTGCAATTTGGGATGCAGAAGACAACTGCAAGGGGAAGACTCTTTTCAGTTCATGCTTGTTTTTTCAGAGTAAAATTGCTAAGACTTCATTCTAGAAGTGAAGGAGAACAGAATTGAAGAAAAGTGAGAAAAGTTACCGGTTTTCATATAAAAAGTTGTTTTTTCATATCCTTTTATCTATTGTTCTTATCTATTGTTCATCTTTACCAACTCTGTATCTGTCTTCCACACTGGAGCACAGAAAATCAAAACTTGTCAGATATGGCGTCAAACTGATGCCATCCTACACACACTGTCAAAGAGAAATCTATAAACAAGAGACTGAGGGTTTTGTTTGCTTGCTTGCTTTTTTTTTTTTTTCCTTCTGATCTTTCTTTCTCTGTGAAGTTCCTCCTACCTAAACAAAATCCATCATTATTGTGGCTGTACTGAGGCAGCCAGTAGTTCTGGGATGGAAAAGGATGTCTGACTGGTGAAAGCCAGGTGTGCTCTTTGTTTGAACGGAGAAAACAACCTGCAGAACAACAAAAGCTATGTATGTCTTATTCACTTGCAGCCTCCACTGATGGCACTGTGAAGGGTAAGGGGATGCTTTTTTTTTTTTTTTTCCTGACCTCCATCAGACTTCAATCTAAGGAACTATTTTATAACTAAAATTATGCATAGAAATCAGATGTCTGTCCTAATGGCTTCTTCTAACTGTGGCATTAGACAGCAGCTTTGCCCTTCAGGAGGCTCACAGGGTATCAGAGCAGTTATTTAGCAGTGCATGGAGCCAGTCTCACCTGCACTGGTTCCAGGTCACATTATACCCTTGATTCTAGTGTCATACAATGCGAATTCATGGGAGACTTTGGGATGATCAGTGGGTTGGATCACTTCCCCTCTAAGCACAAGATGAGAGGGCTGGAGCTCTCCATCCTGGAGAAGAGAAGGCTCTGAGGAGACATTGTAGCCTTCCGGTACCTGAATAGGCCTACAGGAAAGCTCTGGAGGGATTTTTCATAAGGGCCTGTAGTGACACAATGAGGGGAAATGGCTTTAAACTAGAAGAGTGTAGATTTAGACTAAATATTAGGAAGAAATTCTTTCCTGTGAGGGTGGTGAAATATTGGAACAGGATGCCCTGTGAGGTTGTGGATGCCCCATCCCTGGAAGCAATCAAGGCCAGGCTGGATGGGGCTTTGAGCAACCTGGTCTAGAGGGAGGCGTCCCTGCCTATAGTATGGGGATTGGAACTAGATGATCTTAAAGGTTTCTTCCAATCCAAACCGTTCTAGGGTTCTTTGATTCTGGAAATGAGAAATTACAATTTGTGCTATAAAACAGTGTACCACAAAATAATAATAATAATAATTTAAAAGTAACTTGTATCATGTTGAACAGTCTTAAATCATAGCTATCAAAAGCCTAAGAATTTCTACACACATGTTGGTCAGTGCCCAAATGTGACTGTGACCCATGTGAGTCAGTAGACTTTGCCTTTTGATTTTGTGTGTCAGAGTGGTTTAGTGCTGCCATTCCTTGGTTAAAGGGAAGTATATATGAAAACAAAATCAACTTGAAGCTTATTGCCTCTGTCAAAAATTTTGAAAGCAATCGCTTGAGTTCCTTATCTGCTGCCTTCTCTTTTATAAGGTTGATCTGCACAGCAAACAATTCTGATTTTTTACTATGGAAAACTGTGAATTTTATAGTGATTTATAATCAACTGTGGTTCTGCTTTATGTTATCTGGATTCTTTCTACAAAATACAATTATTCCAAAGTGTTTGTTTGTGAAACGAGTCCTCTTTGCAACAACACTGATAAATGCTTATCAGACCTCTGTTTTACCTGAGTACAAACCTGAAAATGAATGTAATTATCACTGGAATTCTGAAGATACAAGACTGTCCCTCAGCTCCTTAGGTAAATACCCTTTACATAGCTATTTAATACTGCTCCAGGCTTTGTGGCTGTTATGAATGTAGTTGCAGCCCATTTTAGTGTGTTGTGTTCTGGTTCCCTCCCTGACTGGCTGTAGTTCTCCTTATTGCTGAAGTATCTGTGATGGCTCATCCAAAACCCTCCAGGTGATGGGAGATCTGTATCTTCTGGTAACTCCAGAAGGAGAATTGTAGGAGTCCAGCATATTGCTTACCCCTGCCCCCAGGTTTATGCACAACAGCCAAATTTAATGTGGATGTAATTCCAATGATACACCAGGGCAAGATTTGACCCTCCAATTTAATACCACCACATGTCTGTCAGTAATTAAAAATAATTACTTAGGAAAGTGAAGGGATATGCTTATGTAATTAAAATTGCATGGTCCCTATGTTGCCCTGCTGATACCATGTTAACATCTCTTGCAAGGTATCATGCTTTTCTTAAAAAATGCAAGCTTCTGACATCTCAGCTGTTGGTGACAAAACAGGGCTGTGCCTAACTTTTGTATTCACAAGAAAAAATGTTTTTTCTTCCCTTGTGAATCAAAACATGGGTGGAAATGAATTTAAAATCAAAAAAAAAAAAAAAAAGGAAACAAATGTTCAACCCAGCATTGTGGTTGACTTTTGACTCTTGAGGTGCCGGGGGCTGGTAGTGAAGCAGCCAGCTGGCTCTCTAAGCTCCTTGGGCAGGAACAGACATCTGCAGTGTAACTGAAATTTTCCTTGACTCTGGTGTATCCACTCCATTCACACATCTGCCTTGCCACATTGAGAATATAAATTTGTTTCCAGGTGTGATGGGTAGTGTTACCCCTTGAGCCAACCAGAGTATGGGTAAAAGAATCAAAATCAGATATTGAAAAAGATGTATTGACCTGTGTCAGTCTGTGGCATAAATCAGACATGGCTTGTACAATCAGTATTTTGTTCTGATGGTTAGCATGTTCATCTGTGCTCAGTCCTTTCCCTATGGAAACCATTGGTGACCTGTGCAGAGGCAGGATATGAGTTCCTGCAGTTGGATGGTGGGTTTGCAAGACTGGTTCCCTTGCACACCTCTGCCATGGGGAGGGCAGTTACAGGGAGCATTAGCAATTCCAGTCATGACAGTATCAGTGCTTTCAGTGTAAGAATCCATGCATGTGTGCAGTACAATACAAAGATTTGGCTTGCGTATCTGACTGTTGTTGGCAAAATCCAGATTAAACCACAGTATCGAGAAAAAAAGAGTGTTTTCATCACTCACAAAGGCATTTCCTCCCTTAGAATATTAATGTATATATGTGCAGGCACAGAAATAAAATGATAAATTACATTACAGAGGCAGGCTGATGGAGCTGGGGTTGCCTCTAGAGAAGGCTAGATCCAGAGAGACCTTGTTGTGACCTTCCTGTACTTAAAGGAGGCTTACAAGCAAGAGGAGTTCTGACTTTTTACACGACCTGATAGAAATAGCAAAGAGGAAACTAAAAGAGGGGAGATTTAGGTTAGATGTTAGGAAGAAATTATTTACTCAGAACATGGTGAGGCACTGACACAGACTGCTCAGAGAAGCTGTGGGTGCCCCTTCCCTGAGTTGAAGGTTGGGTTGGATGGGGCCCTGAGCAGCCTCACCCTAGTGGGTGGCAGCCCTGCCCATGGCAAGGGTCTGGGGCTTGGGGGTCTTTAAGAAAGTCTCTTTCAGCCCAAGCAATTCTGTGATTCGCAGCAGAACCCTAAACCTAGTGGCAGCCGGTGTGGTGAAGAGTTGACACCTCTCCAGGACTTCCTTGGATGCCATTCATGTAACTCAGAAGTGGGCAGCAGCAGCTTTTGATGGCAAAATTTCTCCATGTGCTCATCCTTCTGCTCAGGTTGATCAAGTTCCTGCAGCACCAACTGCCCCGGGCAGGGCAGGGCTCACCACTGGAACCGGCTGCTTTTTCAAAACCACAAATTATGTGCATTTTTGTTCAGCGCTTTGGACTGCAGAGGAAGGGTCAGAACACAGTATTTTTCCATATGACTTTCAGCTCCTGTTCCAAAGGAAGAGGCTGGAGGATTTTGCTGCAGAAGGAGTGGTGAGGGCTGGGGACATGTTTGTCACTGCAGCTTGGTACTGGAGAAGTAGTCCATCTCTCACTGCTCCAAGATCAATGACAGGAAGGATCACAGTGCCTTGTTTTAGACATTCTGCCTCTTAAAGGATGGAGTTAGAAGCAGATGTGTCAATATTTTAGAAGCTACCTAGCTAGAAAATGAGAGGTAACACCACTAGTATCACTAGCATTCGGTTTTATGTGTAAGCAGATGAAAAAAAAGTTGGAATATTTTTAATTAACTTTTGAGTCTGTCTTTTTGTGAAATTACTTCCAATAAGTTCAGATTTCAGGGAGTCGCTTATTTGCCAGGTTGAAAAAGAAGCATGATGAAAGCCAGTTTATAAATAATAGGAGAGTCCTCTGATTTAGAGTTGCTCAGGGCTTGATCTTGCTCTGATTTCTGTCAGCTGAAGCTCTTGCACTGTCTGCGGTGGGAACTACTTTTACTTAAGCCAGTGACTGTGCGATCCTGCCTTCCAAACTTTCACTTGCAAAGTACTAAAAGCTGCCCTCTAATCCTGCAAATGGCTGTCCAGGAGGGTAAACTGATGTGCTGGAGTGGACCTTCAGGCTTGTGAATTAGAGCACATTTACATGAGGTGTTACTTCAGTGTCGGGACTGTCGGCACTTTGCAGGTGGTGATTAGCGCTGTCTTGAGCTGCTTTGAGTGGTGGTGGCTGCCGCTGCCTTATCTCAAGATATGGCTGAAGCACAGGGTGACCTGAAGTCTTTGGAGACAAGACTGGAAGGCTTCTGAGAGCAGGAGCAGAGCTGGTCTGCACTTGAAGGTTTCCCTGACCATAGTGGCTTGGGCTGTCTTTTTTTCTCAATGAAAAATGATCCCAGAAGAATGATATGCAAACCAAGGGAAACTTAGAGAAGCGGATTTGTTTGTTGTTTTGGGGGCTTTTTTGTTTGGTTGGTTGTTTTTTTTGGTTATTTAGAGGTGAAAACATTTCTGATGCTTAGAATAGACATTTTTTCAAATACTTGCTTGTTTCAGATGCCAGATCAGTTTGATCAGACAGTGGTGCTCAACCAACTGCGCTACTCTGGGATGCTGGAGACTGTGAGGATTCGGAGGGCTGGCTTCCCAGTCCGAAGGCCCTTCCAAGACTTTTATAAAAGGTAAAAGCAGTGACATGTGCACTTCAAATGCGAGTCGTATGTATCAATCAATGTTCTCATGTAGAGGAATAATGTAAAAATCTAATATTAAAAAAAATAGAGTAAAAATAGAACATGTCTCTTAAATGAAGCAATAAATACTTTTTGATTGCCAGGTATAAAGTTCTCATGAGAAACTTAACTCTGCCCGAAGACTTGAATGAGAGATGTGCCATCCTTCTTCGTCTGTATGACAACACAAGTACTGAATGGCAGCTTGGAAAAAATAAGGTAAAATAATCCGACTGCATGTGTTGTGGCTACTGCTTACACAAGGTTGAAGGGATTTTGACTGCACAGCCGCGGAAGTGTAGTTGTAATGGTAATTACATTTGGCCTTAAAGGGAGATGAGCATGTCTGTTGATGCTCTAGAGACTCCTGTAAGTAATTTGTAGTTGTGCTAAGGAATTCACTGTCTGAGGCACTTAAACCTACATGTCACTTACAGAGAAAGAACCCATTTGGGTGGACTCAGACAGGAGCACTGATGAGGATCAGAATGTAGAACACGGTTGTTGGATTTTGGAATTCTGAGAAGTCCCTAGCCCTTGAGGCAGTTCTCTGTTCTACAAGGAGCTCCATTTGTTCCTGTGAACTCACCTACCTGGCTCTTGCTTCGTAGGGGAAGACATGGAGAGGGACTGTAGCCAGTGTTGGTGCTGCGGAGCTGAGCTCCACATGTGCTTGCTTGCCCTAGTCTAGAAGTTCTCAGAGGTACATTCGACCTCCATATGTGTCCTGCCAGACAACCTGAACTTTGCTGTCACTGTTGTTTTTTTTTGAAAGAATTTCACATTGTTTTTATTAGAAGAATGTAACCTTGAGTAATGAAACCATTTGAAACCAGGTGTTTCAGCATGCTCATTTTGCAAGTTTGAAGGTTCCCCAGTGCAGGATCTGAGATTTCCTGACTATTAACACATGGTACAAAGGACTGGAGAGTGGATTACAAACAGCATTCCTTGGCATGTGTAAGGTATCTCAGGGATTATGCTGGGAGATATGATTCTCCCATTTTAAAGTTATTTTGGGACATGAAATCTGAGATATTCTGATTGCAACTGAAGTCGTGTTTCTGCCCATTTTTATAGACTGTGTCTTGCAAATCATACAGTGATAGCAGACAAAGCTAGATGTTGGTTCCTCTTATTGCAGATATAGCAATCCTTATGCACAGACCCTGGACAAGGCTTTAGCATGTTAGCATAATAACATCTATGAGGACCCCAAATTGTTTTAAGCAACTGCTTGGCGGGATCTCAGCAGGAACCAGAGCTCTCTTGTAACCTCCCATTCTGAGGACTGGGATAATTGCCCCCAGAGCTGTGTGTGCATTTTTAAAAGTCTTCATAAATAGCTTATTGTTGAAGAGAACAAGGGAGCATTGGTTTCAGACTGAGCATACTATGGAGCACTTTGTGATTTAAGAGGAGTAGTAACAACATTGCTGTGATTCAGCTTGAGTGTGAAATGTTCATGTTTTTACATCACAAGCTGCATTGCACCTGCTCAGGAAAATGTGTTAGCCTGTGCTTAGTATGTGCTTAACATCTATTTTGGTTCAGGAAGTAGCTGAATGCCTTTCTGAATCAGAATTTTGGGACATTTTTAAAGCCAGTATGTGCAGAGCAAAGGAAGATTGCACACTGAGAGAAAGAAAAGGCTTTTTCCTTCACTACCTGCTTTATACATGAATAAAAACTATGTATTTAAAGAGCTGCCCAGTGCTACTCAGGTAGTGGAACTTTGGGACTCTCAGTGGGACTGTATGTGTTCATTAGCATTGGATAATTAGTTGCAAAATCAAGTCCCTTTCTACATTTAAAACTCAGAACTGTGCCTTTCATCAGTTTTGTGATGGGTTTTTGTACCCCTAAGCTGCTCAAACTAACCAAACAAACAAAAGCCAAAACAAAAATAGTTGATGAATGTGTCCATTGCCCTGTGAGCTCAGAAGGATGTCTGCAGGATGCTGGTTGGCTGTGAGGGATACCAGGCCCAGCACAGCAGTTCTGCACCTGTAAGTACAAGAGCAGGCAGCCTGACTATGGAACTACTCTTATTTCAGTGCGCTTCTGCAGGTTTATACCAGTGACATTTGAAGGAATAAGGATTACAGGAGGTTAAAGAAGCTCTATTTGTAATGTAAAACAGCTGAATTCCCAGGGCAGTCTTTCTGATCCCCAAATATCCTGCTCTGGGTGTCCCTGCTGGAGCAGGGCTTGGACTCTTGGATCCAGAAGGTCCCCTCCAGCCTCTGCCATGCTGTGATTCGATGAAATAAGGAAGTTCATGCTAAGTCCTACAGCTTTTTGGCCCATGTTACTCTTTGATGGCAAAGCCTGGCAATGAATCTATTAATTATATTTAGTGTACTCAATCTTTTCCAACTGAAATCCAAAGTCAGAAGATCATCAGATATTTTCCTTCAAAATAAATATGTTTGCTCTTAAGGAAATGCTGTGCCTGACTCTGAATTCCAAGTTCAGACTTACTGCTCAGAATGGCTTTGTGAGCATGGCTGTCCTTTATCTATGTTACTGTCCACCAGTAAAGACTGAATTTTTCTTGTGTAGGTTTTTCTCCGGGAGTCCTTGGAACACAAGTTAGAGAAGCAGCGAGAAGTGGAAGTCACCAAGGCAGCAATGATTATCCGAGCACACATCTTAGGTTATGCAGCCCGGTAAGTGACTGGATGGGAACGTCAGTAGTTAAGCTTTTGTACAAATAGGTGGGTGTCAGGTAGTAAAATTCCTTGGACACAATTTTTCACTTTTTGTAGGAAGCAGGCATCTGAATCCTGTAAGTGTCTTTTGAAAATAACACCTGATATCCTTAGCAGACTTGTGAATAAAAAAGAAAAAAAATGGGGTTAGAGCTATTTTGATGTAATGAACAGGACAGTATGGAAGACTGGAGGTTAGCCATCCTTGTAATCATATCTTGGTATGAAATAAGTGGTAGAAAATCTAGCAGGATGATACCTAATGGGGCTGCCCCCAAATTATGCATATTTATCTTTGCTTTTTCATGATAGGGAGCAAATGTAACTAGTCAGTTTGGTTCTTTAAGAACTAAACATTAGGTAAGTGATTAATGTTTCATTTGTTTACTCCGCTTCCTGCATTATGTATTAGGTGGAGTTTCTCATCCCATCTGTTTATTTCTCTGCTTTTTCTACAAATCAGCTGAGGACAGTTTGAGGAAACTTGTTTGCATAATGTAGTCTTCTCTTTATATTGTGACTAATATGTTACTCAAAAACTATATTCATTTTTAATGACAGAGATACCTGTGCATAATCTTTCTTTTCAGAGATGTTGGATAGATACCTATGAGTATCTTCTCTGCATGCATATACACATGTACAAGCTGTACTTGGTAGCATTTTCTTGTCAAGGGCACAAGAACATGTAAGACAGGTAGTGTGCATTTCCTTAATGAAAATGCAGATTGCTCTGTCATGGAAATCAGGGAATCTCTTCCCTTTCCTGGGGAAGAGAATGTGAATTAGAATGGAGAAACCACCACAGAGATAGAAAAAATAAACTGCTTCACTACCGTGCCTCATTATTGCAGATCACTATGGTAGGACTTCTCATGACTGCTCATGAATCCTTTGTTTCCTTATAAATTTACTTTATTTTGTGATGTTTCTGTCCTTTTTTTTTTCTTTTTCCCAGAAAGAGGTATAGAAAGATTCTGTACTATGTGGTTGTGATACAGAAGAACTACAGAGCTTTCTCTAGTAGGAAAAGGTTCCTTTGCCTGAAGAAGGCAGCCATTGTTCTTCAGAAGCAGCGGCGAGGCCAGATTGCTCGACGTGTTTTCAGGGAAAGACTAGAGGAGAAGAGGAGACAAGAGGAAGAAAGAAGAAAAGAGGAAGAAGAAAGGTGCAGTATGCTCCCTTGCATCACACTCCATTCCATATTAGGTTTTATTCTGAATAGACTTTCTTGCAGGTAAAGCCAATTGATTTTGGAATTCTGTGCTTCTTTTGATTAAAAAAAGAAGAAGTACTTACATATTCACAGACATATCCTTTGTGACATTATTTTTGGCTGTCTTTCCTTGTGGCAGATGATTGAAAACTGAGCTATTGCCCTAGCACAGGCATTTGATTATCATATGTTGAGATTGATTTGCTAACTATTTTCTTCTCTCACTTTTAGGGAAAGACAAAAGCAAGAAGCAGAGCGTCTTGCTCAGCAGGTAAATGATATTCTTAATACTTGCAGTCATCCTGTTTATTTGAGCATCTCGATCCAACCAGTAAAAAAAAATAAAAGACATTTGTGGTGTTTAAACAGAACTTTTTGTTAGCAGATAAAACCAAAGGAAACTTGATACACTTGTTTGCATGGGAATTTCTTTTACCTCATGCTTCATTTAATTGCTGGCAAAGACAGAACTTTCTGCACGTTCTTGAGCTTTTCAGTATTTCTGAGTAAATGCAATCACTCTTTTATTTTTCTTTTTCTTTCATTTTCTTTCTGATGTAGGGACAAGGGTTCTTTTACATCAATAGCATAATCAGAGTATAGTGCTTACAAACTACAAAATAGTCTTGCATTGAGGAGACAGTATTATATTTTCTTCTGTTTTGAATGCAGGCTGAAGAGGAGAGAAAGAAACAGGAACTGGCTGCCATTCAGAAAGCCCAGAAGGAAGTGGAGCTGAAGCAAGAGGTGGAGAGGCAAAAAGAAAGCAGGCAGGTAGAAGAAATCTTGCGTTTGGAAAAAGAAATTGAAGACCTGCAGCGTGTGAAGAAGCAGCAGGAGCTGACTTTGACCGAGGCTTCATTACAGAGGCTGCAGCAACTCCGAGATGAGGAACTCAGGAGGCTCGAGGATGAAGCTTGTCGAGCAGCCCAGGAGTTCCTGGAATCTCTGAACTTTGCTGAGATCGATGAATGTGTCCGAAACATTGAGAGATCGCTCTCTGTGGGCAGTGGATATCCTGCTGAGCTCACTGAACAAACTGGAAATGCCTGCAGTGAAAAGCCCAATTTTAACTTCAGCCAGCCATATCCTGAGGAGGAGGTAGATGAGGGCTTTGAAGCTGATGATGATGCATTTAAGGATTCACCCAATCCAAGTGAGCACGGCCATTCTGATCAGAGGACCAGTGGCATCAGAACAAGCGATGATTCCTCAGAAGAGGATCCGTATATGAATGATACTGTGGTGCCAACAATTCCTCCTGCTAGCAACACCATGCTTATACCTCCTACCCACGATACAGTCAGTCTCCACAACTCTTCAAGTGGTGAATCTACATACTGCATGCCAGAAAATGTATCGTGTAGACCACCGGACTCTGTGGAACTTATTTCTCCAGATGGAGATTATGATTATGACCAAGATGATTACGAAGATGGTGCTATTACTTCTGGTAGCAGTGTGACCTTTTCTAATTCGCACAGTAGCCAGTGGTCACCAGACTATCGGTGCTCAGTGGGGACATACAATAGCTCTGGAGCATACAGGTTTAGTTCTGAAGGAGCTCAGTCTTCTGTAAGTATCATTCCTTGTATTATCTAACAATTGATTCATGCTTTCTGATTTTTTTCCATTGTACAACCATGCAGTCACTGTAGCTGTTCTTAGAAATGCTTGTATTATATAATTCAACTTATTTACACTGCATACGGGCATGGTTAAGTGCTGATTGCAATTCTAGGGTTATGCAAGGGTATGGTTCTGTGTAGTTTAATGTAGAACTGTGTATTATTTTATGAAGATCTCAGTGCATGGCCATGGATGCAATTCATAAGCAAAATTTGTGTGTCCATTGGAGTGGGAGGATTGGGTAGCATTGTGGGGAACTGATTTTGGAAAAGGCAGATTCAGTTCTGCATGCGAGTCTGAATGGTGTTGAATAAACTGCTTGCAGAAATCCCAAAGATGTCAGATGCATTTGAGATTACTTTAAGAGTAAATTTCAGATGATGGCAAATAGTAGAATTACTGAAGCAGTTAATTGAAGGGCTCTTTTTTCAGTGCTGTTTACTGAATTGACAGTTTACTCTCATTAATATTTTCGGAAGAATGTGATTTCTTCCGCCATTCACAAAATAATTCAGTGAAACTGTGTGTCTGGGAAAGTGAAAACATATTTCAGCAACACTGACTTCTTTTGAAGGAAGATGTTAGCACTAAAATATCTACTACAGTTGAGGTAATAACAGCCGAAGAAATTGTGTTCATTCAGTATATCATAAAATGTTTTAGCTGAAGATTTCTAAACCTGTTTTCTCTAAGCTTTTTCCTGAGAAATCATTTTACCTTTGTTCCTTCCTTTCTTAGTTTGAAGACAGTGAAGAAGATTTTGACTCCAGGTTTGATACAGATGATGAACTTTCCTACCGGAGGGATTCTGTCTATAGCTGTGTTAGCCTGCCCTACTTTCACAGCTTTCTGTACATGAAAGGTATTGGGTGAACAAGAATTTGTTGAACATACAAACTTATCAGAAATATTTAATAAACCTTGTACACTAATTCCTGTAGACTTAAGCTATTTTCAAAATTTTGAAAGGCTGATGGAAAAGTCTGGACAGAGATGCTCTCAAATGAAGTTCCTTTCAGTAACTTACACCTGGCAATGTTCTTCCTCTCTGCAAAGAAACACTGAAATTTTTTCGCTGCCTCTGTTTCATTTTATATCTTTGCCAGCTTGTAAACAATGGAATATCCAATACAAGCATAGCAAAATAGCTTGCAAAGTCAAATTGTAACAAATTTTGAAGGAAGCTTATTCCTACTGTCAAAATCTTGTACCGTGGACAGTGTTCTCTGCTGCAAACCAGCTTTACTGATTTCAGTCAACTTCCATTTGGGTTCTAAAAGAATAAAAGGAAGTGTATGCATAGCAAAGGGACGTAAGAGACTCTAAAAGAATATACTCAGGAGTTCTCTAGTTAAGATTCTTGGACTTAACTTCTAACGATCAGCACAAAATTATAATCTAGGTGAAATCTTGTATCGTTCTCATCACTAGCATAACTTAATTTCTTGGAGTGGAAGTAGGGATGAACAGGTGCATGGATACACTGATGCGAAAAGTGGTGCAATGTATGCTGTCATTGCTAGCATGCTTCTTACCCTCTGACATAGTTAGCAGTAAGGAATGACAAGAATATACTGGTTTGGTTGAGGTTTTTTGTAGCTGAGGTAACAACAATGCAAGCTGTATTGTGTAATTAAACAAAATCACAGAAAGTTTACACACAGCATTGCTACGCTTTGATATGACCGAGCTCACACTGGCATATGTCCCTCTTAAAGTGTGCTTCTTGTAGGTTTTTCCTAGTTTTCTGGTTTTGAGTTGAACATTTACCTCCTAATAACCATAAATAATGAAGTAAACTTTATTCTAAGTTATTATATATTTATTGTATATGTGTGCATCAATATATACTGTATATTTGTATACATGTTACATTATTTTTGTAGTATATTTATTATTATAATTTGTAATTTAAGATTCTTTAGATTACCAACTATATTGTAGCTTTGAGGATATGTAAAAATTAGATCTTTCATTTCGTGTCTTGCAGGAGAGACTCATTTCAACTGCAGCACTGGTCAGCAGTAGCTTTGTTTTATAATGTAATTGTTTGTCTTAACTATGTATGAACCCACATCTATCCCTTTTTGCCAGGTGGCTTAATAAACACATGGAAACGACGCTGGTGTGTCCTGAAAGATGAGACCTTCCTGTGGTTTCGCTCCAAGCAGGAAGCACTTAAGCAGGGTTGGCTTCACAAAAAGGGGGGAGGATCATCTACTCTATCCAGAAGGAACTGGAAGAAACGATGGTTTGTTCTCAGGCAGTCCAGGTTGATGTACTTTGAAAATGACAGTGAAGAAAAGTTAAAGGGTTCTATTGATGTCCGAACGGCAAAGTAGGTTTATATATGTTTATATACTACATGATATCCTACTAAATACTTTTTGGGAGTTATCTGGGAATACACTGAGTGCTCTGCCTTCAAATTGTACAAATGGAAGCATGAGTGTGTTTGATGAAGATCTTGAAAGCAAGTGTTGTCCTTACTTGGCTCTCTTTTAAGTCCACGGAGTGCTGCAGTTAAGGCAGTGCCAAGTACTTCAGAAAGCTGCTGCTGTGGTGAACTTGTCTGTGCCTTCTCCCAGACTAGGAGCTGTACTTAGTCTGTAATGATTCCCAAGGCAATTCAGGGCACATTGCCAAGTCTGTAGCTGGAGGCAAACACAAATGGAGAGGGTGGAATTAATAGGCAATGAATATATATTTAAGTTAGCATGGGTCAAAGCTATATGTTTGGTATACATTTATGATTTTTTACATGTTTGAAATAATTAGGATAGTTCTATGTGAAAGTATTCAAGATGCATATATGCATTTCAAAAATTTAGAATTGCTGAATCAAACTTAACAATTTCTGTCTTGCTAACAGAAGTTTCTTATGCCTTAAAATGCTATGCTTTATATAGCATGCATCAAAAAGGTTTTTTAAGGAATAGTATTTTTACGTTTAAACAGTCAGCATGTTTTATGACTCAGTGGATCTAATTTAAAAATTAGAGCTTGCTAATATTGATAGTCTTGTTTCCGTATAAGGATACATAAGCTTTCCTCCTTGGTAGAGAAAATAGAAATGACTGTACCGCTCATTTACAAGATGCTGACTGGAATCTGCAGCTGTGCATTTTATTTTGTTTGTTTAACAGAAGTAAATTGAAAGTGTAGTTTAATCTTTTATTTGGAAGTCTTGGTTGAGCCTGATTCAGGCAGGACAACGCAAATCGTTTGAGCGGACATCCTGACTTGCTCTTGTCAAACCAGTGTGCTACTGGCTCTGAAGAAACTCTGAATAGAGAGTAAATTTCCTACCACTATCATTTTTTGTTGAAACTGAATTTGTTTCTGTCCCATATGCCATAATGTGTATTTAGTCCTTTTTCTAATGTGCTCAAACCAAATTTTGTTGTCACTGCATGGTTTCATCAGCTGCTCCCTGGGGAAGCTCTTTGCTGTACGTTCCTTTAAAATAGTCGGATAATGGTTGTTGATCCTAACTTGAACTGAAAGTTGAATCATAGATTTGTACATAAACCAGCTGGAAGAAAGGGCACTTGTATTTAAAGTTACATATGTTAGGACAAATAAGCTGTAGCTTTTCTATGTAACTTTAATAATGATTATATTCCTAAGATACCACGTGAGATATATTTCACCATTCCATATTAGCCACCCCATTCCAATTTTATTAATATGATGCTGCTTCACTTAAAATACATAACAAGGAAGTACTGGAGGAAGGAAGACAAATTAAGGAAAACAATACAGAAAAATAGCATTTTGTTTATTTTTAATGCTCAGGAGCTTTTTCCTTAAGCACTCCAAAAATCACCTGAATTCAGTTATTTTTGTGTGGTTTGATAATGCTTTTTCTTTAGTTTGTGTTACAACTATAGAGTAGCCAACTTTGTATAGTGATACTCATAATAGCTTGATTAGCTATTCAGCTTGATAGCTGAAAACATGGCAGTTATGGTTTTGTGTATAAATACTGCCTGATGTCTCAAATTAATCAGGTGTAACAATTCTGATTGCTTTTGTTTCCAATGTCTGTGAGTCTCTCAGCACAATAGCATTTCCAAAATGTGTTGGCAGTGTCTAATACGCAGTCTTGTCATTATCTTCTTTTCAGAGAGATTGTTGATAATACAGGCAAAGAAAATGGTATTGATCTAATAATGGGTGATAGGACCTACCACTTGATTGCTGAGTCTCCTGAGGATGCAAGGTATGGAAATCATCAGGCTTTTTTGTTCTGCTTTTTAGCCTCCATGCCATTCTGTCTTGTGCTTATCATTTTATTAGCCTGCTATCACCAAATAGCCAGACTGTTTTTTCCAGACTTTTTCCAAAGGCCCGCTGATATAAGAAAATCTCATGGCAGAATATTACAGACTCAGACTCTCAGTGACTCAGACTCATTGAAAATTTCCCTAGAAGCTGTTCTGTGCTTTCCCTGTTTTTAGACACTTAAATACAATATGTATGTAGAGAAGCAGTAACTGGCTTTTAATGATTTTCTTTTGCATTATCTTGCTGCATTTAGCTGTGTAGATTAAATCAATATTTAAGATTCCTCTCAGTTAACTGAAATAAAGTACCATTTAAAGGTGAGATCTGTCTACCTAAGCAGAGCCTAAGTATTTTTCAGATAAAAGTTGCAGTGGGATCATTTGATTTTAAAATGAATGCATATTCATGAACAAGAGGTGCACGCAACAGTGTTGGCCTTTCTACCATTTCAAAAAAAGATCTTTCTTTTGCTGCTACCGTATCAAATGGTAGGGGAGGGCTGCTAGGTGAGGAGCAGGCTTAACTTGTCAGTTCGGTTCTACTGTATATCTAATAAATAAATAAAATAAAGTAATCCCCACACTGTTTGTTTTGAGATAATAATATGCTTGCCTATAAAATCAAACATTTGAATAAAGTTAACTTAGTAATCAAATCTTATTACCCATTGCGTTGCTGCCCGAAGGCCTGAGCACAGGATGCCTATGCCAACATTACTTGAGCTAGTTTTGTTCTGAAGCCTTGAAAGTTGCTTCGTTTTTTTTGTCTTTTTTTTTTTTAATTAGAATACCTTAATGTATCATATTGCCCCTGAATAAAAATTCACCAACGCTTACAATGCAGACATTGATTCATTTTTCAGCATCCTTAAAACCACACTTTAAAAAGTAATTCAACACTCATTATGATTCTTGTGTGATGTGAGTAAATTTTAAAGGGAAAGATTAGCTAAAGTCTTACCTATTAAACACATGTACATAACCCAGTAAACACTTTGTAGGGATCAGTAAAGAACTGACAGAAAGAAGACTTGTGTCTGTTGTCATTAATCTCTTTTTTCCTAAGTGTGGAGGAGAAGACACTATACACTATTCTTGTGTATAGTACACATAATATACCATCTAGATTAACTTGTGTTTTATCAATGTGTTCCATGTTTTCTTTTTTTCATACCGATCTTAGAAAACTTTGATGTGGGAGATATGCAAGGATTTCCAGATGAACTCAACTCAAAGCCTTGTTAATGTCTGGCAGTGTTAAGAGTGAAGTACAAAATTACTGGACTGTGCCAGTTCTGTATCTGCTATTGAAAAAAATTATTTTGCACATGGGCTAGATGATTATCTGACGTTGCTTTCTGTTTATATGAAAGGAAAAGAAAAAAACCTGAACCCTTCCCAAAGAGGAATTGCTTTTTCAATCATGATCACAGCGTGCTTGAGAAGTAATGTTTCAGGGTTTAGCCACTGTTTTAAAACCCTCGTCTTTGTCCTTATTCCTGAGTTCTACTACCCAGCTGAAAGCCAAGGGATGTCCCAGAGGGGAAGAAAGTAAAAGGAGAGTAAAATCTGCCTTTGTCTTTTTGCCAAGTGCTGTGATGGATTTATTTTTCATTGCTTAGACAAAAATTACACAATGACATTAGGAAACCTCCGAATTGTTCTTTAAAATTGAATAATAAATTATTACTAACTGTGCATACAGTGCTATGAAGGCCTTTTTGTCATTTATATCAAGACTGACATTTAAATACATTTGCAGTTCCTGAGCCTAATGGAAAAGCTGAATTTAATTTGTGGGAATCTTCAGGAAGATGAGTTTTAGTTTTTTTGACTGATTAGTTCTTTCTCTTCAGAAAACTTTCTCCTCATTCATGTGACCTTGTCTCACATAAGTAAGTAAGTGTAAAGCACAATCCTTCTGTGCATATCTCCAAATCTTAACAAATGAATCAAAGCTAAAAACATTCTCATCTTTTCTCCTACGGTCAGGCATTCTGAATCTTCCTTTTTCTTTCCTTTTCTTTAAACCTTGTGTTATTCCTAATGAAAACATAATCTGTTGGAAAGGACTTGGGATGATAATGGCAATGATGGTACCTTTTGACAGACTACACATTTTCTCAAGCAATTTTGGCAGTTCAGTTTCCAGATGTCTATGTTATGGAAAGCAGTTACTTCTGAATGCTGGAGTTAAGGAGGCAGCATTTCAGTTTCATAGGCATAATTTTTTGACTACAATGACAGATATTTTTACATTTAAAGCCATTAGTTTTGCATTTGTTTTCTCAACCTGGTGGTGGTGAACCCTCTGCACAGAAGTGAGGACTTAGCTTTAAAGGTTGGGCTGTTGAGTCCTTTGAAAACTCAGCCTCAGGTAGTTTTCATTAGAATGGCAAATTCATATCTCGAACAATGGCATTCAGGAACCTGCTGAACAAGTCAAGCTCTGCCCTCAAATTTCTTTCAGTGGAATTGCTTAGAGCAGTTGAGCTTTATCGTATGCAAATGCCAGAATGGTAGAGAGTTCCCAGAAGCAGAAGGTGTGGTTGGAAATAAATCTCTCTGCAACTGCTGCTCAGCACCAAGGCCAGGATACTGGAAATCTCTCTCCCAGTTTTCCCATTGTGGAAATATAAGGCTACTGGAATGGTGCAAGTTGTCTCTGGTTCAACCGCATGGGTCCTTCCAGCTGCTGGATTTTCCAATGCTCCATTGGAAACAAGATCTGTAGAGGTAGTTCCTTGAGGTTTCTGTTCTTTTTCCTCTCTGGACTGTAAGGACATGATGCCCTCTTGGCCTTTGCAGAGGTATTCTTGTAAGTATTGTGTAAGTTGTCACTCTATCAGAGTAGCAGAATTTATAATCTGAAGATTGGGTTTTCCAGTGAAAGCTTTGTACGTAGCTAGCAGTGGTTGTTTTTTTTTTTTTTTCCCCAGATGAAATGTGTGTAATGTGTTACTAATACTTTCTTAACATTCAGATGTTTCGGTGTTCTCAGTGCCAGTTTTCTAGAAATGCTACATCTTATACAAGGAGACAAATGCCTTGTATTTGAAAGGGTACAACATGAATTTGGATAGCAGATCTGGAGGGGCTTGTTTGTATCCAGTAGTACCTGAACTGACATAAAGCTTTGCTGCTTGTATGCATGTTGACAAAAGGAATCTCAAGCAATTTCAAAAACCAGCAGAACCTGCTAGATCTCTGCAGAACAATGACATGACGAGAAGAACATGACAAAAGGCATGTGCACAAGGGATGTGTTTCTTACACTACTGCCTTTCTCTCCACAGCCAGTGGTTTAGTGTTCTGAGTCAAGTCCATGCATCCACTGAGCAAGAGATCCGAGAGATGCATGATGAGCAGGCAAACCCACAAAATGCTGTGGTAAGTCAACATCTGAAGAAACTTTCAGACCAAATATTTTCAGAAAACAAGAGACACTGGTGGCTGCAGCTTCTGACAGTCGCCACCTAATTTCCTTAAATGAAGTGATAGCCAGGACGCTGGTTCCATGTCATAGACTCTGTGCCTGTACAACAGGAGAGACTGATTTTCCTCCCCATCCCTGTCATTCACCTCAATGAAAAATGAGCATTGGTTTCTTTCTTTCTTTTGGTCCAGTTATTTGCCACACCGCAGTGTACAGTTGAGTTTGGAGCCTTGCAAAGATACAGTTAATGAGCAAATTAAAAAACAAAGGGTAAAAGAGTTGAGATTACTTTGGTCCTGCATTTGTCATTCTTTACAACTTCATGATTTAGGTGATAAATTTGGAAGCTACTCTTGGGCAAAGGAAACTAAAACTTCTTCAAAAGGATGCCATTTATATTGGGCGGCACTTTTAGAACAAAACTTCAGGCAGATTTGGGAATGTAGAAGAGGAAGAGCAGTTTCTGAGATGCCTCTGGCTTAACTGGAGATAATCTTCTATTGAATCTGAGTCTCTGAGTCTTCTCCTCACTTAAATGATTAGGAGAAACTAATGCCCAAATGTGCAGCTCACTTTGCTTGATCAAGGCCACTGCTTCTTTCACATGTCTCTGAGTAAAATACTGTGAGTAATGTAATAGTAAATGTCTTCCTCCTTTTCTGCTTGGATATTTGTTTATAGGGTACGCTCGATGTAGGACTAATTGATTCTGTCTGTGCCGCTGACAATCCAGATAGGTAAGTAAGTCAGAACCATGCCTAGTGACTTTCTTTCTTCTTCTCCTTTCACTAGTCAAAATCAGGTGCTTTATACTTTAGTCTATATATTCTGCTGGTCAACCATACATTCACATGATTTATTATTGTCTACCTTTTGTTAGTATCAAACACTGTGTTGAAACAGGAAAGGTAAGAGTGGTGTTCTATGTGGGGGCTTCACTAACTTCACTGGCATTGCTCTATATGTTCAGCAGTTTTGCTACCAAAGTATTCAAAAAGCAGAGGATTAAGTATTTCTTTCACTTACACAAAGTAACACAGCTGAAAAAGAAAAGTGTATTTTTGAGTCTTAGAAGCATAGAATCATAGAACCACAGGGTTGAAAAGGACCTACAAGATCATTTAGTCCAACCATCCTCCCATTGCCATTGCTACCACAGCTACTAAACCATATCTCATAGCTCCTCATCCAGATGCCTCTTGAACACTGCCAGGGACGGCAACTCCACCACCTCCCTGGGCAGCCATTCCAGTGCCTGACCACTCCCTGAGAGAAAACGTTTTTCCTTATGTCTAATTAAAATCTCCTCTGGTACAACTTGTGGCCATTTCCCCAAGTCCTGTTTGTTACCTGGGAGAAGAGGCCAAACCCCTCCTCATCACAACCTCCCTTCAGGAACTTGTAGAGTGCAGTGAGATCTCCCCTGAGCCTCCTCTTCTCCAGACTAAACAATAGCAATGAGGTAGGCAGAAAACTTTTTTTAACATTTTGCATTTTATCTTCCTTTGCAAGAATGTTGTATTCCACATGAAATCACAATTTCCTAGAATAAAATTTTCTTTTACAACAAGCAAGATAATGCAGCATTAGAAAACAAACAAACTGAAAAAAAAAAAACCAAAAAAAAACCAGGGTATTCTTAGTTCCCAAACTAGCAACAGTGTATTGACAGATAAAATTAATCTTAGTTCAGGTTCTGGCTTGGGTTACAGGATTACTGGCTATGAGGTATATTATTTGCACTGTAAACATTCATTCCAGTCCTCTCATTGCAAATGTGTGAAACAGCTGTCTTCAAGTTACTAGTTTCTCCTTGGCTTACCATGATCCGGATACTACAAGTAACTTTGATACAATCACAGCCCAAGCTTCCTAAATAATAGAACACAGATGTCCAAAGCCTTCAAAATGTTGTTAGTGAGGCATGTCTTACAGTTTTGTTTTTTCTTGTAATTTTTCTTTTTTTTTTTTTAGTTCTCTAAGAATGTAAATCAGGGATGGAAGGGTTTTCAATTAGGAAATTAATTTGATTAGGCAATAAAGTATTTCTATTTTGACTAATGTGAAACCACTAGTGCAGCTAAAAAGAGAGAAGCTGAGCAAGGAGCTCTTTGAATCTATATTCAGAAAGATAGATGGGGCTTCTCTCACTTTCCTAAACGGGGGAAAAGGGGAGCCCGGAAGGTTGGCTACTGTTGGTTGTAACCTCGTTTGATAGCTTGATCTGCTTTAGTTTATACCTTAACTCTATCATTTTTCATGTCTCTTGCTATTGCTTTTCTTTTGGAATCACATTGGGCAGCTTTCTAGAGTGTACTTCACATAGCTTAGTCTAAAGCTGATTCCTCATCAGTGGTCAGCAAAAGTACTCTGTTCAGTTCACATTTCTGTGTGTTTCCTCATCCGCCACTTCTGAATAATTTAGCACTGCAGCACCAAAGTGACTGCGTCCAAAACATTAAGTTCTGATTTCTCCTTACCCGCTTCTGTCACACTGCTGAGTGCTACCCACAAACAACATGTTTTCTCTGGCTTTATTAAAGTATATTAAATATTAAATGCTACTAAAATATTCAAAGATATTCCTCTTTCTATTTTTCTGTATTTGCATAGTTATAACTTATTTACACACATTTCACATTACTTGATTTACTGTAATCTCTCTTCAACCAGTATTCTAATTTTACCTCCCAATTATTTTATTTACTTTATATCGACCTCCATCTGGCTTTTAAACGGCACACACTGGTTTTGGATAATGCCATCATATTTGGGTGAACCAATCCCACAAACAATTCTAATTGGTTCTAAATTCTACCCAATTACCTTCTTACCAGGACAATAAAATGAAGATCTATGACTTTCTTGTGCATGGGGCAACCCAGCCTACATCATTCCCATTTTTTACATCTGAAACAGCTCTTTGGAAGTGCATGGATGTGGTCCTGAGCAACCTGCTCTGAGTGTCCCTGCCTGAGCAGAGGAGTTGAACCAAGTGACCTCCAAAGGTCTCTTTCAACCTCTATGATTCTGTGCATTACAAGATGAAAAGAAATGATGGTAAAGGGTTAAAGCAAGTGTTTGTAGGCTGAAAAACCTGCCCCTCTAATCCAGAGAGCCATCAGCACAGTTTGCTCCGGCTAGTTCTTCATGCTTCACTAAATCCCGTGTAGGATTGAATAAAAGCCAAACTCTCATTAAAAATAGATTGTACTGTCTGCAAATTGGGTTGCACTGCATTAAAAATAAAAGAGTCCGTGTTCACATGCTGTTTCACTACAGAGCTTTATAAACTGCAATTGGTTTTGGCTAATGGAACCACTGAAGCAGACGCTCTAAATAAATCTGACCCTGAAATAAAGTTCTGATTATGATCAAAAGCTGATTAAAGACTGGGGGGTTTCTCACAATGGATTTGAGATATGACAAGTTGCAATTTAATTTAAACTCTTCCACCACGCAGAGCCCTGGCACTTTGGTGTGCATCTAAAGTAATTGTGTCTTTTTAAATGCATGATATTTTTGGATGGACAGTATTTATCTGAATACAGAATGCAAACAACGAGTAGTGTTTATGCTGATAGCAAGTGAGTTAAACAGTATATTGATTGTAAAGGCTTTGTTGATCGTCATTTGTTTCTGTAGACCCAACTCCTTTGTGATTATTACTGCAAATCGTGTTCTTCACTGTAATGCTGATACACCTGAAGAGATGCACCACTGGATAACGCTACTTCAGAGGTCAAAGGGGGACACGAGAGTGGAAGGACAAGAATTCATTGTGAGGGGTAAGAACCAAGTTGAATAAAGTGAACAAAGGCCATTAACCAAAAAGGAGATTATTCCCCCTGTATGGTCTTTGTAGTATGCCAGCTCAGCATGGTAGTGCTGGAGCCTCATCTTTATACAGTGGACTTTACTCACAAATTAATAGTTATTCTCCTGATGAGCCAAATAAGAAATCACTGTAATGAGGACCAAATCAGTTTTGTGAGTTGACAAAAGAATTATTCTGTCTGTACGCCAAAGTTGAAACATTTTCATATGGGTATAATACAGTATTTTCATCATTAAACTGTTTGGCAATTTTAATTGAAGTTCTTTAATATGTTAGCTAAACAATTCACATAATGTTTTTGTTGTTAAAAGTATGCAACTAGCTTTTAGCAGCTTAATTTGGTCCGACTTTGTTTTTTTTAAAAAAAAGAAGAGTTTGATTCAAATTGTGTTTTTCACAGGATGGCTGCACAAAGAAGTGAAAAACAACCCGAAGATGTCTTCATTAAAACTAAAAAAGCGTTGGTTTGTTTTGACACACAATTCTTTGGACTACTACAAGAGTTCTGAAAAAAATGCTTTGAAATTGGGTACTCTGGTCCTAAACAGCCTCTGTTCAGTGGTCCCACCTGATGAAAAAATCTTCAAAGAGACGGGTAACTGTATGCTCTGGTTCAAATGTGCTTTGTTAACTTCTGTCCTACCTACATTGTAATGCAACAAACATTGTTCGAGAATATTTTCAGCGGATTATTACAGTTGCAGTTTGATAAATCAAGTTCCTAGGTCACTGAGGGATTTTACAAGGACTTAATGGGCAAAAGACCAAAGTAATAATGTGCACATCAGTAAAAGTTGCTCTCACTGACATTCAGGTTATCACAGATGAGCACTGTTGCTAAGTTAGCTTGAACTCTTACGCTTACACATCAAATACCTGAGAAAGACAAATGGGGAGCACTCTCCTCATACATTATTCTGTATGCTGAGGAACATTGGTGGAACAAGTATAAGGATGTGCTAACCTATGTGCTACACCTGAGTCAGCTCCCCACTGCATTTTCAGAACTGGTTTTCAGCTCAGATGTGGCCATTTGCAAATGAAAAGTGACTGTTGACAGCCCTATGTAATCTCACTGGGGTCACCAACACTTCAAAGAGGATTCTGCTAGTGAAAGATGAAATGGATTTTCTTTAATTGAATCTGTTTCATAAAAAAAAAAAAAAAAGCCTATACAATGATACAGAGAAGCAACTGGATTTTTGTCATAGTTGCCACTTCATTTGTGTAAAATTAATGACTTTTTAATAGAAGCAGTAGCTCGTGCATTACACCTGTTAGTATGTGTGCTGTAGATAATGAAAGACCCATATACAAAATAATCCATTTACAGACAGGACTGGATGAGCAGGGCCCATCAGCTGTGTCACAGTAGTCCACTATATTGTCCTGTGATCACTTTTACTGTGATTACTGGGTGGAAGTGGAAGGCTGCACAGCAGTGACTGTGTTCTTATTCTTATGCCTTTAAAAGGAGAAGAAACTCCTTAAAAAAAACACATGTCTGTATTACAGCATTTCCTTACAAGTTCTTTGTCTCTGAAAAGCTGCCAACACAATCCAGAATTCAGCACTCGGTGTCCAACAGGACTACACGTGTTTTCAAATAGAAGTTGTGGTATTTTTGCAGACATAGCTTCTCTGATTAATAATTTTTATTACTATCCTAGGCTACTGGAATGTAACTGTATATGGGCGCAAACATTGCTACCGCCTCTATACCAAATTACTTAATGAAGCGACCCGCTGGTCAAGTGCCATCCAGAATGTGATTGACACAAAAGCGCCGATTGATACCCCGACTCAGCAATTAATTCAGGATATTAAGGTAGGAACAAACAGGTGGGGGTGGGAAAAAAAGTCTGTTTAAATGTTTGAAATCAGTCTCACTTTTTTGTTGTTGTTGTTGTTGCCTTTCAAGATAAAGCAGAAAATATGAAATTTAATCATGCAGTGACATGGATTGAAGTTGTGGAACCAGCAATATATTCACTCACTTGCTGAAGGAATTTCTATTTAAATGGTGTAATAACAAAGTATAAAGTGCAGCTTGGACAGGAAAAGAGATTTTTTTGTTTCTGTTTTTTTTTTTCTTTTTCCTGAAAACAGTACGAAGCAATACTGGTTTATGTAGCTTACCAGGTATTGCCGTACCAGGCAGTAGTGTGCAGTGTGTGGGTTCATGGGTTAGCAGACCTCTTCTGCTATGTCCACTCTGAGATGCACACCAGGATCAGCTCCTGGGATTGTAGCTTTTTCCTTGTGTTTCATTTCTTGATATGTGGTAGCTTGGACTAAGCATGGATCTGCATGATGAGAAACATACTCAGTTAATGCTTACTGCTTTGTGTAGGGGACATTGCATGTTGGCCAGAGGAGGTTTTCCTGCAGATTTCTGCTTTCAGGGGAGGGGATGATGGTCTTCAGAAGAGAAACAAAAAATAAAAAAAGGCAAGGGGGAGAACTACTAACCTTTTCCCTTTGTGAGAGCCTCCCCCATGGAGAAGAATTATCAGGTCTAAATTTTACGTCTTTGAAGGCTGTTCTTCAGAGCAGTAGAAATATGTGGAAGTTCAGGATTGACAGAAGACAGTGGTTACCCATTTGTCAGTCCTGGGCTAAGAAAGTACAATATTTAGCTGTCAAAATGGGTGCATCAAGTTTACAGCAGCTGTTTTTCTGGACTGTCTGGTGTATGATAGTTCCTGTAGATTACAGCTGATCGGTTTTGCTGTATAAATAATTCTAAAATAAAATTGATGATGGACATCTTGATATAACTCCAGTCATGGAATACTGGAGTAATGCAATTATAACATGAAAATACTCTTCCAGAAACTGTATGAAACTTTATTTTTCTCTCCCGCAACTCTACTGTGATTAGTTTTTAATTGCATAGATAAAGTAGGCTTTTGCAAGTACTGAAGTTAGGAGGCAGTGAGCATCCATAGCCTACAGAGTGCTGCAGCAGCCACAACTGGAGTTACTACCAGCTAACACTGGTTACGCAGATAACTAATCTTTTCACAGGGAATCTAAAGGCACAAAGCATTGCATCACTGCTAATGCTAGAGCCAAACTCCTTCTTTTCTTACCCCAATAGGAAAACTGCCTGAATGCTGACGTGGTTGAACAGATCTATAAGAGGAACCCTATTCTCCGTTACACTCATCATCCACTGCACTCGCCATTGCTGCCACTGCCATATGGGGACATCAATCTAAACTGTAAGTTTTTCAGTCATGCTTTTCTTTATGAAAGACTGAACTGTAGGACATGAGTTTTCAGTCTGTGGCAGATTTACAGTAAGGTAGGCAAAATATATTTTCCAATGAAAGAAAAGGTAGAAAAGGTAGAGAACATTAGTTCATCTAGCAGAGACCATGGGCTTGTGGTGCTCCTACATGGGTGTTACAGAAAGGAGGATTGCTGTTTTTGCTATAATGCTGATTTGTTACTCTCACCTATGCAACTGAGAAGACAATTTGAAAGCCTGGCACCGAAATACAAAACTAAGCCCAGTTCATTCAGTCTCCCTGAATCTCTCTCAAATGGTTATTGTTTCATGACCTGTGAAGGGAAGTACACAGCTTCCAGTTCAGAACAAGTGTAAGGTTAATCAGTTGTGATGGGAAGCGTTACTTACGTGATGAAAGATGTGAGTGGAAATGATTTGAAAAAGTAGTGGTTTTTTTTACTCCTGAAACAGGTGTAACTGTGTCTTTAAATATCTCTTGTTCAGTCATTAACTTAGAAGTCCATTTTAAATTAATTGTTCACAGCTATTGATGATTATGTATTTAATGTCCTTAAGTGGATTTACTTATGTTGCAATTGTGTATTAAACAAGGTATGACTCAAATCAGAAGCTTCATCTCTGGGAGGTGGGTGGGATGTTGACAGCTGATTAAAAGCTAAGGTACTTCCTGATAACTCAAATGATATCTTGCTGCACAAATGACAAGGAGAATTAAAACCTTAGAAGCTTTTCCCTTCTCTTTCCCTTCCTCCTCCTGTCCAATTGCAAGGCATTATTCTGTTCTTGTCACTCTAGCTGCTAGTCCCATGCACAAGTTCCCTGTTCCCCATGGACAGAGAAGGAGAACTTCCTCTGAGTTAGAATCTTTCTGAAGTCTTCCATATCGTAAATGAAGCTCCACAGATAGACTGATGCTCGGTTGTTGCCTTGAATTGCAATTGAAATTTGCAAATTCTATTCACATTCTGCAACAGTATACTGGCTAGTTAGATGCTTAACATTTGTAACATGTGTCTGTACAGTTTTGTACTTTGATGTCCAGTAGGCCTAATTGATTCGGATGTCAGAGTGATCTCTTCCACCCCTTAAACCCAAGTGTTGAATGGTGCTTTTAAGCACCCTGTTGTGAAAGTTGTGAGCTGAATAATCTGCAGTACGAGAACCAATCGCTGCCTTTTCCAGCACTTGAAAAGAAAGTTGCAGTATCATGGCAGAGATCTTGTCTTATTAGTATTGTTTGGGTTTAATTGAACTTCTACTGCAGTAGACAAAAATGATGTTGTGTATCTTTGTCATTTGCATAAGGCACTTTTGCTTTACGTCACTAACAATCTGATTAGCTTATCACTTTCCTGTGACAGTGGCAAAGCAATGCACAATATTTTAAGCTAAATTGTCAGGAATTTCAAAATGGTAGTTCATGCAATTCAGAATAAATCTTAGAAGCAGAATAGCTCATAGAATGAGTTGGCACCATACATTTGAAATGGAAATCATCCTGCATAATAAGGGCTGTAAAGTATCACTGAACAATTCCTATGCTGATTCTGAGTGCTCTCTCTTTCATTTCTCAGTCTAAACACTGTTCTCCCCATTTTTTTGTTCGTAGTGCTGAAAGACAAAGGATACACAACTCTGCAAGATGAAGCAATCAAAATTTTTAACTCTTTACAACAGCTGGAGTCTATGTCTGATCCCATCCCCATAATTCAAGGTATTCTCCAAACAGGACATGATTTACGACCTCTTCGAGATGAGCTCTACTGTCAGCTCATCAAGCAGACCAATAAAGTGCCTAACCCTGGGAGCATGGGGAACCTGTATAGCTGGCAAATACTCACCTGCATGAGTTGCACATTTCTGCCAAGTCGCAGCATCCTCAAATATCTCAAGTTCCATCTCAAAAGGTGAGGAGATTTCAGCTAAAGACCAAGAAAAAAGCTTCACTGTTTTTTTCCCCACAACACGTAACTGCTTAGACGTTTCATAGTGAGACTACAATGTTCAATCTTGTGGTGAACTGGCTACACTAAAGAATAAATTTGAAAAACCGGTTGTAAGAAAACTGTTGGAGTTGATCTCAGTGGAATTATTATTTGAAGAAGCAACCGAAGCCCACTAAACTGAATGCATTGTTTATTAGTGTTGACAAAAGGCAGGAGGAAGCTTTCTATAATTGTGTAGAGTTGCTCAGATGATCCACAGGCAGCATGCCCAGGTCTCATTTCTATCTGTCCAAATCAACCTGCTATAATGTTACTCTTCCTTCTTACCTTAGTTTTGTGAGGTTTTGTATTATGAACATAAAAGACTGCAGCACTGAAAGATGTACTTGAGGTAAAAGGTCCATTTGCAAATCTACTTTAAGACATTAGCAAGTGTTCAGAAAAAAAGAAGCAAAAAACATTTTTGTGAGCCCAGCACAATCCAGAATGTGGAGTTCCTTCTGCTGTGGAGGAACGCAAGGAGTGTGTCATTAGGAAAGGCAAATCATTAGCAACAAACTGTTTTCAGTAATTTCAAATCACATCTGTATTTGTGCTAAAACATGGACTGTGTAAAACACTTTGCTAAACATAATTATTTTATAAATATCTGTGAAAACCTTGAGTTCAAGATATATGTTTCAAACAAAGTAAGATCAGTGAAATACATCAACTGCTTTACATAAATATTAGAGTTGAAAAAGAATCAATCTTGATTCACTTTTTAAAATTTTAATTTCATTAAAAAAATTCCAGCTATCTGATACAATATTTGAAGGTTTCAACACTATCACTGCATAGTCATCATAAAGCATTGCTGTAAGCCTGCAAGAATCTTTTTATGCTGTTTATATCATGAATCTCTGTAATTTTTCATATACTTACCAGCTTCTCCCAGCTCATAAGGCTTAATTTGTATTTTATCATTGGAAATATTCAATAATCAGGACTCCATTAAAGTTCATTGTGAATAAATAATATATAATATTATAGTATATATAATAATCACGAATGAGTTCATTGAAGTTGTTGCTGAATATTTTGTAATATTTGGAGAGAATCCTCAAGAACGTCAGGAATGGAAATCAAGTATCCTAAGGGACGCTACTGCAAAACTGAGCTGTCAAAATTCTATTTGTTTTTTTTTCCGCTGTACCTCAGTGTAGTTTTGTCTTCATTCAGCCACTGTTATTGACAAAAGGGGTGTTGATTAACACGAGATAATTACTATTATCTTGCTGTCAGATCTGAGCCATTACAATGTTCCTGTAGTTACTGATACAAAGGCAGCTGAATTTTTGCTTTCCATTAGGTTTGTAGAACAAAATGACCATGTATGTTTTCTCACAGTGTAAACCACAACACTTTGCGTGACAGTGAGATGAAGCTTTGAGTGTGTCAATTAAATAGCATACAGAATACAGAGGTCATAGAATCATAGGGGGGTATTTTGTCACTTTCAGGAAAAAAACCTTCTCAAGTAAGTTTTCTATGTCACAGACTGGCAGCTTAAAGCAATCCTTGTCTTGCAGAGTTCGTGACCAGTTTCCAGGAACTGAAATGGAGAAATATGCACTTTTTACTTATGAATCTCTGAAGAAAACCAAATGCAGAGAGTTTGTGCCGTCACGGGATGAAATAGAAGCTCTGATCAGCAGACAGGAAATGACATCTACAGTTTATTGCCATGGTGGTGGTTCCTGTAAGATTACAATCAACTCACACACTACAGCTGGAGAGGTGAGAAGAGGTGACAAAACAGCTATGGCACACAGCCAGTTCCTCTTCACATGACAGTTCCAGCCAGTAGCAGCAGTAAACTTCAGAAGCTCCAGGAGTGTCTCCAGCAGTTGAGAGGGCACAGTTGTTCCAGTCAGGGACGGGGAAGAATATATATATATATATATAATGTATATGAACTGTACTTACTCTGCAGAGAAGTATCCAACTACAGATTTCTCTTGTAGGACAAAATACAGGAAAGACTGACAACTTGGTAGAGGCCTTATTGGAATAACTTCAGTAGATATTGGTGTGCATGAGAACCACGTTGCTTGCTGAAGATGGACCACTGTATCTGAGTTGTTGAAATACAGTGGTTATATCTGGCCAGGTGATAGTACATGCATGTTCTAAAATAACCATCATTAGACAGGATAAAAGTTGAATTGGAATTCAGCAATTATTAATAGTGACAGTGAGAATATCTGAGGAGCGTTTTTAGCCTAATGGAAAACTTAACTCTGAATTTTCTCCTATTTGTTTGTTTTGCGTTTGTGGTACCACCTTTCTGTGCTGTGGTTCTTCACGGACTGTTTTTCATTAGGTGGTTGAAAAGTTAATTCGTGGTTTGGCCATGGAGGACAGCAGAAATATGTTTGCTTTGTTTGAATACAATGGAACTACTGATAAAGCAATTGAAAGCAGAACCATTGTGGCTGACGTCTTGGCAAAGTTTGAAAAGTGAGTGTGCTTCCCTTTCTCTCACTGTTCTAATAAGTTGCAGTCAATACATTTACAATGGCAGTAATGCTGAATTCTCTCTTTCCTTGCTTGTTTGTGATGACACAGCTGAATTACACACTTGCCTATTTCTGGAAGGAACAAAAGCATCTTCATTTCTTTTTGTGGTTTTTTTTTTTTTAGACAAATTAATACGCTGCTTATTTATTTGGGTTTGATTTTTCTTAATCTTGACAACAATAGAGTAATATTTCTTATTATTATTTCCACATTTTCCTTTCCAATACCACAAAATTTTCTACCATTATTAAAATTGCAGCTGTCTCAGTTTTGGGAGAACTGAATTGCAGGTAATCATTGCCATTCTGAGTACCACTGCCTAATACACACACATGGAAGTCACCACAGGATGGATCACGTTGCAGTAAGAAAATGTAATGCAAGGCTATGTTCCTGTTTGTCATCCTTACACTGTATGGCAGTCAGCTTCCTTTACCTATATAATAATGGGGGAAAAAAAGGATTGGTTAATGAGCATTCACATTTTTAACAGAACTTAATGATGTTGCTTTTGTCAACAGTTTACTTGGTCACAAATAAAAGATTGCTAAAATAATTTGTTTTAGAGGCAGTTGACTGAGCAGTTGACTGAGAACTGAATCAGCATTTGTAATTTCTTGATTAGGGACTCCTTAGTCTCTAAATATATATCTAGACATATATAGTGCTTAGATTGTTCAGGTGTCAGTTGGGAAAGGAGTTTGATTACAAAGATCTGATCTCTTTCCTTTTTCACGCACGAGTAGACTTTCTGCCACTGCTGAAGCTGGGGAGATGCACTGGAAATTCTACTTCAAGCTCTACTGCTTCCTGGACACAGAAAACGTCCCAAAAGATAGTGTGGAATTTGCCTTCATGTTTGAGCAGGTAAGGAGATAGGTTTTATTTTGAAGCACTTTTAAGAGAAGGAAGAAGCAAGACGTCCAGTCACCATGGGGAGTGCTCTGACTGAGTGTCTTGTTTAATTAAATGTCCTTCTCAAGCAGCATCAGCTTATTCTGATGTGACTGATTGACCTTGAATTTCCAAAAGAATAAATTGGTTGTGCAGAGATCCAGGATTTGAGACTTGGTTCAGAATCACAATCCTTGTGCTGCAGACCGCAATAACATACGAACATTTTATTAATTTTATTATTAAAGATGTACTCTTTTCCCTCAGTCATGTTTATTACAAAGCTGTGGTAGGGCTCTGCTCGTTTGGCTGGAAACATCAGTTTTACAGTCAGATTATTAAATGCAGTAAGTAAAACTAGATAGCTGTTTCTTCCTAACATATAGTTGCATAGATGACATCCCAAATAAGCATTTTGATCCAGATTTTCTCCCCTTTACACGTTTTTTTCCTTCTTAGTAATCCAGATGTTCCTACACATTTGGGTTCTCAAAGAGCTGTACTAGTATCTGCATATTCCCCTTGAGCAAGATCATCAATTGCCTTGCAGTTCTTCTGGTAAACCCTGCCTTATCCAGCTGAACAAATCTGGCATGAGAATTTACCACACCTGATTGATGTGATGGATTATTTATTTCAGATCCAGTGTTTGCTTTGCACAAAGTCTACATCCTGTTTCTCAGTCTTTTTAGAGACTTTGTACATGAAAAGCTATCTTTGTCCCCTCTTTAGGCTCACGAAGCAGTGATTAGAGGACACTATCCTGCTCCTGAAGAAACCCTCCAGGTCCTTGCAGCTTTGCGTCTCCAGTACCTTCAGGGAGATTACACTCTGCATACCACCGTACCAGACCTGGAGGAAGTCTATCCCTTGCAGAAGCTGAAGTCTCGGATTACTCAGTCTACCAAAACATTCACTGCAGCAGAGAAGGCTGAGAAGAAACGAGCCAGCTTTCTTGAAGGAACGCTGCGGAGAAGTTTTCGCAGCGGCTCTGTCAGCAAACAGAAGATTGAGGAGGATCAGATGTTAGACATGTGGGTCAAAGAGGAAATCTCAGCTTCCAGGACTAGTATTATTGACAAATGGAAAAAACTGCAGAGGATGAACCAGGAGCAGGCTATGGCAAAGTATATGGCTTTGATTAAGGAATGGCCTGGCTATGGGTCAACACTGTTTGATGTAGAGGTGAGTAAAACCTTCAGAACACTCAAAATACAGCTTATACAGTATGGTTCATGATTTCATTACAGTGGTGAAATCATAAACACCATATCACAATGCTCAGACATCTGATACAATAAAATGTTATGTATTAAAAGCATACTCCAGTTAGCATGCATTGTAGCCATTTAAATCCACCACTTACCATAAAATAAGTGAGTATTTTATGGGACAGAGGCTGTATAGGTTGGGTACAGGCTTAGGAGAAGCATAGAACACTGCATTCAAAGATGGACTAGCAGTACACTTTTTTTTCTTTTTTTTTTCCCCAAAACAGTTACAGAGAAGAACCTCAACAGGCTCCCTCTGTTACCTTCACTTTTAATTTACATTCTTTCCTCTAGTGCAAAGAAGGGGGATTCCCACAAGAGTTGTGGCTCGGAGTCAGCGCTGATGCAGTTTCTGTCTACAAACGTGGGGAAGGAAGGCCTCTGGAAGTGTTTCAGTATGAACACATCTTGTCGTTCGGTGCACCTCTTGCTAACACCTACAAGATCGTGGTGGATGAGAGAGAGTTGCTTTTTGAGACTAGTGAGGTAAGAGCAAGGAGGCATTTTCTTTTACTACTCTAGTCTTCCTACTCAGATAATCAGACTACTTTGTAATTGAAGAATTTGCTGCAAATGTTACCAGGTTTTTTAAAGATCCCTGTAAAGCTAAAAGGAAGACATAGTGAAATGGATAGAAATACTGAGCGTTTCTGTTTAGCTGCAAAAGACTTTTATTGAAAGCTCAATGGTTTTATATTATTAGTGTGTAAAGGAATTCATTCACATAGGGTTGCCTCACTGAGGACTCAATGCTCTTTCTATTCTCTTGGCAGGTGGTTGACATTGCAAAGCTGATGAAAGCTTACATCAGCATGATTGTGAAAAAACGTTACAGCACCTCTCGATCAGTGAGTAGCCATGGAAGTCAGGGCAGCTCCAGGTGAAAACAAAACCAGTTCTGCTGTGCTCTAAACAGAACATATTGCTGCTTAGCCTCAAGATGACCTGGCGATACTGATCACATCTGTTGACAAGCTAACCAAGTACCAGAATTTCCAAGGAAAATACCTTCCAGCCTTCTTTTTAGAAAGACCACAGGGTGAGGAGGGAAAAATCAGCTGAAATGCTAACTGGTGGTTCCACCTACTGGAACTGCTGGCTCGTTGAAAGCTTTCCAACGCATTATTACCTTCAGTTGATATAACAGATGCCTTAAGACTTGATCCACTGCAACACAAGCAGTATTAAGTGCCTTATGACATTAAATCTGCCTTGTATTGACCTAAAATTGCTGATAAAAATCAGGGGGAAGCTTTTGGCCCGTACAGAACACTGAAAAAAAAGTTGTATTCATCCATTCTGCACTAACTTACTGGTCTGCATATATGTGGGAAGAGGCAGGGGAGAAGAGCAAGGTATATTTTTTTTGGAGAGCTGCTGGCAGCCTTCCTGAGAGATGCCAACACTTAGTTTCCCCTTGCCTCCACTGATGTGCACGTTGCACATGCCTATTTGAGCTGTTAGTAAATTTGACTAATTTTATTCTGTATTTCATAAATCTTTCAGAGCAAAGGGAATAAGTATGTGCAATGGTGTAAACAGTCTTTCTGTACATTTTAATAGTTCAGAGCTATAGTTGTTACAATTGTATGGTTACTTTATAAGCAGTTTTATTAACAGGTAAATTCCAAAATTTTCTTATATTGATTTTACTATTGCAAATATATATTACCGTATGAGTAGCAGAAGCCTGCATTCTGTATCTGCTGTATTATAGAGATGTAGCTGAGAATATTTATAGACTACCCTAACACAGAAATACAGTTATCAGTTCCAGTGCTCCATAATGTCAGCTTAAGTTTTTAATATTTTCTTTTAAAGTCACCGCTCACTTATAATCTCGGCTGGACTCTCAAAGGTTGGAGCCATTCAGAGTTGAGTAGAGAATGCAAAGTTGTAGAACACAACGGCTTTAATATGGAGTTATCTATTTTACCTGGTTGCCTAATGAAGGTTCTTGACAGTACCCTGTAAATACATTGGGGAATATCAGCTAATAGTACGCTGATTTTGGACTTCTATTTTTGTACAGAAATACTGTAATATAAAGCAAAACTTTGATCAAAGGTATCTTTTAATTCATAGCAAAAAAAAAAACAAAAAGAAGAAGAAATCTGAAAAATTGTACTGTTATTGAAAAAACTCAGCCTTTAAGGAATTATGCCTACTTACTCAAAAACAAACAAGTTCAGCAATAAAGAAAATGTATGTATTGTCTTTTGTTTTCACTCTGTACCACATTGGATGTGCAGCAAACCTTTAATTTTGCCAAGCCAAGAACACAGTGTAACTCCATATGTGCTTTTCTTGAAAAGACACACGTGTTTGCGCTGTGTTGAGAAGTTCCCATCTGCTCAAAACGACCTGCTTGATCAAGATATGTGTCAGTTACACAGAAACAACAGAAAGGAAGGACTGCTGAGCAATCCCACTCCACAGGCAATATGCAAGTAAAGCTTTTGCTATTTGCATAGCCACAGTGTAAGCTAGCTGTTTTTTATTAGCCACCTACAGTAAGTGCACATAATATGTGGAGGCTACAGGGCTCTCTGCTCCCTTGGAGTCGCACAAAATATAGATTTCAATCAGCACAGCAAGAGGATTTAATTTTATCCAAGTGCTGCTTATGACCACGCTCGGGTAAGTTCCTGCCACAACAATATTATTAATGGGAGTTTTTATGTTTGTTTGTTTATAAAAGAAAAAGGAGTGGAACAGCAAAAGCTGTTCAGTCAAGCCTCAGCATCCACCCAGGTAAATGGCAGGATGAAGTGGCAGCTGAAAAGGAAATGCAATCGTGTATCAGCCTATTAGCATACCAGTATCCCAATGCCTTGGACCTGGCTGTGCCTCAATCCCACTCATGTCCTCAGGCTTCAGTCTAAGAAGCACTTTCCCTCCTAATACAAATACATTCCATTTGTAAGGGTGCCAGAATTCTTAATAATCTTAATTATACAAGTTATGCACAGGAAATTGCTACACCTAAAAAGTGTTGCATCAGAAACCTAGGTGCCAGGCCCTACATTTCTGAGACGTACAGCTCTAACAGCAGGTACATGCAGGTTTGTGCCAGTACAAACACCTAACAGACATGCTACCGAATGGCAAGGCGACCTTACAGCAACTCAAGCAGAGCAGTGGGAATTTCTTGGATGCAGACAACCTCTAGTTCTCATAGGACATACACTCCAGATCACCATTTACAGCTCTGCCAATTAAGTATGGAAGAGTACCAAGCAAATAATGAATATAAGTAATTCTGTACATTGTTCAGCCCTAGAAACACTGTGTTTCATTGTCTGCAGATACAAACCGGGGCTGGCACACAGCGGCTGCAAGGTGGGTGAGGTTGCAGGGACAGGCATTTGGAGTATGTCAATGAAACTTTACATCTGTCCTTATTTCTTTCAAACTACAGAGTTTTTAATTCCAGTTAAATTCACATTGCAAGCAAACACCTACAAAGCTTTTATCTTGAAGGAATCCATGTAGAATATCTCCTACAACACATTGCAATGGACATTGGGCCTTTGGTGCAATACATCAAAACTACAAATACTGTGGCAGCCATGGGAACCAAGCAGAAGAGGTCAGCAGTGATCCAAAGGAATCAACCACTGGAGTGGTTCCAAGTGTAGTACGAGCTTATCTGTTTCAGAACAGGAAGGTGGAGCTTTTTCTTCATTGCTGCAGTCCAACAGACGTTTGATTAGGACAAGCAGTATCTACTCAGGCTGTTCCTTAGACATAACAACATCTTCATTCATCACGGGCAGCCCTGAAATAAAAAATGCATTAAATATGAGTGGGTTTGGAGAAAGGGGATACCAATAAAATAAACCCACACCTCCTTCCTAATATATAATGATAATTTGTAGTTGCATCATCTTCCAGCCTTCATTTACAAGACTACTCAAGCTGAAACTTCCTTTAAACCAACTTCTCTCAAAAGCATGTTCTTCATCCCCTCCATCAGCCTTATAGCATTTTCCAACATCTGATTAAGATGATAGAAAGATAGAACTGTGAAGTGTCCTAAACCCCTTATGGTTGCTTTGTAACAACAGTATTCTTATCTACTGCAATTACTTTATCTACCTTACTTGCCTTTTTGATAGTGACATGCCTTTAGTTCTTCATTGGAATTCTATATGCATAAAGATGAAAGGAGGACAAAGTGCCAAATGCAGTCAACTGACAAGCCTTCAACTTACTCCATAAATTCTTAAAATTAGTTTATAAGTAATATTTTTTCATTGTTTTTCACATCTCATTTCTCTTACTCCGTCCATAAGATCATCTAGTCCTGTCCACAGAAAGCCACGGTGAATGACAAGGACTTTTCCAGGCCTCCAACCATCTATTCCCAAGTGAAATTCCTTGTTCCTTCTGTCCTTCCCCAGAGCATGCTGATGGTCCCCAGCCCTCATGCAGCCTTAGCAGAGCACTCTGCCTGACAGCAGTGAGCAGTGCGGTTCTGGCTATTCACACATTCAGTGCATGAAGTCATTACTGACTCTCTCTCATACACATTCAAACAGCAAATCTATATAAGGAGTTACTGTTATTCGATCCAGAATTAGATGAAAATCAGTTAATGTTATTAAACTTCTACGTCATGATTAAACAGACAAAACCTCAAGACATTTTGGAGTTGAACAACACCTATGAATTGTTGCATAATTATTTCATGAGGTGGCTGAAAAGTGATTTCTAGGCTAAAAACATCTGTTTTAAGTGGTTTCTTAACAGGTTTCAACTGTAGCCTGTGAACATACATTTTCTTCCAGAAAATCCTTTGTCTCAGATCCTAGATAGTTACATCAAAGTATTTTCTTTGATCCAATTGTATTATCCAGGCAATGGTGTAACACCACGTCAACAACTCAGAAAGTGGAAATGTGCATTATTATGCTAGCTCAATTCTGTAAAACCAAAAAGAATACTGCATTTGAGAAAGGAGCATTTACTGTTGCTGTCACACACATTAACCATGCGGAAAGAAGTATTTCTTGCAGGGGTGTGAGAGCATCCTGACAGAAGAAAAAACTAAAACTGCCCAATAAGCATACATGCATCCATTACTTCATAGCTGGGTTACAGCTGGGAGTTCATTGGCATTGAGAAGCAGCATAACCTAGTGGAGAAGGAAAAAACTACCAAGGTCTAACAGTTCTGCATAAGAAACAGCATCAACATTCACATGATTGTGTCAATTTTTTGTTCTTTTTTTTTTTTTTTCTCTTGTACTACCTTGTTTTAGCTTACAGAGCCAATGGGCCCAATAAATTCAAGCTGCCTAACAAACAGTTCATTGTTACAAGAGAAAAGATTGAGAAATCTGAACTTGGAAACTCCAATTTCACTTACTATGCTGTGCATATAAATTTTTCCCATAAATGTACATCTGTGCACGCATGGTGTTAAAAATCCCAAGTTTTCATTTCATCCCACCAACTAATATTGTCTACCACAACCCAGTGTAATTACGTGTATTCTAAGCTGTCTCATAACCTCAGACAACGAGTTGTTTCATTTTAAGGTCGCACACAAGCTTTTGCAAGCACAGACTTCTCTTAAGATTTGCTTTAGAAATCAACCACGGCTTTGATTTGTAAATTACAAGTTCTGTGCTTTTCATTATTTATATTGGGAAAGTACCTGGGAAATCTGATTGAGATTGCACCCTGTTTATTATGCTTGGCACCGTGCAGACACACGTTATGAGGTCAGTAAAGACTTTAATCTGCAAAAACTTCAATCAAATAGAGAAGACAAAGAGCAGGTCAGGAAGACGCAAGGAAGCAATGCAATCTTCCCCTCAGCAGGACAACAGGGATGCTGAAGTTAGAAGGAAGTGAAGCCATCCAGAGGCACCCTGACAAACTCGAAAAGTGAACCCATGTGAACCTAATGAGGTTCAACGTAACGAAGTGCAAGGTTTTGTACTTGGGTCAGAGAGACCACAGATATCTGTACAGACTGGGAGATGAACTCCTTGAGAGTAGCCCTGCAGAGAAGGACCTGGGGGTCCTGGTGGATGAAAAACTGAGTCAGCAGTTTGCTCTTGTGTCTCAGAAGGTATCCTGGGTTCTACAAGAAGAAGGGTGGCCAGTAGGGACAGGGAGGTGATTGTTCCTCTCTACACTGCCCTCATGAGGCCCCATCTGGAGTACTGTGTCCAGGTGTGGGGCCCCCAACACAGGAAAGACGTGGAGTTGTTGGAGAGGATCCAGAGGAGGGCCACAAAGATGATCAGAGGGCTGGAGCACCTCTCCTACGAAGACAGCCTGAGGGAGCTGGGCTTGTTCAGCCTGGAGAAGAGAAGGCTGCGAGGTAACCTCATTGCAGCCTTACCAGTATTTAAAAGGGGATTATAAACAGGAAGGGAATCAAATTTTTACAAAGCAGTGATAGGACTGCTTTGTTAGGAGGAATGGTTTTAAGCTCATGGAAAGAAGGTTTAGATTGGATGTCAGGTGGAAGTTCTTCACAGAGGGAGTGGTGAGGTGCTAGAACAGGCTGCCCAGAGAGGTTGTGGATGCTCCATTCCTGAAGGCGTTCAAGGCCAGGTTGGATGGGGCCCTGGGCAGCCTGGTCTAGTACCAGATCTGGAGGTTGGTGGCCCTGCATGTGGCAGAGCGGTCTGAACTCGATAACCCTTGAGGTCCCTTCCTACTCAAGCCATTCTGTGATTCTCTGATTCTAAGATTCCATGAAGTAGAGGGCAGATCTCTCCACTCCCAGCCACTGCTATATTTTCCAGATCATTATAACTTTAAAATGCCAGGAGAGGCATAGTCCTCCTGATAGCAAAGTGTTAGGTTTCATTTCTTTAAATTATTTTCTTCCATAAATTGTCCTTCTTTTTTATATAAAGAAGGATGAGCAAATTTATTAGCACAACAGAAGTAAAAATTAGTAGGCACTAAGCAGCATGCAGTCCTCCATAAAAAAGGCCTTATTGACTAATGTTCTTGAAAAATATAACTTCAGACAAGATATGCTCTACTGCATTTGACACACAGCAGTACTTCAAGAACAAAGAAGCTAGATGCAAAGCTGATGGCTGGAAGAAACAGCAGAGGGCAGCCTCTAAAAGCATTTCTGGGAGGTGACTGACATTCTCTCAAGCGGCCAATTGTGGCTCTGAATTTCCCTGCATTTCCTTCAGCTACTACCAGTTACAACAACTGAAATATATCTGTAATGAAGCTCAAGACCTGGAATATTAAGCTGAATCCGTGTTTCAGAAGCACGTGGCACGGGACGAGGGTGGAATAGGACATTTAGTGCCTGCTGTTTTAATAGATACACACACTTGTATGTAAAATCCTTCAGTAAATACAATACAGACCTAACTGCATGATGCAGTAACGTAGGACAACAATGAACTCATTCCTGCTATCTGTTTTAAGATTATGGTAAATCCCATTTAAATAAAAGAATAAATGTTCTGCAAGAGAGAGACCTTTTGGATGCTGAAAAGCACAGAGGGTGGGCATCAAAGGCAAAAAACTCTTTGGCAGTTATTAATTGTGAAGTTGCTCTACAGTTTAACCAGAACTATATCAGATATTGGAAGTTTGTGAACAGTGAGAAAGACCACAAAAGCATCCAGGAAGCTTCCAGCAGAAACAGGATAAAAGAAAGGTACACGGCAAAATATCACATAGGACACCAGCCTTTGGAAAAAGTTAAGGTGATCTAGGGAACAAAAGGCTTTTAATGTTAATTGGGAAGGATTAAAATAAACAGTATAACTATTGGGCACCTGAAGAAATATATTCTATTTGGAAAGAGCAGAAGAGACTGTAAAACAAAGCTCTGCCCTAGAAACTTGTTGGAGTTCTTTGATGGTGTCAATGAACTGTGAATGAGGGACATACATTTTAGGTGGATTTCCAGAAGGCTTTTTGCCAGATCCATTACCTAAGGCTCTTAAGGAAGGCATGTAGCCACAGAAGCAGCAAAGCTCTGATATGGGAAAATAATTGGCTAGTAGATAGGGAAGGGGCAATGAGGCAGAATGGTTCATTCTCAACACAGGAAGACCAACGCTGAAGTTCTGCAGAGGTTCTGCAGCACTAGGTGAGGTGTTGGGAAAAAACAATCCCAGATTCAACTGTACAGCAACAAGCTCTGGATTGATCAATATCAGTAAAGGACAAAACTGTGAGGTTTTAGCAGTTCCTGGAAAATATCAACTCAATATTTGGAACCAGTTAAAATAAATAAATACACAAATAAATAAAATGAAAGGAAGATGTTAGAAATTATTACAAAAGGCACAGAACAAACCACGGAGCATTAATATGAAACTATTTAAATCTACGATCTGCTCCCATTTCAAATGCAGAGCTGATGTGACTAGAACTGAAGAAGAAAGGTATCTTAGAACTGGAATTGTTCAGGGAGGGGCAACAAAGATGATCACTGGTGCAAAAGTGCTACCATTCAAAGAATGATTACAATAGGACTCTTCAGTCTCAGAACACAGACAAGTTAGTAAGCGGCATGGTGACAACTGGATACAGAGTCAGTAATCATACAATTGATAGAACAGTTGTCATTGATAGGACAAGGGAAGTGATTCTTCCTCTCCTTCCACCATTTATGAGACCACATAAGGAATACTATGTCCAGTTTTGGGCTGCTTGCTGACGTGCTGGAAGGAGGCCAAAGGCTCCCCTGAAGGAGAGGCTGAAAGAGCCGGGTTTGTTCACTCTTGAAGACAGAATGTTCATAGAATCATAGAATGGTTTGGGTTGGAAGGGACCTTTAAGATCATCTAGTTCCAAATGCCCTGCTATAACATGGACACCTCACTGTAGACCAGGTTGCTCAAAGCCCCATCCAGCCTGGCTTTGAGTGCTTCCAGGCATTCCAGGAGTGCTTCCACAACCTCTCTAGGTAACCTGTTCCAGTGTATCACAGAATCATACAGTCATACAATCAGTGGCTCAGGTTGGAAAAGACCTTAAAGATCATCAAGTCCAACCACAACCTAACCATACTACCCTAACTCTAACAACCCTATGCTAAATCACGTTCCTGAGCACCACATCCAAACGGTTTTTAAACAAATTCAGGGATGGTGACTCAACCACCTCCCTGGGGAGCCTATTCCAGTGCTTAACAATCCTCACAGTAAAGAATTTCTTCCTGAAATCTCAGTCTCGCCACCCTTATAGTAAAGAATTTCTTCCTGATAGAACTAGTCTAAATCTACCTTCTTCCAGTTTAAAGCCATTTCTCCTTATCCTGTTGCTACATGGCCATCTCCCCAGCTTTCCTGTAGGCACCTTCAAGTACTGGAATGCCATCATAGGATTTTCCCAGAGCCTTCCCTTCTCCGGGCTGGAAAGCCCAAGATCTCTCAACATATCCTTGCAGGGGAGTTGCTCCAGCCCTCTGATCATCTTCATGGCCCTCTTCTGGATCTGTCCCAACAGCTCCATGTCCTTCTCGTGCTGGGGGCCCCAGAACTGGAAGCATTACTCCAGATGGGGTCTCACAACAGCGGAGAAGCAGAATCACCTCATTTGTCTTGATGCAACCCAGGATATAGTTGGCCTTCTGGGATGTAAGCACACATTGCCGGCTCATGTTGAATCTTTCTTCAACTGACTCTCCCAAATCCTTCTCCTCAGGGCTGCAGTCAAGCCAGTCTCTGCCTAATTTGTATATGTGCTTGAGATTGCATTAAGCCAGATGCAAGACCTTGCGCTTGGTTCATGGGGATCTACTTGCCAATACCTTGTGTATGGTTATAGAGCAGAGAGAGTCAGTCTTGGAGGGTGCACAAAAGACAAAAGACAGGTAATTAACAAAGATTGCAGAATTAGAAATTTTGAATAGATAATAAAAGATTCTTCACAGTGAAGGGGCCAAACACTGGAGCAGGCAGCCCAGAGCACTGTGCAGTATCTACAACCCTTGGAGACATTCAGAACAAACACGGGCATGACATGAAACAACCTGACATCAACAACTACAAAGCTGTTTTGAGTAATTATGCATGTGGGGAGAAAGGTCAGGTCAAACGTCTTCCAGATGTTCCTTCCAAGATGACTTACTGTTTGAGTCTGTGATGAAACAAAACAAACAGAAAGTAAGCTTAAAGGGAGAGGTAAATCTAGACAACAGGTGGCAGCCCTATGGAACTCCTTGACACTGTTGCATTCAATAACATAAATTCAAGGAGCACTTGGAAGAGAAGTGCAGTAGGGAATTACTAAACAGACCAGACATGTTTGGCTCAAAGCACTATCACAACAGAAGACAGGCTGAGAGAGAGTGAAAGAGATGAACAAAATATTGAAGTGCTCTGTTGTTCTGTAGTTTGATTTTTGTTGTCTTCATTTCTGAGAAGTGCCCACTCTTAATAGCTGTTAAAAAGAAGCAAACTAGAAAGTATAGAACAGACTTTTTAAAAGTCATTTTTTAACTATGTCAAACAATATGCATAGCATATCAAGGTTCTTGTTTACCTCTTGAGACCTGTCCTTGTCATTTGGATTAGATTCCGATTTTTCATAGATCTTGAGAGGTAAACATGAACCTCAATCATTTATGTTTTGTCAGATTGCATGCTTAATATACTTTCATTCGTTAATAAATGTTCTTTTTTTTAATTAAAGATGTGGCTTGTCCTTAAACTGATTTCCATTGGTTTTAAAATCATCAATATAACTGGTTGTGACAAACATTTGTAATTATCTAATGGGGCAGCAATTTAGGCTGGAAAGACCCTTTTTGACCCTGACATCAGACTAGAAACACTCCTTAGTTCCACACAATATCTTTTTCCGGATGTGTGATTCGACAACATACTGACACCTCATACAATGGAGAGACAGGGCAAAAGATAGATAGCCATCAAAGCTTTTAAAGTATCAGATTCATTGAGTATGGGATTTGACTGTGACAGCAAGAATTCACAGTCTTCTTTGGATTCAGTTTATTGTCAAGTGGTGAAAGACTAACTACTTTAGTTACAAAGAAAAATTACTCTGTGTATAATTTTTCCCCCCAAAAAAGATCATTTTCAATACATCAGGTTTAAAGGCAACTCCTAGTAGGTCAGCATCCAGAACAATTCACTGCGCTGCACAAAAACATATTCAGGAGCTAAACGTCAAGCTTTTCAAAAAATGCTGTCAGTTTGTCTATAAATATCAAGCTACACATTTTCCACTGAAGATATTTTTGATTACTGCATATCATTTTGAGCTGGAATCCTGAAATCAGCATTGTTACTCTGTGCTGACATCAGAATTTTCAGACATATTTCAGAAGCATTAGAAGGCTTTGATAACTCATGTTGCTCCTTTCATGCAACCGTTTAAAAATCTTTCTCCTCAGGCTTCATCCATCATTTACATCACAGTCCTTGACACCAGAACTGCACTCTCTAATCTAATTCTGTATGCAGCTGTGCAACGGGTACCAATCCTAGATTTTTCCTGCACAGATAGCACACAAACCTTTTAAACTCAAGCAGTCAAAACATCAAACTACAGACGGATCAAGGCCAGAGAGCATATTTACTGCCACATTTAACATCTAAAATGCAGTGCTTCACAAATGAATGAGCCATCTCTTCTCTCACACTGATGTTTATACCAGAGTGCTTTCAGTAAGTTCAGTCACATAAATCAGACCAAGCTCAGTCATATAAATCACACCACTAACTATCAACAGTGGAAAAGAAAAGCTGTCATCCATCAATACACGAGGCATGTTTTCCATTAGCTAAATAACAGAAACTATTCTGGAAGACTTTTTCATTAATTTCTATTCATACCCTTTATGGCATGGAATTGGTCAGGAAAGGTCAGGAAAGCAGAGGCCTGTAGTGCAGAACGGAAGCAAGTTTAATCAATATATGGAAGAGTTGTGTACCTATAGCCTGCCCTGCCTTCTGAAACCACCCTTTATCATCCCTGTTTTCTTGGGAGCAGGGGATCCTTGAACTCCCTGTGTCTGATTTAATCAAAGGGACAGTGATGTGGAGTCTAAATGCAGGGGCATTCAATCATATTCCAATCTTTTTAAAAAGATATCGGACAGGGTTTCTTACCATGTAATCCTTAGGGCCATAGGACTACAATGCTTTTATCAGCATTTCACAAATTCAATACAAACTAAGACCTAATGTTGGTTAAACTCAAATTTAAATATTTTAACCCAACGGTGTTTTCTGTGGCTAACTATCTCACACTCACTTTACAGTGCATGAGAACACCTGACTTCTATCCCAGCTTATCTCGTAGCTGTTTGGAGTCAGCTAGACTTAGATCCTGAATAGGTCAGTCCACAATACCAAAATAACTGAATGCTGGCAAGGGAAAGATAGTGGTTACTGGCTGCTGGCTAAGCTACTGGCTAAGCTGGGGAAGGTTTGATAGCATTATAGATAGCATTAACCACAACAAGCAGCTTGGCACACACAGCAAATCATCCTAAAATGGCTTCAAAGATGGCTTTTCCTCCTTGTCAGGGGTCCCTATTTTTACTCCCACATACTCATAAAATTGCCTCTACTCCCACTCCCCAAAAGAGGCATTCAGAATCTGCAGGCATCCACTGCTCCCTCGAGACCAGGAGAGGTGCTGGAGCAGCATCACAGAGATCAGCCTGCACCCCTGAGACAGCTGCATATTTGACAACACTGGAAGGGCATGCTGTCTTGATGAAGTCTTTTTAGGGCAAAGTTCCATCCATCAGCAAAGGGCTGAAGCAAAGCAACAAAATATTTGTTGCTCCAGTCTTGCTGAGTCTCCTTGCCAGGCCTCAGTTTTCCATCCATGTGTTGTTGGGTTACAAGGAAAGCCTGCCTCTTTCCTTTTCCTCTCTCAGACCTCCATAAACAACACCTAATCACTTTCATACACTGACAGGCATGTGGAATCATAAGCAACAGAACTCCTTCCCAAGGTCACCTGCTCAAACCACACAGAAGATCTGAAAACCCGCAGCCAATCGCAGCTGAGCCAACTCCTCAATCTTTCGTCTTTCCTTACCTCAGAGAAATAAGAAGTATGTTCACCTCTAAGTGAGCAGGGCTACTTTTGCTGCACTGGTCAAGTGAAGGAGGATGTGAACCCAATTAAGCTTGAAATAGATGTTAATCTACAATCCAAAATTACTGTATCTCTGAGCTTCCATTGCAGGAGCCAAGTATTTAATGAGTTGCCAGATTCCATGCAGCTTACACTGACAGACACGTTCTTTGCATCCCCTTTTGCCTGTTCAGCGACTGATGCTCAAGGGATGTATCGCAGCAGTTATGCTCTCCGGGGTTTGAAGTCGGCCTCTTCTCCTGTGTAATAAGATGGAATGGCCTCAAGTTGCACCAGGGGAGGTTCAGGTTAGATATTAGGAAAAATTTCTTCTCAGAGGGAGCGGTGGGAGCTGAGAACGGGATGCACAGGGAGGCGGTGGTGTCACTGCCTCTGGGTGTGCTCAAGAAACACGACGCTAAGACACTGAGGGACGTGGCTTAGCGGGAACGGTGGGGATGATTTAATGCTTGGGCTGGATATTTTAGTGGTCTTTTCCAACCTAAACGACTGCATGACCCGAGCTGTACATCGGGCCGACGGCTGGCGGCTGGCGGCTGGCGGCTGGCGGCCGGCAGCCCCCCGCTCCCCGCTACCGCCAGGCGCCGCCCTCAGCCCCGCCCTCCCCATGCACCTGCCACGCGCACGCGCAGCCCCTCGTGACACCTGCCGCGGTGACGTCAGCGCCGCCGATCGGGGTGGGGGCACGGGGAGGGGACGGCCGTCCCGCTCCGCCCAGCCTCCCGCCCGACCCGGCCCGGCCCGGCCCAGCCCGGCCCAGCCCGGCCGCCGCCACTCAGCCATGGCGAGCGCGGCGCCCGCGCGGCCGCGGCAGCCGGAGACGGGCGGGGAGAGCGGCGGCGGGCGGGAGCGGTCGGAGAGCCCGCGGGATGCGGCCCCGGCAGAGGTGTCGGGCGGGGTCGGGGCGGCGGCCGCTCTGCTCGGGGAGACGGGTCTGGCGGTGGGCTGCTGCATCGCCGCGGCGCTGAGCTGGGAGCGGCCCCTCCACAGCCTGGGCGGCTTCGTCTGCGCCAACCTGCTCTTCTGGTGAGCGCGCCGGGCGCGGGGGGACGCCCTGCCGGGGGACAGCACGGCCCTCATCCCCGCCCCGGGAGGAGCCTGGGCCGCTCCCGCAGCCCCCGGATCTCCGAGGGTAGCGGGGCAGGTGCGGCTGAGCGCTGGGCCTCCGCTGCCGTGCGGTTGTGGCGGCCGGCGGCGCGGGGCCCGCGGCCGGCGCCGTGGCGCTGCGGGGTGCCTCCCCTCACGGCTGGGTTGGTGCGTGCGCTTCTCCCCGTCGGCGGCCCTGATGGAGGGGCGGCAGTGGGGATGTTGTTGGGGAGCACCGAGCCTGCCTTTCCAGCTGAAGTTTTTCTAGTAGGGTGCCGCTGCTGTCAAAACTCGGCAATTCACAGACGTTCACGTGGCTTCGTTGTTATGTTTGCATCACGTCTTCTGCTAATTTCTATAGGGGGAAAAAAAAAAAAAAAAGCTTGCCTTTCTTTGTGACGCCTCTTCAGAAATTCCCCCTGACCTTAGAGAGGTTCGTGTGTTAGGACTTAATGTAATGGTACAGCCGAGACGCTCAGGCTGACTCCTGTAAGGACAGGCTGAGGGAGCCGGGGGTGATGGCTTGGAGAAAAGTCCTCGTCACAGCTTTCCAGTGCTTGAAGGGAGCTGATAAACGGGAGGGAGACTGGCGTGGGCAGATAGTGGCAGTTTAAAAGAGGAGGAACTTAGATTAGATGTCAGGGAAGTTTTTCACTGAGGCCCTGGCACAGCTGCCTGTAGAAGCTGTGGTGCCCCATTCCTGGAGGCACTCAAGGCCGGGTTGGATGGGGCAGTGGCCAGCCTGAACTGGTGGCTGGCAGACCTGCCCACGGCACGGGGTTGGGGCTGAGTGAGTTTTGAGGTCCCTTCCAACTTGAATCCTGATTCTGTGAAACTCGAACTGCGTTTCCAGTGCTTAGAGCTTCCTCCTTTCCTCTCCAATGAACAAGAGGCAAACAAGCAAATAAGTGGATTAACTGCAAACCCCACCTAGTTCCCCATAACCCTAGCGATCTTCCAGGTCGCACAGAGAGAACTCTCTGAAGCTTCACATTGCATGAGAAAATATCTGTGCAGATATTTCCAAAACCACTTCATCTTCTCAAACCCTGGGAGCAGTGTGTGTGTGATGTGTAATCTAAGTTGACTTTTGTTATCAGTCTTGCTCTTAAGTGCCCTTGGTAAGTCCTTTCACTGGGAAATTTATGTGGTTTGACTCTGAGAGCTCACCTGTTCTGACAGCAATTTGGAGGGTTATAATGTTTTATGTTTCTTTGAAATTGGCTCTGATAAAATCAAGGGCGGTGTTTAACTGGTTTCATTTCTGTGCCTCAGTGAGTAATAGCTGCTGGACAACCTGTTTGCTATCCTTTCGTCTACTTGTATAGTGCATGCAGTGTATAATGTGTATGGAAACTCTCACTGGTCCTACTAGAACTTGTGAAGTGACTTGTGATTGAAGTTATTTTGTCAGGGTTTGTAGCTCACTCTACTTTCTTAGTGTCAAAATGAGTCAGAATGAAATGGAGTCAGTGGAAGGATTGCTTTTATTTTGGTGATATCGCTGTCCTTCCTTGAAAAGCTCATTCCTCTAAGCCGGGTCCTCTAAGCCAGGGAAGCTTAGAGACGAAGTGGGGAGTTACGCAGTAAAATTCTATGGTTTGATACTGAAGAACATCAGGAATGATCTCGTCAGCAAACCTCTGAAAGCTGACACTGAAAATTAAGCACTAGTTTAAATTGGGTCTTGCATTTCTCTCCCTTGGTGTGTTGGCATCATGTATCTGCAGCACAGTGTGCTTGCTGCCTCTGCTTCCCTCTGGAGCTCCAGTCCAGCTGGTCAGCCTGGTTGCTGTGACTCAGCTTGAACCAGAACACAGCGCTGGGTGTAAGTGGAGCCCAGCTGCCTGCAGAGCCTGTCCTCGCAGTGCTAGGTGCTGATAGCACTCTAGGCTGGAGGAGCACTTCCAGTTAATGCCTCAGCACTGCTGTCCTGTGCCTGGAATACCCCCATCCCTCTGCAGAGGTGCTTGCTCAGGGCATAGGGCCTCGATTCTCCTCAAGATTGAGAGAAGTGCAGAAGGATGGCTGGGGGCTTCTTTTGTTGTATCAGCAGTTTTGGTAGTGGAAGGAGGAGGAACAGGTGGTGAAGTTTAATTTCAGTGCTTTCCAACTGTTGGAAGGGTACCGATGGCTCTTTCCTTCCACCCATTTAATTCTGGAGGGACAGTGTCTGTCCTCTGTTACTCTAGTTCTTGGATGTATGTTTGTCATTCAGAATCCTTTGTGCACGAGCTGTTGCAGTATGAGCTGAGGCATAAAGCACATCGTTCTTGATAGCGACTGCTGGATGTTCTTGGACTGCAAATTACTCTGCCATTTTTATTTTTTGTTTGTTTCCTGGGATTTCTCATGCAAAGACTGCACTGAACTTCAGACCCGGCTTATGCACTGTGCTTTGCTTCTGCTGCTGGTAGCTTATAAATTAAAGTCAGAATGCCACGTAAGAAAATAAGGGTGTTTTTTTTTTTCCATTTTATACGTATAGCATACATAGAGCAGGCATGCTCTGTACTGGTGCCAGAAGTTTAGTGCAGGCATCTGTAGTGCCAGGCTGCCAGCTGACAACTTTCAGTCTTAGGATTGATCTTAAACAAACATTAACAGTCAATCTTGGGTTTTGGTCTGGAATCTTACCTGAATTATTACCTTCTGTTTTTATTGGGAGGATGGATAGTGCCATTTTTCTGTTCTATTCTCCCAGTCTGTTATCTGTTTTCTTGATGTGTTTTAATAGTTACCCAACTTGCTTTGAGACTTGCTATTGAATTGTTTCTTACTTAAAATCTCTGCTTTGTAACGACAATGCTTACTGGGTGAGATCTCAACTTTTTTATTCCTTAATTTATTCTTGCGAAGTGGGAAAAGTCAGATGCTGCTCCAGTGTCTCACCACCCTCACAGTAAAGAATTTCTTCATGATATCTAGTCTAAATCCACCCTCTTCCAGTTTAAAGCCATTTCCTCTCATCCTGTCACTGTCTGCCCTTAGAAAAAGTCCCTCCCCAACCTTCCTGTAGGCCTCCTTCAGGTATTGGAAGGCTGCCGTTAGTAAGAAATTTAGAGACTGTGTATCAATTGTATTGGCTATGTAAATTTGACGTTTATTTTCACTTAAACATCTCTGGATTTTTGATGAGTCCAGCTTGTGAAACTGCGGGTAGCGATGGTGGGCTCCTTGTGCCTTGAGTTCAGCTCGTTCTCTTTCCGAACTGTTTCAGCTGTTTTCAAATCCTTTTCTTGTTGAATGGATGCTTTCCCAAAAGCTTCCCATGCTTTCTGAAGTCAAGTTCATGTTCTGATAGCAATGTAAGCTGGGATTGAATTGTAGAGGCTACTTGTTTTCAGTTGGGTGGCTTTAAGCTTATGTTTACTTTCCAGCATGTTATTAAAATTTTAGCAGGCTTCAAAGGTAAAGTGGAATGGAAGGCTAAATCAATTTAATTAAGAAAAAAAGCACCATTATCTCAATAGCTTTTTCGTGACAACTTGCATAGTTTTGGCTGAGAGATTGGTTTACTGGAATAAAAATTGACATTGTTTAGGAGCCAGGCTGTGTTACATAAAAAACCTGGCCGCTTGACAGTATTTTTTCAACCACTCAGCAGAAAACAGGATCAATCAGAAAATAAATCAAGGAGGATAATTGAGGAGCTGAGGGAAAGCGAGCATTACTGAATAATTAAGGACCAAATCCAGGATGAGGACTTTACAGAAGATGGAAATCCTAAAGCAAGCAGAATTGCAACACGGCTTGCGTTTGTAGTTCCCTCATGACACAAAGGCATTCTGCGTCTAACAGTAGTTGTGTTGAGAGAGAAATTATGTACGTATATATTTGTAGCTCAAGATAACAAGGCCTTTAAAATAGCAAGTGTAATCCTGAGAACAATAGAAGTTCTAGGGGGATATGCTGTGCTCCATGGGAGATGTTACAGGGCTAATGAGAGCATTAGAGAAAAGGAGATTTAGGGCAGTGTGGTGAAGGTGGATTTTTTTAACATCAAACTGCTGCTACTGCATGAGAAAATGGGATTAAGAGTTCTTCTGGACTTTCCCAGAGTACAGGTTAATTGAGGTCATCTGGGCATGTTTGTACAAGAATAAAAGAGGCCAGGTTCTTTGGTTTCTGTGTTTAATTCAACATACTGCTAACTCATGGAAACCTCCTGTTTTCACTAAAGTAATAGTAGCATTTGATGGTCATGACAGACTCGGAAGATGTTTAGGTCACTTAAACATCCTCCTTTTGAATGCTTTTATTTTAAATGCCTATCTGAATGGAATCAGGTATGGTAAGTCTGATGCCACAAATATAGTTCTAACTACTGCTTTCCCCCAGGAGGTTTTCCTGCAGACTGCATGAGATAATGTTGCAGTGGAGCATTTTGTTATTCATCCTATTTCCCAAATCACCATTCTGCTTGCATGTTTACCACTTATAAGCAAGTTTCTCTATGATGATTGAATGCAGACCAGTTGAAAGGGTTTTTTTATATCATAATTTTGCTTAGAGAATCATGCTGTTCTCATTTTTATTTAGACCTATATATAAGATAAAAATCTTGTTTCCTGTAGTTGGGGTAGAGAGAATAAGCTATCTGAATTCTTATCCTTTGCCTTAGTGACTTTTAGTCAATAATCATAATTCTGTACAAGTGTTCAGTAGTCTTTGCCTTTTGTGCTGCTTCTACAGGTGGCTGCCAAGTGCCAACAGCTTGAGTTGGTGGGAATCTTTCTTAAAATGAGAGTTACTTTATTACTCCTATGAGGAAAGGTTGAGGGAACTGGGCTTGTTTAACCTGGAGAAGGCTCTGGGGAGACCTCATTGTGGCCTCGTAGTACTTGAAGGGGCATGTAAACAGGAGAGGGAATGGCTGTTTACAAGGGTGGGTAGTGATAGGATGAGAGGGAACAGTCTTAAACTGAGACAGGGGAGATTTAGTTAGATATTAGGTGGAAGTTTTTCACACAGAGGGTGGTGATGCACTGGAGCAGGTTGCCCAAGGAGGCTGTGGATGCCCCATCCCTGGAGGCATTCAAGGCCAGGCTGGATGTGGCTCTGGTCTGGTGGTTGGCAACCCTGTGCATAGCAGGGGGGTTGAAACTAGATGATCATTGTGGTCCTTTTCAATCCAAGCCATTCTATGATTCAGTCATAAGAGACTGAGAAACTTCAGCGTCTTCAGCCTGGAAAAAATGAGGGCTTTGGGGGAACATATCAGGCGTTTTCCAGTATCTGCAAGAGGCTATGAAGAAGATGGATCCAAGGCTGCTACTGAACTACTGTGGGAAACTGAGAAACCATGGTCATAAAATGACATAGGAGGGAGATCAGCTGTTCCTTCTACAAGATACCATGTAAATCACTTGTTTGTAGAGTCATAGAAGACTGTAGGTTGGGAAGACAACAGGAGGACAATTAGTCTGACTTCTTTCTGGAAATAAGTCCAGTTAGGTCAAGTTACTCGGATAATTACTTTATCAAATATTCGAGTTCATACTCCCCAGTGATTTGCCCTATGCTTACTATCTCCATTAGCTCTTCTATTTGGCTGCTGTAAATGTCAACCAGAGGACATCTCACTGGTGAGACCAGTGTTGCCCAGGTGAGAGGTCTGAGGCATTTCTAGCTGCCCTAAAACCAGATGACTGCATCTGAATCTTTGTCTGAGTGAAGGCCTTAAATATACTGTATATAGTATATGATGGTGTCATTCTGGACCCTCTCAGTTTTGTCAGGTTTGTACGTGTTTTAAAAGTATTCAAGTAAACTCTGTTAATAAGAGGAGGAAAGGCACCAAAACAACTAACTCCTAATCATAAGTAAAAGTATTGCTGTGCCACTGTGACTTTTTGTTAATCTGGTTGCTATGCCTCTTGTTGGTAATTCCTTTAAGAATTTTGAATCCTTACTCTGTTAGCATAATACGTGGTTTTCAGATCCCAGCATGTTGGACTAACCTTTTGATAGGCTGGAAATATATTGGAATATGCCAAAAAGCAAGGGAGAATGTTATCAGCCATTGACCCCTAAGGGACTTAATGGCACAGAGTTGTCTGACGTATGGCTCACAGTTTTTCTAATCTGTATTGCTGGAGCACCTGAGGGCTGACGCACAGTGGCTGGGAGTTCGTATGAGATGGCTTTTGTTGCAAACAGTGCGATGTAAATAAAAAGTACTGAAAGAGTGGAGGGAAGATTGACAACAGCATTAAGACATCAGAAATCCTTAACAATTTGAAGTTCTCCAAGTAAGTGAAGGGACCTCATTTGACTACTCTGTTAACTGCTCCATGGAGATCGCATATTTTCTTTCCCCAAAAAGTTATGGAGCAGAAAGACTGTAGTATCAAGAATGTAGAATGAGTTGACTTGGAAACATCTTTTAGACAGGATGCTACCTTGCTAATTCTTGTTTGTTAATCCTTATCCATGTTCGTGCAACCGTTTTTAACAGCAGGTGACAGCTGTGATTGCAGTGAAACTATGAGTATGGCTTAGTTGTGACTGTAAAGTAGGTCAAATGCTCTCTGTATTCTTTGGAAGGTAGTAAGCATCTTGGCTTACCTTTAAGAACTAGTAAAATGCGTGTGTATCAAAGTGCACCTGTGCACAAGCATAAGCTCCAGTATTGGTGTATTTCAACCACTGAGGACTGCCCAGGGTTAACTGTTAAGTTAGAACATGCTATTCAATCCTATAAAATGCTAATCAACAAGCGCCATGAAGAACATACAGGATAGTCGTAGTATTAATTCTGTACAACTTAAAGGTCTGCGTTTGTTACAAATGAAGAAATCACATTGAAAATGATTCACTTTTCTCTACAGTATCACAACCCCCCTTCTCCATCATTGTCAGCAAGTTTAGAAAAAAAGTAGGTTAGACAAAGTCTTCAGTGCAGTCAAACTTCACCCTTCAACAGAATCAAGGATATTTAAGGATGAAGATTATTATTTGGTTTAATGAGAGCTATGCGTGGGCTGTTACGAAAGAACCTGTAAACGTTTTTCTCTAAACATTTTCACTGTTTTTCTTGTCCTGACTGAAATTGTAGAGTAACTGATCTGAGACTTTTTTCCCCTATATATAGAATATATAATATATATAGAATATAGAATACAGAATATTCTTTTAATTTGAATATTTTTATGGTTCAATTCAGAACATAACTTTCAGAATGAGTTTATCTGTTGGTATAGGAGAGATCATATCCTGATCTGGTCAAGATGCTTGGGCTTTCTGAGTTTCTGAGAACAGTGTTAAATAAGGAAAGTAGTTTCATGGTGATTTTCTTTGATGCAATCCAGTTTTCTCAGACCTGCAAGGAATATGAGAGCAGTTTTCCACAGCTGTGTCTTTAGCTTAGTAGAAACTCCTAGAAGGCAACTTTCTTTGTATAAAAATCAAGTGTTCAGAGGGTTTTCCTTGGGGTCCTCCAGTGCCCCATGCTTGCTACTTCAATTCTTTCCCCCCCTCATTCATCCAGAAGAGCTGCCACAGCTACTAGTTTTGTGTCCAGTTGTCCTGTTTACAAACCATTTTCATTCTTTATATGATCTTATTTGTTGTTACTCTTATTTGATCCACTGCCCTGGACAGTGGCTTCTTATTATTTTTGGCTATCTCAGCTTCCATTATTTTTTTTTTGAAGTTATTCGTTTTTGGTCTTACCTTGTAAAAGATTGTGATATGCTCAGAAATAATTACTGTTATCAAATCTCTGATGTAGATGCTTGAAACAAGCTGTTAAAATGCTTTTTTTCATTTAATTGTGTACTATTTTATGCATTGAATCCTTTTTTTTTTTTTCCTGCAAGTTATGCCATTTGTCAGTAAAACAGAAGTGCTAATGTGGACACCTGGAGAGCCATGGCAGCAGTGCATGAAATTATTAACGATCTCTTATGAGTCTGGGTCTGTTTGACTCAACTAGGCATGCTGTAAAAACTTTCTGTAATGAAGAACAAAAATAACAAAAGCTCATTCTGAAGACAAGTTGGGGTATTGTGCTATGAGTGACATGGTTTTATTTCATTTTCGCATTTGAAAGAATCATTTGTATAAGAATCCGCTGTGAAGTTAGGTCCTGTAAGAAACACAAGAAAATGTTTAACTTCTGCTGTGTGTGAATAAAAAATATATATATGTGTGAATAAGACCTAAATTGATTTTAAAAGTAATGCTTCTTATGCAGTAATGACAATATTCTGTTTTGTGTGTTTCAGCTGTGCTTAGATAAAAGTGTGGACAAAAATTTACTAAAAACTCAATGTATGGTTAAATGAACCTGTCATGCTTGGTGCTTTTAGTGTTTGCTTCCTGGGAAAGCACTGCGGGAAGAAACTGAATTTGATTCATATCATATTAGTCTATTTTCTCTCTTTATTTTCAATACTAACAACACCTGTACATTTATATATAATTCCGATCAGTTCACAAGAATTCAGTGTTTATTTTTTCTTAACATTCCAGGTTTGTTGCGTTGACCCCTTGGAGATTGTATCATCTGACCTCTCTCATAATACTTGGACTGCTAGTTCTACAGATAATAAAGGATTTGGTGTTATCTAGGATAAAAGGTAAGGCAGTATACAGATAAAATTCCTTGCTTCAACACTCATGTTTCATAGCATATTAGTACATTACTAAATTTTCTTTAATATTACGATACTAGGATTATTGCAGAAATATTAGATGTAATCTACAATGATCTGTTACCACTTTCCATAAAGTTCTTCTATATTTTATAAGCAGGGTGCTATGCGACTTGTTTCAGCTTGAGCATAACCACTATCAGTGAACAATCATTCTTGTCTCTCAGCTGCTTGATCTGAAATTACATTGTTTCCCTAAAAGTTCCTGTCTCTTCTGACTATAGGCTAGATCACTATTGAAAGATTTGGGAGACCAAATAGGAATCAGTCAATTTTGGAAATAGGTTGCAAAGTGACTTATTTTTTGCACAGTTGAAATAAGTGAAAGTTTTTTCCTCCAGTTTCCACTGCAGTTTCCAGTGCGTAAAAACTCTTCTGTGAATACTACCAAGTTTGAAAGAGATTAATGGTTTATTGGTTGATTGTCTGTTCTTTATGTTGTTGTTTGTTTGTTTTTAATTTATTTTGTCTCATACTTCATTACCATCTTGAAAATTCTTTGGCAAAATTGTCATGTCTTGTACTTCATGTTATTAGGAACATTTTTTGATGTGACATATTCTTTGTTCTTTGATGTTGAATCCAATGCAAGGTGTTTGAAAAATCATTAAGGAATGCAGGAAATAAGCATCAGAGATGCACAATATTTCTCTGCAATATGCTGTCTTTTCATTTTTGACTTCCCCAGCCTATTAGTTCTCTGCTAAGTTACAGCAGTTATTCAGAAATTTTTTGAAATTGTCATTGTCTTTGCCTTCTCCAGAATCTTAATTGCTGTTCTGCTACCTGCTTGTGTAGCAGGCAACTTAAGAAACTTATCATAATTAGATTTTTAGACTCAGTGTTGTATAAGATACCTCTAACATTGAGTAACCCACTAGTCAGAAGGTGGTGATTTACACAAGTTGTCTTTCAGCTGTTACTGCTAACTAATGTTTTCATATTGACAAAGTGCAAGATGTACCAATATTTGCCAAGCTGGCAGAGTGGCAATACCATCCTGTCTTCATCTGGCATTTATTTCAATTTCAGTGGGATTATTCAACAGTTCATCATAGAGGTAAAATCAGGAAGACCTCTGTTTCCCAGCTTTATATTCACAGATTGATTATTGTACACTACTTACATTGCCTTCAGTGTTTTTTGTTTATTTTTAACACAAATTTCATGAATAGTTATTGAACAAATAGAATAGAATTATTTCTTGTAGTGATTTTGAAAGTAATTGTCACTCCAAACAGCAAAAGAAATTCTTCCCAGGATAACCATTCCAGCTAGCCACTAGATGGCAAGATGAGTATGGGATCGTAAGGAATGCAGAAAGTGATTGTCAGTTTGTAGTTGTAAAGCAAGAGTCATTTTGGTTATCTCCTTCTTCAGTGTGAAAAAATATCTAGAAACTTTTCATTAATATTTGAAGCGGTATGTTAAGTTTACGGAAAAATTTAAGTTTTCTGGTAATTGTTGCTCTGGTTTTAACTGTTATGAAGACTTCCTTAGTCATTTTGTCCCAAATTTGCACATTTCTACAAATAAAGTAGAAAAAACTGTATGTGGTTTCTGTTTTAGTGCATTGAGAATCATCTTATGTTCTCCCTGTTGCAGGTGCACAGCTTTGGAGGAGCATCACTGACAAGTAGGTACATTATTTTTAATATGCTGCTTATTTGATATCATCTTTTCTTATCATTAATCTTTTAATCTTGAATTTAAGAGTGTACTTTCCCTGTAATTAAAATAGAAACGGAATTATTTTAGTATCTTTTCTAAGTTTGTTATTGTTTGTTCCAGTTTTAATAACGCTCCAATTTTTTTTTCTAATTTTAATTGTATTAAAGAATACATCAGTGTGTCAAGAAATGCTTTTTCTAGACAGGGTTATCATGTTTTGTGTTTTCTGGGGATTGGTGTTTCCTTTAAATCTAGTTATTAGGAAAAAGTGCGGTGCTGGTTAAGGAGGTCGCTTTCTTTTAGAACATCATTATATATGGGCCCTCTAGAAGTAGGTAAGCTTGCTGTGATTCCTTTATCTCTGTAATAAACAGTACAAGTAATTGATTTAAAATTTCATTTCAGTTAAATATTAGTTGATATCCACAGGAATAATTGTGAAATCTGTAGATTTACCGTTGTGCTAACTCAGCTCACATACATGTTTGTATAATGTTGGGGTGGTGTGTGTAATTGATTTCATTTGTTGTATAAATCCTGAACATTTCTGAATGTACAGACTAATTTCAAAGTAAAAGTTTGTATATTTAAGGCATTTTTTTCTGAATGGACCACCAGTAGTTATTGTACATCCAGTATCATTTGAAAGCAACTGTTGCATTACAAATATACATTAGTCCACCACTGTATTAAGCTCTGACTCTTTGGAAATAGTAATTTCATAATTATTTTCTCTCTCTCACTGTAGGCTATGCTGCTAGCTAATATAATGCAAGTGTTGTATGTCTCTGTGCAAGGTAATTTGCAATAATAGGAACACAAGACCAATCTGAAAGACCAGTCTAGCCCAGTATCTGCTCTCTAGGAGCAGGAGAAACCTGGCCAGCCACATAGTGTATAAGAGTAGGACAAGCTTCTAAGATGATTCTTGTGTTGTAGTTTCCCAGCCTCCAGCACCTTCCAGCTAAAAGACTTTGAAGTATCACATAACTTGTGCTTTCCCTTCCCCCCGATCTGTTCTGGGTGGACCTTTTCTTCCATGAATTTGTCTTGTTGCTCTTGGTATCAAAAGCTTCTGGTATTCACAACATCATGTAGTGCAGAGGCCCATGGCTGATTTTCGTGGCTTGTGAGGAAAACAGCCTTGTACTTGTTTACTTCTACAGAATTATAGCATCTTAATCCCATTCTACCTTTTCTTTTTTGATTGGAAGAATTAGTAAACAATCACACTCCGTTAATACTCTGCAACGATCTGCATATTTATAAACTTTAAGCCAGTCCTGCTAAGTCCACAAATTTAATTGTTATGAAATGCTTTGGTGTCTTCATTGTGCCTTTTGTGACTTTTCTTCCATTTCTGTCATGCTGATGATATGGGGACAGAGTTCAAAGTTGTTTAGCTTCAAGACCTTGGACTATGCATTAGAATAAAAATATCCTCATAATAAATTCTAACGTTTGATTGGCTTTTTTAACCTCCTCTGAGCACTGAATTGATGTTTACATGTTACATATAACAGGAACCTTAATTCCTGTGTGGTTCCTTCTTCAGGTTGAGTCTTTTCACATTTACCTCTATTTCATGTCTTTTGGCAAGCAAGTCACTCAATACATCATTGAAGTTCTGCAGTTCTTTACAGCTGATCTTCCTTTTTATTAGAATCATTTAGCATAGTAAGAAGACTCATCATACTGCTTACCTTTTCCCCCAGAATTTTATCCAAACAGTTCAAAACTGTTTTTTAGGTTGCTCTGAAAGTAATGCCTCCCATTTATTGCCATGGAAAGTACAACATGTAAAAAGACCGCAACAGTATTTGATAGAGCAAATTCTCGGTAACAACATACTGTTTTCCAACATAGTCACCACCCTTAGCTATGCATTTTCACTAGTTATCAACAAGAACTCTTCATGTCCTGGTATGACAGTTGTGCATGGCTGTCCAGACCATGGCTTGTCTTTCAAGTCATCGTTGTCACTGCAGAAACATGCTAGTCACCACGTCACTGTTCTTGCTTCCACTGCTTGGTCTCCATAAACATTCAGTGAGTGTCAGTGAATGTCAATAGGTGCTTTTTTTTTTTTCCTTCTTGGATGGAGGAATTCAGTGATGTACCTTTGCTTCACGCATGATTCCATGTCAGGCACCATTTTGTCCAACTGCTCCTCTGCTGCCATCTGCGCACAGCAACAAAGCATAATGGAATTCCTGTGGGAATGTTCAGCTTCTACTGCCGTACCAGCAACATCTGCCTCTAAACTTGTGGACCAACATCATAAAATAGGAGGATTTACTTTTGAAACAGCCCTTGTAAGCTAACATGAAAATGGCTTTCGTGTCCAAGCCTGAGGAAAACAAGTGCAGTGAAGCCCCAGGCCTCGGCGCTTAAGAGCATTTAATTTTAACCCAGTCAACAGGCATTCAGCAAAAAACAAAGCAAAAAAAAAACTAAAACAAAACACTCAGACATCCACACTGCAAATAAATGCAGTCTTTATGTGAGCACATAACTGAAAGTTAGGATACAACAGTTGAAATTTCACTTCTGATAATAACCTCTCAAAGCCACCTTAACACCAGAGGACTGTGAAGTGTCTAAAGAAGCATCTATTTTTAGAGAACATATGACAGTAATACAGAATGTCAGTAAAGACAAATCTGTTCTGTGCAAATGGTCAGAAAATTTAGTGAAGGCCATGCATGTGTGTTGTATTGTGCACTGGGGGGCAGCAAGCAGAATTTCTTAGTCATATTACAGACCTTCTGTACTTTCAAAGAGTCAACAGTACTGCAGATGAATGCTGATATTCATGAAAATTCACCTGGATTTCCTATTAGGCCTTCAGCAAGGTCTCATAAAATGCTCTTATCGAAACTAAGAAGTCATGCAGCACGAGAGGAAGTCCTTGCAAGTACAAGGGCTACTCCGAAAGTAATGCCTTGTTTGTAAGACATTGCTTTTAAAACTTGGTCCCAATTTTAGGATATAGTTTTTGTTTATGTAAAGTTTACAGTAGATGATCAGAGGTTTTCACAATCTTGAATGTGCTGCTTTTTGTAACGCAGTGTAATATGATCTTATTTAATTCCTTTTTACCTTTCATTAATTCCTTTTTTTATTTTTTACCTTTATATTCCTGATATTTTTCTCTTGACATGATTCTGTGTGATACTCAGTACCATCACAGTGTTATCTCAGGTGCCACTGTGTCCTAAAGCTGGTGTTTTTAAATGGTTACCATGTTCTTTGTTTCTGAGTGCAATCCAACAAAAAAAAGAGCGCTTGGGATTATACAATTTTGTTTTTAAAAACTAGTATCTCATTGTGATGTTTCATAAATGGTGGCACAACTTTATGAGGGTTTTAGGAGTAAAATGGTATGCTTTTATGTTTGTAGTTAACCATTGTGATCATTTGAAATTGGATGATTAATTATCTTTGTTTTGATTCTTTTTTCAACATTCATCTACATTGCGTATCCCTTCTGCTGCAGGTACACCATAAGCACTGAACAAAGCATTAAGAGACCTTCAGCAATGTTACTGTAGATTTGCTGCATTTGCTTTCAGTTCTGCTTTATCTTTATTGAGCACTCTGACTAGGTAGAGCAACATGGCCTTGCTTCTTTTTCATTGCCCTGCTTGCAACTGGAATGCTCGCAGTCTCCCACTTAAAACATGTCTGTATATGGAGACTTGGGGCTTTTCTTTGTAATTGAGTCTTTTAATACCATATGGAGTTAAACATTTTCAAACCAAATAAGGATGAGATGTCATTCTGAACTTTTCTGAGTGCATTCTGTATCTGAACCTACTTCCAGTTGTCTAGGAGGGTTCTCCTGGCTCTGATTTCAGATGAGAAGATGCTTTCTTCCCTGAGTGGTGCTTGCCTGTCAGATGGACTTGCACATTCCCACATGCTCCCAAGGGGAGGGAAAAATAAGAATACACAGCATCCTGAACAGCATCCATTGCTGTTCCATTTTATCGGTCCAGTCAAGATTTAGACTTCTGTAAGGAAACAAAGGAATGCTGAAAGTGAAAAGGCACTTCTTGGTGCTTCTAACTAGTAACTGAAGCAGATTAGTGCTCAATGCTGAAAAACATGAGCTTATCGTGAGACTGTGCTCAGTAGTTAGCCATCCTGGATTTTTCTTAGGCAGTATCCTTGCTGGCAGAAGCATACAGACACATGGAGGTTCTTGTCCAGAACTCTCCTGTGGTTTGCCACCCCCTGCAGTCCCTCATTCAGAGATTTCTTTCCTGAGAGTTTACTGTGGAGATAGATGTGACCTCCCAAAGTGTCCAAGCTGCTATTCACCTACAGGCAAACGAGTGTCATTACTTGATAGGCAACTGTATCCATTTCTGGGCCAGCAGATGCTACATCCCTTCCTTGATGGAGCAACTTCAAATTCAGACTGTACCTCTCTAAGACCTGGGTTCATGTTTTGACCTGCATAAATTTCATGCTTGTGTTAGCCCAATTTGTAGAAGTTTGTCTGTATTATAAGGATTAGAGCACTTTGTGAAGGTCTGTTTTCTACACTGTCAGTATTCAGAGAATGGAACAGTGTTCGTTTCCTGTTCATTGGTTTGTTTTCCAAGAATAAGAAAAAAATTTTGATTCTAATTATAACTTCAGTAATTTGCAGGTGCATCATTCTTCCTAATATGTCACAGACAGCGATGGAAAACACTCATCATGTTATCGCTGCAGATAAATGAGAATTTTCTCCTTTCATCCAATTAGCACACTGAGAATGTGCTTCAGTTATTATGTCTGAGGCATTACATACCTCTGATTATCATATGCTCTGCCTGCTGCATTGGTTTAAGACAGTCTGAGATTAATTCGGTAAAGGTTTTTGTATCTAGTCTACCTAGTTTTCTGTGATCAACTGAGAAGAGTAGAAATACTTTGTGAGACACATAACATGATTTGCCTTATCCTAAATGAGATACCTAACCAGCCTACAGGCATGTTATGCCTTAATGGTAACTTTTGTTTCCCTTGAATATGCTGTACACCTAGGTGAAATGACAAGGAGCATAAGGTCTTGTGTCACTACTTCCTGTTGTTCTAAAGGCTTGTCGATCTTAAGGATGTGATGGAGTGATGTTAATGCTTAGAACGATGTATTACTACATCTCTCTTGCAGTAATGTGCTGGAATGCCATACACAGACATAAAAGCTGTAGGGTCTGACAAGCAAGCCCAGGAACTGGATTTACTTCTGCCTGTATGTATGCAGACAGTTTCTCTGAAATGATTATCCAGCACAGTATGATTCTGTCTTCAGATCACACTTGAGAGTTTGAGGATATACTTAATCATATATCAAGATGAGTGTTCTTTCCTTCAGGGTGTTTGTGAAAGACCCATCTGAAGATTAGCAGATTAGGAAATAAGAGGAAATAAGAGATTTCCATTAGGAAATCTAAACAGAATCAAAGTTGTTACAGAAATGCTTTTGTTTTATGCATGTTAATTAATTTCCTTGATGCCAAAGGTAATAACAAAGCCAAGGCCAGTCATCTCTGTGCCAGTACTGAAGCTGGACCAAGAGTATCAGTTTCTATTGCTAAAACCCTTAGTCTTGGTTTGATCACCCAGACTAAATCTGTTCTTCACTTGGCAGTACTCAACTGCACTAAGTGTGTTAACAGATTTAAAAAACAAACAAACAAAACCAACCAAACAAAAACAGACCCACAACTTAAGGGCACAGGCTATAGTCTAAGAAATAAAAATAGGCTTCAGAATGCAAATATTGCCTTCTTTATTTCAGTGTATTCTGAAGGCATCAGGTGTAATCATAGGTTTCCACTCCTAATATTTTATGAGGTTTTCTGTTCTGTTCTCTTAGCTCATATGTTCATAACAGTTTATGTTGAAAAGTATGCATAGCTGAATAAAAGCTAGTCATTATACCTCAAATAGTTCTGCTTACAACTATGACTTTTCCAGATGTTGTTCATGTAAGAAGTGGTTTGCATCCTACAGAGAATGGATACATACCTGTGGAACTACAGTCTTAGCAAATGAAAATGGAGTTTTATTTGCAGTTAAAACATAGATGTTATTTATATACTAGCCACTGTACTGTTCAAATATAAAAAGGTAATTATCTTTTCTTTTACATAATGCATTGTCAGAATTCAGATAGTAATTTGCATGTTTTTTTTCCCAAATCACAGAAATTCATTGTATGTAAATGGTCAAGCACCCACAGATCGCATAAAAAAGGTATAAGTTATAAAAACCGTTCGACACTTGAATTTTTGTTTTTATGCCACGTGATCTTTTTCCTACTTCCTAGCTGGATGTTTCCAAATTGTTCTTTTTGTTCTCAGGTAGAATGTTCTCCAAAGTATATTTCTACATTTGGTAAAGCAGGAATCAGCTTTCTGCTAACTTCTGTTGTGTTAAGTTTTTCTACAGGAACAAAAAGTAATACAGATTTAATAGAAAGGTTATAACTTTGGAAAAAGTCACTCTTGAAGTCTGAAAAAGATTGAATACATTTTCCTACACGTTTCCCTGTTTTTTAGTTGGTTGGATCTTCTTTTAAGGGGAGGGAAAACATAGGAGATGTTGCAACCTTTGCAGATGTTCTCAGTTCTTTGGCAGTAGTTAGGTTATTTGGCTGAGTTTGTATCTTTGGTTAGTTTTTGTGTGTGCTTGCCAGAAGTAATGCCTGCATATAACTGATCTCTTCTCACAAAGAAAGTAACTTGAAAACTTTTGAAGTCAGGTCCGCATCCCGTGGTTCTCTAGTGCTTTGTCTGCAACGTGATTCTGCTTAGCCGTGACAGACATTTTCCTCTCTCTCATCTCCAGGAGCAAAACACACTTTTCATTATAGAGAGTGCATGGAAGAAATAAGAATAAAAATGCTGGAATTGCCTGGCCCCTTTACTACCACCAAACAAACATGGTGTACTTCCTTAAGTAAGCCTAACTTGCCTTCTGTCTCTTATCAGCTAAAAAATAAAGTTGATGCGTTCTTGTGGCGGCAAGAAGGAAGTAACTTCTGAGGAAGTGCTGGCTGAAACAAGGGACCAGGGGAATTTTACTGGAGTTTCTTTAACTTTTTTTTCACTAGGAGATATTCTATCAATCCAATTTGATATTTACTGATTTGTGAGTTAGGCTTTTAGAAACTGATGGTTCATGTTGCTTTTCTCATAGCATCCCTATAATTTCTATCATGATGCCCCAAACCAAGGCCTTGTCAATTATATGAGATCAATTATGCTGTATCTTGCAAATATATTCCAGGCATAGATTTATTTTCTCTAAAACTATTGCGAAGAACTCAAGTAGCGTAGGTTCTGTTGTGAACATTCTGCTTTTTCTCTATACTGCTTGTTTTGTATTCCTATTTTTGCATTCATCCATTTGACTTAACAAATATCATACTTTGTTGATGAGTTTGACTTGTCGATTGGTTTCCTGCCATATTCCAATCCAAGCACCTCTTTGAACCCTCATTCTGTCCTCTATAGTTTCTGCCACTTCTCCCAGGATATTTCCTCTCAGACATCTGAAGGATTAGCACAGATATTGCATGAAAATACTGAGGACATATCAGTCTCGTATAACAGGACATTTCTGATACCTGCCCTTTGGTATGGCTTTTGACTGGAATGTGTTACATTGTGGGGATTGCATATGGGCAACACAACTCTTGGATAAATGCTTTACTCCTTTCTTTCCTGTCCTTTCCTCTGATAATATTTCTGAACCTATTGCCTACTTGTAGTCAAAATTATCAAGGGTTATCTAGAGAGTATTGCAAGCTATTCAGAGAGCTCTAACAGATTTGCATATAGTTTGGTTTTGCAGGACTGAGATACAAGGGAGGAGATTACCTTTGCTTACTTCTGTTTTTTTTTTCCTGTTCTTTTGATAGCAAAAGTGGTTTTGGACAGATGTTTAAATAAAATATAAAGGTGCAGAGGAGTAGTTTGCATAGTCTCATTTGACAGTTGTTTCTTGGTCTCGCAACTCTTGTTGACAGAAAATTTCATTGTTTCTAAGCTTGTTGACACATCATTTTTTATATCTTCTCATGGATAAACGAATGTTATTTTTTGAATAAATCAGAAGGAGAAATAGTGTGGAACAGGAGATTTCATATTGAGGCTTCCAAAAAGCATTATACCTACCATTTTGTCAGTTTGCCTTGTGTTGAAAAATAGGTCATCTGAGCACTAGCACCATAAGACACGTATGTATTCTTACTGTGCTTAAATAAACTAGATTTTAAATACTTTTATTCAAGTGAAGTCACTGCATCAGTGATTGAACATGTGAAATGAGTACTTAACATAAATACAGCCTTTGCAAACTGCAGGGTATGCTACATCCTGTGCAAATGTGACTTAGTAATTAATTTCCTTTGTTACTCATTGATAGAAATGAACTACTACACTCAGCTGAAAAAATGCTAGCTTTGTAATAATGAGAGGATGGAAATACAGCCTTTGTTCATGACTTCACATAAGCCTAAGTCAGCCTTTCTTCAGCAATTTATAACATACAGTAAAGCCAGCTCTACTTCATATTTATTTTTTTGAGTAAGTATGGTGCTACAGTCACCTTTCAATTATTTGTGAGAATGTTTATGTTTCTACTGTGCCAAAAAAGCAGTTCTGTTAAAGGTGTCTATGAGTGCAGCCAGGAGGCTTTGTACATTGTTAACAACCTAAGAAGTGCTAATTCTGAGCTGACCCAATTCTGAGATTGCTGTTTCATTCTCTCTGGCATGTCCCATGATACCCATACTATCACCAGTGAGGAAAAAATGCAACCTCCCAAGTTGTTTTGGTTTTTGTATTTTTTACATCAACTTATTTCCAGAATTAAGCAAACAGAACAGCTTCTAGAAATTGGTAAGTTGAAGGAACAGCAATAAAGTGAACACAGTCAATTACATGGAAGAGGTGGGTGAGGAGATGAACCAGAGATTCAGACAGATAAAGTTGTTTGAATGGCTAGTTACTGTGGAGCTCTCCTATGCCACTTGTCCCTTTCTCCACTTGCACTAGCTCAAAAGCAGATGCCTACATCTACTCTAATGTCTTAGACAAGAGCAAGTATGGTGATCCTGCAGTTGAATTTGCTCTTTTGTATAGTGCAAGAATACCTAATGCAAGAACATCCACTTGCCTGTATTTTGCCAAATCTTCTCAGCTTTCAGCAAGGGAGTTTGGAGGTGTCTTTCACTTTTTAGTACTTTCATGTTACACACTGATATGACAATATAATCACCAGTATTTTTCAGTATGAGAAAGCTTTACAGATCTCACTACAGGGTAAATAAAATGTGCTCTCCCTTGTGTTGGCTTTGTAGAAAGAACTTTAGTCATAGATGAAAACTGCAAGCTTCTCTTAAAATATTGGTCTATCCCATCTTCATGGGATGATTTCTTAAGCTTGTGAACATCCCAGTAGGAAAACTGTATCTTGAAAACTGTGGAGAGAACTGCTGGTGCTATCTGTGCGTTGTTGTATGTCTTTTACTATGTCTTGAAGGATCTCTGTTGAAATAGTTATTTACTGTACTTGTTCTGGGATGCAAGAGCCCCTTGTAGAGTGTCAGATGAGTAGAAGAAAGGGAAAATACTTGGTTACTTCCTGAAGCCGATGTTGTTCACAGACCATTTTTGCGTAGATCAGCTTTCTGAGAAATACTGAATTCTGTTTGATAACTATTGCATCTCTTGCACTTTTCCTACATATTCAAAATTCCTTGGAAATTATCAGCTTCTAGCACACACATTATATATGTTGCTGTCAGATTTGAGTATTATTGCACTTGTAGTATATAGCCCTTTGCTTTATTACTTTTTTTTTAATTTTTTTTTTTTTTTTACTCTTTTCTGTTGACAGAGCATTTATTATAAATAGTGTGCTTCAGAGGCAGGGTAGAGAAGAGTAACTTATTTTGGTTGCTGGCTTAAATAGTATTACAGAAAAACATGCCCAGAGTCATGAATGAGATGTATTTCCTCAGTAAGAAAGTGAAGGGAGTACATACACTTCAAAGTGTACATGGGGAAAGTGATAAAGCCCCCTCATATCTTAGATAAAGATTCTTCCAGCTGAAAGATCCAGAAGGTTTAAACATACTTTTGTAAAAACGTCAGCCAAAAAGTAGTGTTCTTTCTTAGACAAATGGACTTCAGGTCATGTGTAGAACTCAGTCTCAAGTTATAAACTGTCTTTTCAAGGGTGCTTTTTGTAATGTACTTCCTACCAGGCTCAGAGAGGGAATAGATGGATACAACTGCAGCATTCTGTGAGGAAGGGCTTGCAATTCCCCGCTTCAGCTCTCACCCAGAATATTTATTCTTAATCCAAAAAGATATTTAAATGAGTATTTGGTCTGCTAGGATTTTCTTATTTATGGTGGAGATCCATTTCAAATGTGTTGCGATTTGTAGGTGTGTGTATGCAGAAGAAGCTGTCTATCAGTATATAAAAATTAGGTTACTTGTTGGAGCGCAATCTTTAATTGTTTTAAAGTTGATGGGTTGTATTCCAAAGCATTGCAGACATTGTAAATTGGAAGTCAATTTCTTTTGAAGAATATCCTTTTCCAAGGCAGCTCCAAACTCCCAGAGTCAGTAAGTCTATTTCTATTTTAAAGAATTGAAAAGAGTTCAGGCAGATTTAGTAAAATATATCATCCATTTTTCTAGAAAGATAGACCTTAGTTGCATGTTGCTGTGTTCTTGAAATGGTTAACAAGCAGCGGTGCTGTGTTGGATTGCAAGGTACTACACCTCATCAAAGAAGACAGAAAACTGAAATTTCAAAACATCACTTTGGTGACTCTTTGCAGAGTTACACCATATATTGTATTTGGACTGCTGTCCAGACACAGGAACAGCCTTTTTGATTGCTAAATAGTTACTGAGCATGCTTGCTTGCCTCAGGGATTTGTTCTGTTTGCAAAAGTAATGTTCTTTTTTTTTTTCTTTTTTTTTTTTCTTTTGCCTTGTATATATTTTTAGAAGTTTGTTTATAATTAGGAAGGGTTGCATGGAATGATTAACACCTGATCTAGAGAATATCACTGCAGTAAGTGTGAGTCAGCTCATGAGCAGGATACTGCATTTCTGATCACCGTGGAGCTTTGAACAGAGCGACATATTGCTCATCAGCAGGGAAGTTCACAATACTGACCTTTTTAAAGGGTAGAGAGTAAATTTAAGTGGAAAGATTAATGGCAGAATGTTCATGTGCCCTATTCTCTATGTTTATTCCATTGCACATGTAACATTTTCACCATGGATATTTTTATTCTATTCTTACCACTTTCCATTTTAACAGTTGAACAACTGCGAGAGATAACTTACAATCCTGAAGTCATTTGACTTGTCATCTTAAAGGGTATTTATAAACTATAGCATTCAGGGAGCCCCCAGTGTTACTCTAAATAGAGATGCTACTTTTAGGATTCAGAAAAATGGACTGTTTAGTTTTGGAGTTGCTTTTCAGAAATAAGTCACATATTTGAATAAAATCCCACAAGAACAGTTAGCAAGCTTAGTCATATTTTGTATTTTGATATAATAATATCAAGACTGATTGAAAAGCAATTGGTATGGGCTATGCCAAGCCAAAATGTGAAAGATGCTTTTCTGCTACAAGTGTGATTAGCTTTTTTCTTCATTTATTATTATTCTGAATTACCTGTTTCCCACAGGAAGAAGTGTTGTATTTGTTACTTTATTATTTGGGGAGAAAAATAAGGTTTGTTCCCTGTATAAAAAGGCTACCAAATCAAAGACCTAACTCTAACATAAGTTTATTTATCATAGACATTTGCTTGTGACAGTTGACACCAAACACAGAATTTTACTTGCCATGTGGATCAGCAAAAGTCTGATTATGAGAACATATGTATATGAATGGTTCTGTTCATAAACTGTTCTGTGGGCAGCTAACCCTGAGCATTGATTTCAGCAGTCTTCAGGTCATTCTGCAGACATTTTTCTGCTTAGGAAGTCTGCTTTTCTGTACTATTGTATGTGATTTGATAAACTGGATTATTTAAGTAATATTTTGTACTGTCTTACAATTCAACAGCAAAAACACAGGTTGTAAAGAGTGTAGAATTACTCAGTTTTCCATTAGCAGTAGGCTTCCTAAATGCTGCAAGAATATTTTACACAAAGAAAGTATGCAGGTCCCCACCAGTCTTCTGGGTCAACTACTGCTAAATATTCAAATTCTAAATTATTTGAAAGGACGATGGAAAATTGAGGGTAATAAGAGGGGGGAAAAAAAACAGTCAACTTTGGTTAATTTGAGAACTCAATAAATGTTTCTTACAACCCTTCTGAATATTTAAACTAGGCATTTATAAATACATACTAGATGCAGCTGTGGAAGGAAGAGCGCTTCATAGCACAGAACCTTTAGAATGGTGGCAGTCAGAAGTAAGACCAGCGTAAGTATAGTTGAGTTTATATAGTAAGAAGGTTTTGACCTTTAATTGCATCTGCTTTGCCAAATACAGGCATTAGATTTCAAACGCATGATGGAAGTTATTTACCGAGGACAGAAGAACTTATAGTCATTGGCTCTTCTATTTTTTTGATGTTGCAGACGTGTTTGTTGTAACACGTGAGGGTGTGTTTCCCAGCGCAACATCTGATTAGTCACTAATTTAGTAAGGAATGTCCTGGCACACGGTTTTGTCGAAGCATGTGAGCCTATCAGCAGAGTAACATATTCTTTTAGGTGTTTCAACATACAGTTGAGTAAAACAGCTCAGCTGTTTTGAAACAAGCCTTATGATATTTCTTCCTTGAGTCTGCTTTCTTTTTTCCTACTAGCAGAAGAGTTATTTCATGTTAACCGACCGAAATACATTTGCTGCCTAAGTTCTTTTTCTGCTTATATTCCAAAATGCTTTAATGCTCTATTGCTCAAAATGCTCATTTTTTTTCAAAATTGCCCCAAATGCTCAATTTCCATTGAGTCTAAGTATCAATGGAAATCAGCTCTCAACTGCACGTCTTTCATTTTTATACTAAGGAAAATAGAGGGTGGCATGTGCTTATTGTTTCTCATTCTCAGGGCAGGTTTCTCCTCTCCTGAGCACAGGTGGTCAGACTTGCTCAGGAGAACAGCCTAACAAAAATTTTCAGAGATAAATGTTTACTGTAGTGCAAAAACATGAAAGGTCCAATTGTGTGTTGTATTCAAAGCACTGTATGGCACACACTTCGTTTTCCCATCTATGATTTTACATAAGGAGAATGAATGGTACTCTTTAAATTCTTAAGCCTTTTCTTATTAAGAGCTTTGATTAGTAGTGCAGTTAAGACATAAGTGACGTAGCTGTGGCCATTGACATTACTGTAGGCCAGTTCCTAGTGTCAATAATTCCTAAGAAAATTCCATGATAAATATAAAAATGTCCAGTATTAAAGTAGTAGAAATATTTTAAAATGACAGAAGTATTTAAAAGTCTGTTAAAAATTGCAGATGAAAACTGATTGAATGCTGAGTAGAATTTGAAGCAGGCCGGCTGAATTTCCAATAGGCATTAGCTGTGTTTCACTCTAAAAGCAAAAAAGCAATTCTGCAGTTTGAGAGAGGACTCTGTCGTGTATTAAAAAAGAAAAACAAAAACAAAAGAATAATCATATGGAATAGAGGAAACAGAGGTGAGAATGAATGTGTAGTGTTTGAGTTAATGGAAGGTCAAAGAAGTAGTCCTTCAGCATTGTGGGTTGGTAGCATTCTGTTAAACGTATTCATAAGTGATTGCAAAAGGCAGGTAGCCAGACATAAGCAAGTTGTTCAAAGAAATAAGGACAAGAACTTACTTTGCAGAATTTCTGAAGATCCCTGAATGTTTCTTACACAGCAAAATGGCATACAAATCTAATGTGCTGTCTCCTAAAAAAAAAAAAAAATGATATGTGAGAAGCGCAAAAATTCCTGGATAGAGCAACAACATTGAGCAAAGACATCCATACAAAGGACAATTAAATGAGGTAGGAATTCTTGGAAAAGGAACAATTAAGGAGAAATATAATGCAGTTCTCTAAGGTATTCTAAGAAACATGTCTTTTCTCTCCCAGTGTTGGAATGAGGGAATATAAAATAGCAAGCAGCAGGTTGAGAAAATAAAGAAATGCAAGAAAGCTTTGGAAATTCTTGACACGGGTTTGTTGTGAAAAGTAGATCTATATGTGGACTAAAAATATAAATATATGTGGACTAAAAAAACAGTTATTTGAAGAAAATTAGTTGAAGGCTTTTTAAATACAAATTCACCACCTCTGGCTTTGGAAGTTCCTACAGATTGATGGAGGCTGTGTTTTATTTTATTGATGTGTTGTTGCTTATTATCCTGCATCTTATTCTGTTCTTTGGGTATCCTCAGGTATTCAATTTTGGCAACTCTTAAAGACAGGATACAGGGCTAGACAGGCCATAAGCTGACTCAACTTACCTGTTCTTGTTAAGCATGTTATGACCTTTGTCTTTTCACTGACATAATAAGCAGCACCAAAAACTTAAATGAATACCTCTATTTATTTCTGTGTGTATTTACTTTTTGAATAAATTATAAATAACTGTTGAAGTCTCAGAAATGCCAAACAGGTGTGTGAGATAGCTATTGCCCAGTTTTTGACTATGTTCTTACCAACAAATCCATACAAGGTGCATGGTCAAAATGTATCTAAGAACTTGCTTTTATGCATTTTGAGTGTGAGATGGGAGTCATAAAGTCAGTAGAATAGTAATATCTGAAGTTTGCACATGTGGTCTTAAATGTTATTATATAATTATGTAATATATATATAAAAAAAAAGTTTAGTTGAATGCATGTGTATGTTTCCTTAGAACACAAACTGAGACAAAAGCATGTAGCACTATTGTCTTGTATATTGGCTCTGAATGTGTCTGAACAATTCTATATGGAGTTTTATGCCACAACTGTGCAGGAACAAAACTGATTCAATTCCAAGCTCACTGTAGACATACAGATTTCCTAGGATGGGCAGTTTCAGACTTTATTTGTTCACAGAATTCAGTATTTTGTACTATAAGAACATAAGTATAAGAACAAATGTGGGCATACAGATGAAAAATCCTTAATCTGATGATAAGTAGAGCTATAAAGAAGTTTATGAAAAGGACATGCAGGCAGGATTTTCTGTAAAATACTTTGCTCAAATTTGTTCCAGTTGAACTTTGGAAGATATTTATTTCAATCAATAATAATAATTAAAAAAGCATGCTGAAGAGCTTTTGTGTGTATGTGAAGAATAGCTTTAGTTTATGAAAACCTGTCTTCAGAGGCTTCCTTTGCCAGTCACTGGAGTGAAATAGAGAGAAACAACATACTTGAAACATAATTGAAAGACAATGTGGATATTTACCACATAAAGGCTTTTTTCTTTTTTCTTTTTTTTTTTTAGTAAAAACTCACCTCTTTGGACAAAAATAAAACTGTGGGGTTTTTTTGTTTGGTTGGTTGATTTAATCCTTGTATTTCCCTCCTATACAAAAACATTTGAAGCAAAGATGCTTTATGGTAGGTATGTCTGACAGATTCTGAAGGAAGCAGCAAAACCCGTGACAAAGTAACGTACAATTTACAGATTTATGTATATGAATACAAGCATGTATGTGTAACTTGTAAGTTTAAAGCCTAATTCTTCAGTATTCTGACAGAAAAGCATACAATTGAAAAGTATTTTCTACAGCTTAATGAATTATTTCCTTAGAAATCTATAGACTTCCATGAGAAATGAGGGAGAAGGAGGTCATAATGGGGATAGGAGCTGCAATCTTGCCTTGCAAAGCAAGGTGTTTTTTACGTGCCTACTAAAGGCCCTTATGGAATAGATTTAAATAAAAATGAATGGGAAAGGAATGGGGAAATTTTAATTCTTTTATGCTTTGGGACAAAAGTCTTGATAACTGACATTAATTTGGCTTCCTGATAACATTGTCAGCCTCTCAGCAAAATGTCATCCTCATTATGATCTTTTTAAGGCAGGGCTAAGGGTTATCATTTCAGCACTTGTGGCTGAGTGCTCTGGCAGCGTTCACACAACTAGCTTGGTATTCTTCTCAACTGCAAATCTGCCTGAGTGCTTGGTTACAAACAAGCCAGGCTGCAGCTCTGTATTTATCATTGCTCCTGGTCTGGATGTTTCTTGACTTTCATCATCCCCAGAATGGTGTAAGTTTAGGTTTTTGATGGAGGGTGTCATTGCAGAAGGGGTTGATTTCTCAGTTGCAATCTTGGCTGTATTTTTTGTATGGTGCTTTATTGGCCTTCAAAGATGTAAATTTAGCAGTTATTTCACTTAAGAGCTGGATACTAAAAGAGCAGAAGTATTGCTGTTTGACAAGTATTTGCTTTGGAGAAACTCCACTAAGAAATTAGGCACCAATCAAACAAAAATAAAGGTAGTTTTGTTTCCATCAGTGAATCTCAGAATTAACCATCCTATTCAGTCTACAGTTGTATACATGTATGAATTTTCATCGCATGAAGCATACCATTTCTCTATCAATTGTATTTGTAATGTTATTTCTTATTATTGCCTATCTTACCCTGAATTTCTCTTCAGTGTAGTTCAAGAGTACTTTCTTTACATTTTGGTGTTAACATTTGAAAACTTTACAAATCTTTTTACTTTTCATCTGGCACAGTTCTGCCATGGTTAGTGAGGAGTTCCCATATTTTTGTTTGTTTTTTTTTTTCTGATTTCTCTGCAACCACAAGTGTATCCCTCCTGAAATGGCAAGTGGTCTCAGAACTGTTTAAAACAGTGAGAACTTTAAAGTTATATAAATCTACATGTCCTTGTTTTTATTTTAATACAATAGGTTTGCTAATGTACTGTTACATATACTGACTTGGACAGTAGTGATAAGTAGCATACAAATTACTAAATGATCCATCAGATAAAATCTAGCCTTGAACTGAGTCACAATCATAATAATTTCGTGTTTGTTTTTTTTTTTTATGTCTCTTGCTCAGTTTCATATGTTGCCCCAGTGAGACTAAATAACTCAAATGAAAAAGCTCTTTATAGGGAGAGAATATTGCTATTTTAACTTCAGACATATTGAAGAGTCATTATCTTCTGTCATATAGTAAACCAATAAATAGGTAGTAAATTGATGAGAAAAATTAACAGAATGATTTGGGAAGCTGTCTCACTTTCATGATGTAGATGTTAAAAAACGGATGCCCTGAAGGGCAACCAGAAGAACTAAGTTAGCCATACTTGCTGTGAAAAAAATATGGCAGAGAATCTTGAATATTAATCAACAACTTTGGCTCATTGAGCAGAGGTATAAGAATAGGGTTGATGTCAATGAAAATGATCAATATGTAAGGACATTCTATGCATCCGTTACAGTGTACATGGAGTCCTGCAGTGATTCATCCTAAAGTTTGCAGTGTCTAATTCAGGACTTGTGACCTGAACTTTGATCTACTTATGGCTTGCAATTGCACTAACCACTCTCTGGGGAGATTTTCTTACGTTGCATCTAAGAATAAATGATATAATTAGATGGACAACTCTTCTTCCTCTTCATTATTGAATGCCAGTGTCAAAGCTTGCTCTTAGCAAACTGCTAGAAAATAAAATTGTTTACATGTAAGCATTTGTCAGTATATGATTTTGAGTGCTTTTTTACTTTCTGAATTTACTTACATATAAAAATGTCTTCTAAATATTCTTTTTCTTGATAGCTTACTAGCAGCCTGCTTTATTCACATTTTGTGGTGTGTTTAATAGTTACATTATAAATAAAAAATTCTCAGAGTTGTGCTGTCTTCATCAACACTTCCAAAAAAAAAACCAACTAGAAATCTTCATATGTTCTTAACTGTTTTTTAGCCTGTATCATTGGCTCAGTGCAAGCTGATTTCATTGTTCGGGTATCTTGCTATTTGGTCTGTGTGCGTACATAGGGTTCGCCTCTTTGCAGGAAGGGAAGAAAACAATTTCTGAGAACAAGCATATTCAGATTGCCAAGAGAAACAGGAGAAGGAGGTTTCAAAATCTTGAGTACTGTATGTGCCTAGGAAAGAATTTGCATTTTAATGTGACTTAACTAAATTACAGATCGCGGCTGTAGATGAACATAAGTACATTTGTAGGCCTTGTAGCTACATTTTAGGGAAGTTGGAAATTAGATATAGAGTAAAACCGTAATTTCATGAAAGAGTATGTAAAAAGTCTTCTGGGAAAAAAATCAGAAAAGAATATTCAATTCAAAGGTGAAAAATGATGAATTTTTTTTCTCCAAAATATGCTTCTTTTATAGTTGTTTAACAGGATCGCTTGGTCAAAAAGTCCCAAGGCAGTTGAGATTTTCACCCTTAGTGGTAAGATCTTACACCACTCTGTCTCCAGCTCTTCTCTGTTTGTCACATAAATCTAGCATGACCTATCACATTTGTACGAGAGGAAGATTTGTTACCTTCATGTGACTAAAATGCTTTTTAAATACTGCTGAAGACTCTTTCTTCTTTTAACTCTTCTTTTTGCCTATGTTGAAAAACTTGGAAATACTCTCATGCACTCTGGTGCGTGCATGCTCTATGATGAACCACTAATATCTCATGACAATTCATTGTTCCTCATACAAGTCAGGTTTTATTGTTTGTTAAATAGTCATGTTGCTTTCATATCCCATTTTTTTGTAGTTCTTTAAAAATACATATTCATATGCTTTTGTTCTGCTGTGTAAATAGTTTTTGCATGTGTAATGTGATCTCATGTTTACGTCTGTGAATGTTGTCTTTTTTTTTTCAGTCAAACCTTAATGTTGATTTTGTTTTGTTATCCTGAATATTCAGCTTATGATTTTAAAAACAGTGTAACAATTTGTTATTTCATCCAGATATGAAGGAGTCCTGCATAATACTCTCCATGAGGAGAGAAAAAAATTCCTGAGTACTTAATTTCTTTACTTTTGTTGGTCTCTTATTGAAAGATCTTTTTCTTCATTCCTAGTCTCATATATAAGAAAATGGAAAACTCTGCTTTGTGTGTAGATATTTTAAGGTTTTTTTTTTAAACACTGCTTACCTGATTGAGGTCATATCTGATATAATACTCTAGCAAATAATTTCATATGTTCAACAGATCTACCTTGATAATTTTTCATTTGTGCTTGAATGAAAGGCTTACAGTTGTGCTTGATCAGCCTCATCTCCTTCTACAACTGGGTGACCAGACTGGTAGATGAGGGAAAGACTGTTGATGTAGTCCACCTAGACTTCAGCAAAGCCTTTGACATGGTATCTCACAGAATTTTCCTGAGGAAACTGCCTGCCCATGGCCTGGACAGGTACACAGTTCGGGTAAGGAACTGGCTAGAGGGCCGTGCCCAATAGGTACTGATTAATGGAGCTAAGTCCAACTGGTGACCCGTTACAAGTGGTGTCCCTCAGGGATCAGTACTGGGGCATATCTTGTTTAATATCTTTATTGATGACCTAGATCAGGGCATTGAGTGTACCCTCAGTAAGTTTGCAGATGACACCAAGTTGGGAGGTCGTGTTGATCTACCTGAGGGTAGGGAGGCCCTTCAGAGGGATCTAGATAAACTGGATCACTGGGCTGAGGTGAATGGGAAGAGGTTCAACAAGGCCACGCACCAGGTCCTGCACTTTGGTCACAACAACCCCACGCAGCGTTACAGGCTTGGGGACGAGTGGCTGGATGACTGTGAAGAGGAAAGGGACCTGAAGGTGTTGTTGGCGCTCGGCTGAACATGAGTCGATAGAGTGTCCAAGTGGCCAAGAGGGCCAACGGCATCCTGGCCTGCATTAGAAATAGTGTGGCCAGCAGGAGCAGGGAGGTGATCATCCCCCTGTACTCAGCACTGGTGAGGCCTCACCTCAAGTACTGTGTTCAGTTTTGGGCCCCTCGCTACAAAAAAGACATTGAGGCACTGGAACGAGTCCAGAGAAGGGCAACAAAACTGGTGAGGGGTCTGGAGCACAAGTCCTGTGAGGAGCAGCTGAGGGAGCTGTGATTGTTTAGTCTGGAGGAGGCTCAGGGGAGACCTCACTGCACTCTACAACTTCTGAAGGGAGGTTGTGGTGAAAAGGGGTTTGGCCTCTTCTCCCAGGCAACAAACAGGACTTGGGGAAATGGCCACAAGTTGTACCAGAGGAGATTTTAATTAGACATAAGGAAAAACGTTTTCTCTCAGAGAGTGGTCAGGCACTGGAATGGCTGCCCAGGGAGGTGGTAGAGTTGCCGTCCCTGGCAGTGTTCAAGAGGCATCTGGATGAGGAACTATGAGATACGGTTTAGTAGCTGTGGTAGTAATGATGATGGGAGGGCGGTTGGACTAGAAGATCTTGTAGGTCCTTTCCAACCTTATGATTCTGTGATTCTACCAAAACAAAGCTAATTAAATGTAACAAATGTGACTGAATGGTTTGATGGATCAGGAACTGATTGCAACATGGTACCCAGGGAGTGGTGGCCGTTGGTTCAGTGCCTGCATGGAGATCAGTGAGTAGATGATCAGAGATTTGGCCATTACAGAAAAACTACATGGATTTTCTATTTGTGTTCACCATAGAGGTGGTTTCCATAACAATGACCTTCTTTAAGGGATATATCAAAGGATGTACAGCAGATTGTGGCCTCAGAAGACGGTAATCAAGTAGAAGCAAAAATAACAAAAATAAAAGTTACAGCTCTGAAGGAATTCCAAGATGAAACAGTTGAACTACCGGCTTTACTGTGTCATTTCTATACTAAGACATTAGTGGTTACATACAATTAAAAAAAAAAAAAAGTTTATAGAGGCACCTGGAGGGAAGTGGCAAATGTGGAATATGGAAAGTAACAAAACAAAAAGACGACTGGTTAAATATAATACTGTTGAGAAAAGACAGCTCTTTTGGAGAGGGGAAATTTGCTTCTCAGCTCTGTTCTTTGAAGTATAAAAACAAGGGAATTTATTTGAAAGGATGACTGATAAAGTCAAAAAAGCATCTGTAAGGGAAGAAGTAACTCTGAATTCCTGAAGAAAATTACTTGTTCTGAACTGACTGTTCTCATTCAGAAATTAGATATTTGCATCATAATGAATTATTCTACAAAAATGTCAAATTAGCAACTGAAAAAAAAAAAAAAAAGAAAAGAAAAAGAAAAAATAGAGCTGTTATGAAAGGTACAGAGACCAAGAACAAAAATACACTTTTAGCATGGTGTAAATCAATGGTATGCATTCACCTGATATAACAGCATATGTTTGTGATCTCTACCATCTTAGACTGTTTATAGTATGTGTGTATGTATATATAAATACATACTATATATATACTATACATATATATATATATAGGGAAGGACTAGGAAAAGAACAGTGAGGATGTTTGACGGCAGGGTACTGCTTATATGCTGGAAGCAAATAAGCAAAGTATGTCTTTTCAGCCTGGATAGGCTGACAGAAAGCAGAACACAATCAGTAGTATCTCCTTTCAATTTCAAGTCAAGAGTTCATATTCCTTTAAGAAGGAGCACAGTTAGGTAGAAGCACTCACTAAAGAGTGAAGTTGTTGTTCCTTCTGTTGAGGAACTAGTGGAGCCAAGGATAGAAAAGCAAAAATAAAAAAATACTGGATGTGAGAACTAAGACATGGCAAGGTCAGGATGGAGACTGCTGAGAGGAGCAGGGATTAGTCACATTGGGTGAGGCCTTGGAGATGGCAAGAAGTAAAAGGAACATGGAGAACTGAGCAAAGTCCTGTGTGTTTCAGAAACTTGTAGCATTAGCTACAACTAAGCAAGGAAGTAAGAACCTCCTTGAAATCACCCATGGATAAGGGAGAACTTTTCTCTCCTCAGTTCTGTTCTCTTTAGTCACTTGAGTCTTCCATGCTAGAAAAGTATTAAAATGATTTTTAACTATTCTCATACCAGTACTCTTCTAGGCAACTCCACCTCACAACCTCACCTTAATAGCTGTGAAAAGCTAATGAGAGGTTGCTGTCCTTTACCTGTTCTAGTACATATTCCTAGAAATCACTTGAAGCTGGAGCTGGCTAGTTCAGAGCAGACAAAATTGGGTGATTTTTTGAATAGCATGTAAGTAAAGTGCAGAAATCCTTGCTGCACGACTTTACGAAATTCTACCTAGGTGAAGCCTAGAAGAATGTATGGTGAACATAGAAATGTGTTTTTTCCCTGAGCTGCAGTTTTGTACTTAGTTGAAAATGCCTGCCATCGAATAGATTCAGTGCAGTGGTTTTGTTCATCTGCTGCTGTTCCATCCAAGAGTATTGGAAAGTTGTTTTATCTCATGCAGTTGTGAAATAGTTTGGAGCCCTATCTGATGGAGGCCTCCAGCTTGGTCAGTACAAGCTCTCATTCCCTTAGGTACGGAAGACTTAAGACTAATCAAAAATTTGTGGTGAATGAGTGCTACATAAGCTTTGTGAAACTTAGTAAAATATTTTAGTGTTGTTACAGTGGAGCAAATTACATGTTTACATGTTCTGAAGTCACTGCAAAAGCAGTGAGCACCGGACTCGGTAGAAACTAGTCCACGAGTATTAACATGTTTTATAAATGCTCTGCTTTCGAAGTAACTGACCCTTGACATCTCAGTTAGGTACTCATTTAGTAGACACTTCTGAACCTAATATTTCCATCAATAAATAAGTAAGGTGATAATATTCTCCTTTCCTCGCTGAGGAGTTCCAAGGAATCATAAAAGTAAATTATGAACCAGCAGCGTGCCCTGGCAGCCCAAAGAGCCAACCATACCCTGGGGTGCACCAGGCTCAGCACTGCCAGCAGGGTGGAGGGAGCGGCTGTCCCCTCTGCAGTGTGCCGTGTGGCCTCACCTGCAGCACTGCGTGCGGGTTGGGTGCCACAGTATAGGAAGGACATCAAGTGATAGAGAGTGTCCAAAGGAGGGCTGTGAGAATGGGAAAGGGCCTTGATGGAAAGACTTGTGAGGAGCAACTGAGGCTCCTGGGTGTGCTCAGTGCAGAGGAGAGGAGCGGAGGGGTGGCCTCATAGCAGCTTCAGCTCCTCACAGGGGTTGGAGGGGCAGAAAAAGTGAACAGTCCACAGTAGTACTTCAGCAGCATGGATTGCAGCAAGTTCCAATCCTAAAATACAGGGGTAGACATCTCTTTAGCCAACGAATGTGGTCATCAAATGTATTAAAAGTAGGTGGTGCCTCAGTAAAATGTATGCGGCTATGTAAAAGTGTATCCTAACGCATGTAAAAGAGAGAAATTAAAGTGCACTAGGGCCTTAGTTTTGCTTTCTCTTTCAGTGCTACAGTTGCGTTTCAAACATTGCTTTTGTGTGTTTGCAGATTTCCTTTATTTGTTTTAGTTCTTTTCCTACTTGTCAGACTTCAGAATTTTGATGTGAAAGTAAAGCTGTCACAGATAAGATTTTTGCTGAAGAAGATTTAGAATTGAGCAGTTCTGTTGCTTTGAGTTAATCTAGAAGGAAATACAGCTCCAATTATCTCAGCTATGCATACAAGTAGGAAAAAGGAAAAAGGATGGTGGAATAAGTAGGTATAGTTTACCGTAGAACGTCTCTATTGAATAGAACAGGACCTCTATTTTTATTTTTATAGAGAACAAATAATTTTAAATATAAAATAAGGTAATACATATTTATGCTTAATGTAATTAAGAAGTAGGACTTTATTCCTGTTTTCATTCTCCTTCCTTCCTGTTTAAAGTTCAGTACTGTTAAGTACATGTCTTAAAAAGTCTGAGGAAAGGTATGGATGGGCTTAGGAAAAGGAGAAGAGAACTAAGGAGAATGCCAGAGAAGAGTAAAATAAGTTCATAGACACACGGTGTCTCTGCAATCATTTTATTAATTCGGATACTTGCACAGTAAATATAAGTCACACAGTTGTAAGCAATGGATTTCTCATTGTGCTGGTTTGGGAACTTTTGAGGTTTTAATCTAGATCTCACAGTTTGTTTTGAAGTCTTTTATATTAAGAAAGAAGAAAGGATGTAGTCCCTTTGTAGTTTTGAAAGTTAAGCAACTTTCCACTGAGTGCTACATAACCTGCAATGCATCAAATGCAGTGTACCAAATGGAGGATACTGGCTGGTTGATTTTTAATCTGGCGTACCTTTTGTTCCAGCTTTGTTTTTTTCACATTTCCACGACAGTTCCTATTGCCTCACCCAGGGCAAGCAGGTCTAGTCTTGCTGAACTTCCTTATGGGACAAAAAATATTCCTGTGAAGATCTTTGGATGTAATAATTGTTTGATGTTATATGAAGAAAAGGCCAAGCTGTTTAATGGAAGAAGCAAGCCACGTGAAGGAGCAGCACTGAACAACACAAATACGTGATCCCTGGAGTCTTGGGCTGATGAAGCTACAATGCTTCATCAGCACAGATAAGGTGGCTGGGGTGTTGAAATTTAATAGAAATACAGCTGGTGTAGCTGGAGTGACAGAATCCTTGTCATGCACACAGCCGAAAGCGATATGAGGAAAGTGATTTTGTTAGCTCAGCTTAGGTTGTTCACAAGGGATTTTGGAAGTATTTTGGCAGAAAACCTCCTCCTGTTGGCATACCTCTTCTTATTTGAGGGCTGCAAGTATAGTTTGCTGGTACCCCATGACAGCTTGCTTGTGGCTGGCACAATTAGAATCAGAACTTGAAAGTAAAGCAATTAGTAGTTACTGAAAACTTGTCTTCCTATTCCTTATTTGAAAAGAATGGCTGAGTTTGTATTTTGTCTGTGAATTAGTCAGTGGAGAAAAATTGTGGCTTGCACTTTGCGGAGAATAAAATTTGAACTTTTTACAGTTGCAGTAAGCTCTTTATTTTTATACTTTTAAAAATTATTACTTTTTAAAGTTGAGTGCCATCTAGCTTTGTATAGTTCTGGTTTATGTTCACTTCCTTCTTAGCAAGTGGGAGACGCTGAGGAAGGATGTCAGTGGAAGGAGAAAAATAAGATGCAATAACTGAGTGGTGATTCTCTCTCACATGACCAAAAGAAAAAAATGTTGTGCTCTTGGCTGTGCCTGCTACTAAACACCCTGTCATAGTGTGCGAGGTGAGTCACGACTTGTTTATTTATAGCATTGGCCAATCAACGCAGAACGCTCTGAAATTCATTCAAGCCAAGCAGACACTTAGGATGTGTTGTAAACATTTGCTCTTTGAGCAAGGAACACTTTTCTCCACAGCAAACAGAGCAGTTTCCTCATTCGGTGCTACTGAAACACAAAGCAGACTAGAAGACCCTTACCTGGATTATCTAGATTGGTTGAGAGAGAGACATAATTTCTTTTTACGTCTGAAATGTCAGACAGTGAGGACCTGGGACAAGATGAAAGGTACTGTAAATGATTTTGATGGCCTTTTCATACAGTGCTGTATAAAGCAAAGCTGCCTGTAATTAATCTCTCTGTGAAGTCCTGTGTTTTCATACTAGGTCAAAGATTAGTTTGCTCTGTGTTATAACAGATCATCTAACTCTTTGAGTGTTTTGCCTGTAATGCTAATCCAGTACTTTGTAAAAGAGAAGAATAAAATCTTAGTGTCTACATAATGGTTAAATTGTACATCCTTTGTATAATTCTTAAACTAAAACTAAATGGAGTGAAATACTGGGTGATTTCTACATGTCACGTTTCCCAACCCTGGGACAGCTTACAAGTCTCAAAATGTCAGAGAGGCAAATAGATTATGTGCAGCCACATACTGAGAGACCATAATTCATTACTGTGAGATAGGGCGCTGTGTCCCTTTGAGGTATGTCAGTTGTTTTGAAGTTGAATTTTTATCTGAATTAGTTATAGAAACCAACAACAGGACAAGAAGAAAGCAGATGGACCTAAAACGTCAGAGCAAATTAATTAATATGGTTTTGCAAATATGTTCTAGCACATACCTATGGGAATAAATGTGCTAAATATATTCAGCTAAATAGATTTTAAAATAGATATTTTAAAAGCAAATATTATTCATGTTTGGCTATGATAGACTTTATGATTTAGTTTTTTAAGTCCAAACTGTCTTTCTGTAGTTATGATTTTCACTTTCTTGATGCTACATAAAATGTTGTCTTCAAAACAGTGCTCATAAATATTTAATACCAAAGAGAAAAAAAAATCATATATTTAGAAGTAAACATTTTTAGAGGTTAGTTTAAAAAAAATAATATAAATGGGCAAATCTAAGAAATCACAGAAATCAGAAGAGAACATTCTGTTATGGCTTGGGATTCAACCCCTGTTTCTTATATTTAAATTTAGTCATTGAGGATGTTTTTCCAATATGTACATGAATGCATCATTGGAAGATGGGTGAACAGCTTTCTGGATGTCAGTAGTAGATGAGTACGTTCAGACATTGTCACCTAACTGGATAAGTGTGGGTGAATGGATCCCCAGTGGCATAATTGGGTCTTTGCAAGGGTGGGGTCACCTACACATTTCCGTTTGCAGGGATCTAGGTTGTGCCCTATATATGGCATGGATTATAAGTAATTGTAGCACCACATAGCACATTTTTTTCCTTTTTAATGAAATATTGAATAAATATGTGATAGCTAACATAGAAGTGTTAATTGCTATTCATTAAAGAATGTTTAGCTGAATCTCCAGCTTATTAAAGTGTTTATTTTTCGATACAGGAAAATAGCAATATGCATGACACATTGAAGAAAAAAATGGTGGATTTAAATCATAGTCACTTTATTTTTATGTTTATTTTTTATTTTATTTTGAATCAGTTTTATAAAGAATTTGCATCATGTCCTCCTTTGGAAATATTTAACTGAATACAAGATGGGAGGAAATGTTAGCAGCTGACAAAAATAATATCATAATTTTGATTTTTTTTTTTAATGCAATGTTGGTCAGCATGTAAGAAGATGCAGTTTCTGTGCAAAGCATGCACACTGTGTCATATAGAACTTCTTTTGTTCACAATTCTTTCTCTATGAAGGCTTGGAACAGATTTTACCATTTAAAGAAGAGATGATACTAGGCCCAAACCTTTAAGAGTGCTTATTCTATGAATCAAAGCTTTTTTATTAATCAAAAAAGACAAATATTTCTTAAGCAATAACTTGGAAAAGTATGATAACAGGGCCTGTTCTTCCTATTTATCATTTCTGCAAACACCACTATATGAGCTAATCCTGATTATAGTCTCCCATTCTTTTGTGGCTTTGGTGTTCAGCAGCAAGGTTTGAGAAAGTAGCCTCATCAAGAGGTTCTTATTTTCTTGAATTAATTTGCCTTTGGTAACAAATAAGATACACCTCAAGATCATTTTTACGGGTGTGGTAATGATGTTTTGTAGAGGTGAGAATATTTTGGTCCAAGTTAAACAGGAAGGAATAAGAGGAAGATCTGTTGGAAATGTACTAGGATAGTATGAGAACTAGCAGTGCATTTTAGGGTTGCAGAAGAAGAGCTATTATGTACATGGATACAGATAATATAATTTTGAGGGTGCAAAGAATCAAAGCTGTTGGTCTGTTTGTTTAAAAAAGGAGGATGCACTTTTTTGTGTAGAAGCTGTAGAGAGAGCTTTGTTCACTGATTGGCTTCAGCTTGTTGCAGTCTGTGTTCCTCAGATACAAGTGAATACTTCATACATCTTATCCCCTCTTGAGATCATGTCCCACGTTAAAAAATATTGTGTCACCAGAGAATTTTATGAACACTGTCATTCAAGGTGTGGCATTGGTCAATAGTCTGTTAGTCATACTGTGAATCTAGATATATAATAACGAAAGGAACGTATGCACAAATATACTTAATGCTTCTTAGGAAAGACAGTAAAAGGCTTAAGGGTTGTGAAGATCAGGTTCCCACTTCTGCTTTGTTTGTCTATATGATCCCAGGCCGTAGCAGATGAAAAACAGTGAGCAAGGATATAGTCAAAGGTCAAGGACTGAAGTAGTTAAGATAACAATAGTATTTTCCCCATTACATGTGAAAGTTGCTGTATTTTTTAAAAAACAACATCATAAAAAAATGACAACTCGTGAGGAATCTATTGATGGTCAAGAATGTATAAAAGGCACTGTGAATACAGTTCTTGCATGTACTGAAGTGTAACTAACTGCATTAGAGCAATGTCTTTGTTGTTCTAATTTCTATTATGTGCTTATTATCAAAAAGGATGGTACACTAAACTGTTAGCCAGGAATCTTTGCTGACTTGGATTAAAAAAAAAAAAAGGCTCTGTTATTTTGACCTGTATTTTGAACCAGTTGTTTTTGAGCTATAATCTCAGTGCGTGACCTCTTTCACTATATACTTGGACTTAAGAAAAATGGAGATCTGGTTTAAAGTCAAATCTACATGGTATTTAATGACAGATTTATAATCACGTAAGAGTAGTTGTGTTTTCTGCTAATATTAGCTAGTAAAATGGGAAGTATTTGATACTGCTTTAATTGTTGAACTTGCAACACAAATGCAGGCAGTGAGTGGTTAGGAACTCTCAGTAATGCATCAGAGCAAATGGCCACTGGTTCATACTGTTGTTGAAGCCAAATGAAAACAGAATGACTTTCTTCATAGACTTAAATCCACCTTGTGATATCATCCAAAAAAGTCGTTATGATGCTTCTGCAAATTTAAAATTATTCTTTGTTTGGCAGTTGAAAATGTAATTTTTCTTTCTCGTGCAGCTGCTCTGCAACTTAAGGAATGCTTAGCTCATCTTTCCTAGCTGTTTGACTTTCAGAGGCCTTGAACTAGAAGTATCTTAGCTGAAGAATGTGGAAGCTGAAGGAAGAAAATGGGTATAGTTTGTGAAAAGAGTTAAAAGAATTGACTTTGAGGAGAGACAAACAAATGTAAAAGAATTGCTTATAACAGCCGGGCAGAGTTATTTAAAGTTCAGCAAACAGAACTTTATGCTCCTGTTGACAGAAACAAAACTTCCTTACTTTTCTAAACCAAAATAGTGCAATAAAAATACCTCTTTTACATCACCGGTTTCTATTACAAATGGGAGCCTGACCTGGAAGATCCCAGCCCTTGTACTCTTTTGCTAAAAATACAGCAGCCCACAATGAGTAGTAATAACATTACAGCTTCTATTAAATAGAAAACAAGTCTGTAATAGTATTTATGTGACTCTGAAAGAGTCATTTTCATGCAAAAGGCATATGAAGAGTCTGTGCTGATTTAGTAAATCACAACTTTGAACTAACAGCACTTGACCGTCAGCTTACATTTCACATTCTGGATGACCTCAAAGTGGAGTAGCCAGTATTCTTCTCAGGAGAGCAGGACGAGAGTAGTGCAGGCCAAAGGAAGTGTTTCCCATCAGGGCTGACCTGTCACTTTGCTGAGGAGAGTCAGCATAGAGAAGCTGCACAGGGGAATGCCCCACACGTTAGTTGGGGTATATCTGCTAACCTAGCTGGACATTCAGCAAAAAGCAACAACACTTAGGAGGCTGTGCAGTGTGAAAGAATGCTGGGCTCACCAGTTTGTATCTAATCATTAAGTAAAGAATATAGCTCCTTGACAATGCTTTCTAACACATCCGATGTTATAGCTGAGTGTAAGAGATAAATGCATCGTCTCCAAATAAAATCTTGGTAGTCATCTGCCTTTTTTTTTTTCTTTTTTTCTTTTTTTTTTTTTCTTTTTTCCTCAGGCAGCCTCTAGGACAAGATGAATTTCCCTATCCCTGTATAGAGTTTATTTTTGTAATGATAGCATTGCTTTCTTTTTAAGACAAGTTTTTCTCGATTAATAATATAGAGGAAAAAAAACCAGATCTTTATTTATGGGATTGGTATGGCTTAGCAACACAGTGGTGACAAGTTGTTCCCACATGAGCTAAAGAGAACAAATGCTGTCATGACTTTAGTTTAACACACTGTGCAGGAAGCTGGTAGACACAGGGATGAAAGGCTACATATATTTTGTTTTGTTGACAGTCACATGTGTTCACCAGTCTGTTGTGCAGGCCTCTGAGAAAAGCACATCCAGGCTTATCATGTGCTGGTCATTTAAACATACTTACTGTACAGCAATATTACCAAAAATAGAAATAAAAGGGGACATGCTGTTACTGAGAGCTGTGAAATAAAGCTTTTTTAAAGCTGCTTCTGGTACACCTTCCCTTCAAAAAAAAAAAAAAAAAAAAGTAATAATAACAGCTATGATTAAAAAGCACAAATTTGGGGTGTCAGCAGAAGACTGATGAATGTTCAGAACAGTTTTAAAGTTTGAGCATCAGTGTTGCATGCTGTTGAATTAATGTAGGTCTTAGAAGTGATGTATTTGAAATACAAGAGAGATGGTAATTAGCATTTTTTTTATTGGGAAGTATTGGTGCAACTCTTCAGGGCTAATTTTTTAATTTTTTTTTTAATGAAAATGTGATTTTGTACATTTTAAAGATTCCACGTATGCCTGATTCTTAGTAGTGAAAGGATGTTCATTGTGGTTGCTTAAAGGATGAATCTGCCACGTTATCACATCACACTAAGCCTTTGCAGTATTTATAGATTAGCGGTGGGAAATAAAGTGCATACATAAATCTGCAAGCTGGAGAGATTTCTCTAATACAGTCCTGGTGACAAAACGTTTTAGGATGAAGCGGAAGGGTGAGAAGCAGTGTATTTCTAGATGCTTGCTGTATTCCTCATTCTTTCAATTACAGAAGTAATTCTTCCATGGATCTCTTTGAAGAAAGTAGAATTTTACATGGTGTCATGGTTTACATGGTGTACATGACATGGTTTAAATGATTCATTTAAATTGCAAGTTTTGTTGTCTGTGTCATAGCCACATGACACGAAAATAATTATTTGAGTATACTTAACTATTACATGGGATCCAGAAGTGGCACAGGTTAAAACACAACTCTACATAATCACCTTTGAAACTAGCCATATTGGTCATTAAGATGCTATGCCGTGAGTTCACTGGCATTTGCTATTATGTCTTCCCATGCAGTGCACATAGCATTTACAGATTGGGTATATTGTAGTACTCTAAGGCCCATCAATATTGCACTGTTTTCTACCACACACTTCAGTGATAGAGATATAGAGATAATCTTAGAGATTTTATCATTGGTTCTTAATTCCACTTACTTGTAAGTTGCATTTTTTCTACTTTTATACATTTTGGAGAGTAAAGGATAGCTCTTTTCATTTTGAGTGTATGGTCAACTAAAATTTAAATTGCAGGGCAGAGGGGCACGTTTAAGTATTTTTCATAAACATTATCTAAATACCATTTAATAACCATTATCTCTGTCCCTGAATAATTTACAAAACAATTTTAAAATACATTTTCGGTGTATGCCAGGTATGAAATGTTTCTTTCGAAGAAAGGTAACTGCACCGTTACAGTCTTCCTCTTTTGCACTGTGGTGGTTCCTTTCATCCCAGGAGAGAACTGTGAAAGCCCTGAGAAAGTAAACCTTCCTGATCCGGTTTTGCTCACAGCTTATACACTTGATCTAATTTGCTCAAGTTTTATACTAAACTCCTGGTTGCCTTTGAGGTTTGTCTTTAAATATCATGTCCCTTATAGCAACAGCATTTTATCAGATGGTTATGCTCTGATATGACACTAAATGCTCCATAGAATTGTATTTCTATAAGCTCTAGATTGCAAGCTTAAAAAAAAATTGCCAAACACAGAATAGCCATATTACCTATATTTTGATTTACATATCTTTGGTAATTTAACTTTGAGCTCTTCCACCCTGACAAACAGACTCTAAGTTCCACTTAAAATTACAGAGTCTGCGCAAGTTTGAAGTGTGTGCATTTACAGCAGGGAAATGAAGCAGGTTTGGAAGCACTATAATTATCGACTTCTCTGTTTATGTAGGTGCAGTCCTTCAGTTGCTACATCACAGTCTGCTCTGTGCCCACTGCAGTTCTAAGTAGTGTGTATATGTGGGTATATACAAAACCGTGTACACATAATTAAAAAAAATCCAGCACATCACGAAGAGATCTTGAAACCAGTAACATGAGAGCTACTGACCTTTCTGAGAGAAATGTGATGGGGCTTTGCTTGAACAGATGTCTAGATACAAACTGAGAGTATGACACCATCAGTCGTATTTAGAGTGTAATGCCACTGACTCTTCTGGCCAGTGTTTGTGACTGTGATGGGTTGAAGCATCTGGGGAGGGTGTGTTTTTGTACAGCTACTGGGAAACAGTTTATATATTTGCTCCGCTTTAGGAATGATGTAGTAGTTAGAAGGATATGAGTAATTAGTTTTTTCTCTGAATGTCTTCAGTTTTACTGGCAGTTCAGGCATAGAACTGTAGTATTTTATTTAAAACTCAATATAAGTTAGGAGAGTATAAAATTTTCCTCTTTCTAAATGGTACACAAACTGTGAAGCTGTTCAGACACAGCTGGCTACTTACATCCTCAGAGAGACGCTTTGGAACCTTGGAATTAGAAAATCTATTTTGGCAGGAAGGACAGGGTTCATGTTTAAGTCATTTATTAAAGTACTGTAACTAACATTATGCTGAAGTACTTTCTTATGTTCTTGGTTGACTGATGTCGTAGTCATGTACTCCACATTTATTATCCACAACACTTCATGGCTCTCTTTTTTTCCATTTTGTCTTTAAACACTAATTTACAGTATGCATTCTTCAGTGTATGTCAGCTTTTCATAGAATCATAGAATGGCTTTGGTTGGAAGGGACCTCAAGGATCACGAATTTCCAACCCCCCCCGCCACCACATGCAGGGCCACCAACCTCCCCATTTAATACTAGACCAGGCTGCCCAGTGCCCCATCCAATCTGCCCTTGAACACCTCCAGGGATGGGGCATCCACAACCTCTCTGGGCAGCCTGTTCCAGCACCTCACCATTCTCTCTGTAAAGAACTTCCCCCTGACATCCAACCTAAATCTTTCCTCCTTCAACTTAAAACCATTTCCCCTTGTCCTGCAGTTATCAACCCTTTCAAAGAGTTGACTCCCATCCTGTTTATATGCTTCTTTTAGGTACTGAGAGGCTGCAATTAGGTCAACCCACATTCTTCTCTTCTCCAGGCTGAACAAGCCCAGCTCCCTCAGCCTGTCTTCGTAGGAGAGGTGCTTCAGTCCCCTGATCATCTTTGTGGCCCTCCTCTGGACCCTCTCCAGCAGCTCCCTGTCTTTCTTGTACTGGGGGCTCCAGACCTGAGCATAGTACTCCAGATGGGGCTTCACAAGGGCAGAGTATAGAGGGACAATCACCTCCCTGTCCCTGCTGGCCACCCCTCTTTTGATGGAGCCCAGGATACCATTTGCTTTCCAAGCTGCAAGAGCACACTGCTTCAGGAGCACGCTTTTGATCTGATGTAGATTTAGTCTTTATCTGTTTCTACTAGAGCATTCAGGAAGCTCTATACCTTTGTGTACATACAAATATACACTGTACCCATATCTTTCCTTCTCACTCTCCCTGCTGTTGTCCCCTAGTTCCATCCTCTGACCTCTGGTGAGCACTGCCGCTCACATGGGCCCAGAGAACAAGGAACCACAGGGTCAAATGTTGCTGGGGCTGACAACTGATTGAAGATGTGAGCGAAAAGAGGCATCCTGTGCATGACTGTAGTTGCCCAAGATCAGTACAAGGCCTGTAAACAGCCCCCCCCCCGTATTCTTCATAAAAATAAAATGTGGACAGAGGTTGCTCATGGCTTCTTGTGGCTTAATGCTACAAGAAACTGACAAATATTATTCTGTGGAGCAACCTTAGTAGTGAGTTTGTAATGCTTTGAGGCAAACTTCACCTGTACAGTTGTCTGTCCATGCTTGGTTTCATCTTTGTCAGTACACCACCAGCTGACCACAGACTCTGGCATCTGGCAGTACACTGTATTGCACTGCAGCTCACATATTCATTTTCTCAGTCTGGTAAAAGAGAAAAATGGTAGCAAGCAAGAGAAGGAACTCCAGAGAACTTTCCCCACATGTGACATTTTTCTGCATAATTTGTGTATTCTAATTGTTACTGCTCTTCTCTTAGTGCCTTATAGTGTCTCCTCCACAGTGATCTATGTTGTCTTTATATTGCTGGTTAGTATATATGAAGATACTCTGCATTATTATTACAGCTAATGCCTTCCTTTTTTAATTTTTTTTCTGTTTTTGCAGTTTACTTTTGACATTAGTAAACTAATTGCCTACAGTTGTCCTGTGTATTTCAAAGCTCTATTTTGAGAGCAGACATCAGTCCTACCCATTTCATCTCTTCCATTAAGTTACACTTTAATTGCCAACAGTTTTAAATAAAGGATAGAGCAAAGTGTGTGAAATGACTTTGTAGTTCATGATACTCGTCACAATAGTAGTTTTCAATACTAGAATAAACAGGCAAGTCTTAAAATGCATATTAATACTGTGTTACAAAGGCTGGAAGCATTGTTTCTGTAAGGAGAATAGCCTATCTGTGAAATATCGTTCTCATAAGACAAAATTCTAGCAGAGTACTTTTCTCAAGTCTCCAACCATCAGTGAGGATGGATGTTGAAAGCAGTATTGTGGTTGTATTGAGAACACAAAGTTCTTTGTTACTAACATTCCTAATTGCTTCTGCTGTGTTTCTGCTGAATCCTCCCTGAGTTATTGAATGCCTTTATATGTCCTCTGTCAGAGGCAAATACCTGCATGCAGTATCCTGCATGGCTGGCACGTGTGTGTTCTCAGTCCTGCAGAATCGAGTCCTGCCTCATACGAGACATAGGACTCTCACCCTATGATCTTCAGATACCCTGTGTAAAATGGTTTACTTTTTCTTAAAGGGGAATATTCTCACTCCGAATATTCTTTAACATGAGAGGTAATCACACTACTGCAATACAAGAGGAAATACTGTGCTGTAATAAATACTAGAATAACAGCAGGAACGGGACAACAGTTTTTAAACTGTAACTGCTTTTACACTGTGGCAAAAAATTAGTTCTTCTAAAAGCTGCGTTCTTTGTTTCACTATGCATACCATACTTTGAATGTGACTCCTTCAATACTATGTATGTGTGTAGTGTGAAATGGCTCCCAAACCTTACTTGACACACATGGTGCTGTATCACCACCTCGTGGTGAAGTTGCTTTGCAGTAGTTAAATAGAGTCAGAGAGAAAGGTCATCCATGTGTGTAAATAGACTTTTTTAACCAAAATTCTTCCTCACTTCCATAGAAAAATGACGCTATATAGACCACAAATTTGAAAATAGGGGAAGATGTTTAATCTCTGTTAATTTTGCAAAGCTGGTTCAAAGAAATTGAGAAGACCACAGTGCAACAGAAGATCTGTAACATGCTCATGTAAAATAAGAATGGATGTCATGTGTAAGCAGGAAGAAGGCTTAGTCCCGGCTTACAACTATGTATGTAAATTCACAAATTTAAGTGCAGACAACAGATGGACCAAACTCTACAATTCAGAACAACCAAAACAGAAACAACCAGAAGCCTGCAGCCCTCTTATCCTGCATATTTAGAACAGCTTTTTTAAGAAAAAGTGGCCTTAGACTTATCAAGCACATTGCTAAATTGGATGTCAGATAGGTTTTCCATTCATTTCAGTCATTTTGGCTGAAATGTTAGCTGCAAGTTTCAAGGAGAGCTTAAGAACTGGGCCATGAAGCTCAGCAGACTACAGACAACAGTGCCTCACAAGAATACAAGCATATGTTCAAATACTTGGAAATCTCCATGACTTTCCTTATACCAAGAAGTGAGCAATATTAACAAGTTCGTGTTCTGAAATACAATAAAAGATAAGTAAGAATGAACATAAATCACGGCTAATGAAGTATGACACAACAGTAGTAAGCTGTGTGTGCCTCCTGGAGAGGGACTAGGCAAAAACAACCAATTGAATAACTTCCTACTGAGAAAAGCTAAAATTCTTATGGATTCTTATAGCTTGTATAATGTGTAAAGAAAAAGTATGTATAAAATACTCCTAGCCTGCAGCATCTATTAGATAGCTGAAGGCTGTATCTTTTCAACATGGTTAGTTTGGAAGCCAGTAGTGCTTCACATATTTTCAGGCACCTCCAGTATTCATATGAGCTACAACTGAAGTTGTTGTGTATTTGTGTTCATTTCACTCAGCTGGGAAGTCATCAGTTCCAGGCAAGACTACAGACCCAGAATAAATCAGTGCCTTTCAGAAGCACTGATGAATTTATTTGTATTTCTTCAAGAAATGTCCCACTTCAAGGAACAAAACCCTGGCAAGGTAAGCACTGGTGAGTTAGAAGCGATAATTTGATACTGTTGGATACAAAGGTGAGATAGATTTTTAAAAAGGAAAAAATACAGAAAAAGAAATCAAAACACACATTATGATATATTCAGTCATGAGTTTCTCCTAAGTGCTACCTGTATGCAGAACACAGGTAGATAGATGATCAGTGAGAAAAGGTGTCCATGGTAAAGCTTAGCAATAAATTTCTACTATTTCAGCTGTTGGAACCTCACCAGTCATTCTGTGGAAGGGAGATTTAAAGCATGACTATTTTATAAAACCTATAAGAAGCAATTAGTCAATCAGTCAATAAATACAGCATCATTCAAAAACATGTGTGGATTTTTTTTTTCCAAATAACTGTAGTTTGCATAAAGGGCTGTATCGTACGTATTATATGATAAAAGAGAATTCTTCATATTTTATTGTGATAATTTTTCTTCTATACAGCTTCAGGTATTTGATGCATTTTTTTCTGGAAAAACTGAGCTGTAGAACGCAGTTCATGAAGAAGAAAGCAAGACCAGGGTTTATTCTTTCCTAATGGGAAGAGAATGATTATGTCATTTCTAGTCCAATGTGAACCAGCACTCTTTTTCAAAGAAAGAAGTGAATAAATGTAACAACATATAGTACCAATAGCACTGGTAAAATGTAGATTTTTCTTTTACATTTTTATTGCTAATCATAAAAATGTAGAAGGAGAAGATTAGGATTTATTTTCGTCTCTTTTGATCGCAATTAAAAATGCTACAAAATTCTTCATGAAAGCCTTTAAGAATAAAGAAATTGGAAAACACGTAGTACTACACAAGAATGTTAGGAGTTCAGACTGAAAATACCAGTGAACAGGAGGATCAAATACATTTGAAAGGTATATGAATTATAAAAGCACATGCAAAAACATTTGTGGCTAGGATGATGAACTGATGTTTAAAAGAAGTTGGAATATACTGAAGTAAGGAAATGCAATATTGGTATACCCAGTAATATGACTTTGCCCTGTATTAATGTGACAGAGTAGCCATATCTTTAAGGTAGGTCTAATGCTAAATTAGAAAAGTTTTAACAGCATGTCCTTTCTTTTTCCTGACCTTGTTCTCTCAGCTATGTCACTATTTTGCAGTGTAATTACAAGCACATTAGCTGTGTGCAAAATTTCTTTGAGTGAGCAATTTTATTGCAGTTCAATTCTAAAGCAAATGAATTTTTACTGTAAACTTTCAACAGCAATTCTGTACTCCATATTGTGCTTTGCAGAAAGATGGCTAGATGTAGCTCTGGGCAGCCTGGTCTGGTGGTTGGTGACCCTGGCCGTGACAGGGAGGTTGAAACTAGATGATCATTGTGGTCCTTTTCAACTCAGCCCATTCTATGATTCTATGCATATCTCAGTTACAGCAGAGGCTGAATCTCAAATTTTGTATTTAAAATACAACTCTGTCTTGTCATTATGCGATGTTAGGGTGACCAACAAGCATCAGAACAAAACAGTTGTATGAAATAATACAACAGAACTATACAACTTATAAAAGGATTTCTTGCTTTTTGGATGTATGCATTGTTAAACTGACCTAGCAATTTGTTTTGTTTCTTGCATATTAAGTGTTAAGCCATTTTTGTGTCATGAGGGCAAAGTAACTTCTCATAATTTTAGTGGTTACTGAGCTTATGACTAAAAATAGCATGTTTTTTTTTTTAATCATAGAAAAGGAAATACATGCTGTCTAGCAAAAAGTGCACTGTTTTATGCTTATTTGCACAAGTAGTGTTAATACATTGCCTATTTAAAAACAGAAAAAAAAGAGAAAAAAAATCCTTCTATTTTCCACTGCATTCTAGATTCATTTCAAATGCAACATTCTGGAGAATTTTTCTTTGCAAAATGATATAAATGTTTATAAAAATGGAAATACTAATGGCCAATTTTCATGTCTTTGTCAGTTTTGCCTACTAGTCTGCAGTGTATGTACATTTTTCACTGTCTTGGGAAGTTACATTCCTGGAGTTGTCCTCTCCTATGTCTTGCGTAAGTATGGTCTCTTTTCCAGTCACAGTTTATGTGTGTGGTTTGTCCATTATTTGCTCTCTGCATAGAGACTATGTTTTATTTATAGTTACACATACATGCATATATACAGATGTATATATGCATACATAGATGTAAATTCTGACAAATGTCATTTGCTCTTTGGAAGACAGCTTACAGGTTCCTTCAGCTTGTTGATTCTGCCATAATGTTGCATAGCCATGTATCTCAGATAGGGATGTCCAAATCAGACTAAATCAAGATGATGATAAATGTTACAGTGATCATAAATTGTCCCTTGCTGGAGTTAAGAAGGATGTCATTTGGTGTGAATATCGTGGTGTTGATTTGTGGTGAGTAGGAGTGGCACCCAGAAGATGGATTTATTAAGAGTTTGTCAGACAAGGGCATGTCAATGTAGGCTATCTTATGCAAAATTAATTATATTGTGTAGAATTAATAATATAATAGATTTGTTTAATCTTTATTTATTAACTTTTTATAAAGCAATATTTCAGTGCATTTTCTCTTTCTCTTTCTACTCTTATCACAGTATTGTGTGCCTTTTTATGTCCCTTCCTCAAGTGCAATGAATTTGGACAGAAATTATGCAACAAAATTAAGTCTGTTCTGGTGAAACTAGATTTTGGAATAGTGGAATACATCAACCAGAAGAAAAAAGAGAGATCTGGTGAGTAACTAAGTGCAGTCCCAAAGAGTGCTTTTCTTTATGCAGATGTGCCACCTTGTTTACCTTGCAAACAGTTTGATGTGTCTTGTGAAGCCAAATGTAAAGGTGTTTCTTACTTTGAACCTGGCTGTCATTAGCTTAATGGATGGTAATGTATGTCAGACATCTGGGTATAGTGACAAAAAAAAAAAGAAAAAAAGATTTAATGGAAGGAAGCAGAGCAGGACTGATGGTTCTCTTCATATGTGATTAGTTGTACTGCTTATAGATTTTCAGAAAAAAAGCCTACTTGATGTAAAGTGTGAAATGTTTATTTCTATTTAGATAAGGCAAGCTCATCCAGGAGAGAGAATCACTCAAGAGCGCAAAACTGTACATTACAGGATTTTCACTAAGAGACTGAGCTCTGTTCTAGCATCTGTTTTACTCCCAGCAGCAACAAGAAAAATGAGATGTTTTCTTCCCCAAATACTCAGTAAGCATTTAAGAATTATAGTAGGCCATTAGCTTAAAATTATTCAAAGTTTTTAGTCAGGCTAGGGAGAAGTCAGCTTAAAACAAAATCTCACCTATCTCATTTGAAATCCTTATAACCTCAGAAACCTTTGGATTTTAAGTTATAAAGCAATTTCAGGAAAAATATTTTAAGTGAATGAAGCTGTCTTAAGTTTGTTTTTGTAAGCACTAGTTATGATTGTTAAAACTTCACAGTTGTAGTCATTGTTTGCAGGTAGCCTAAACTTTTTAGTCAGCGTTATCTTAGTAGATTTCATATCTGCTTTAAAATATGTATTTCTTACAGCGGTTAAGTGTATAATTTCCTGCTCCTACACACAGTGAGAGGAACCAGCTGCATTTTTTGTTTCTCTCACAGGTAGTGAAACAGTTGTTGGATATACGGAATAATGCATTGAATTGTTCCTTTAATGCATTGTTCCACCTTGTTCTAGTTTTAAGTGAATCTGGCAGAGAGAGAGATTAAGCTGTTGTTTCATAAATTTCATAAGCCAGTGCTGGAAAAAATGGGCCAATTTAGAGTTCTTTCCTGCCTCTCATCCTGGAGTTTAATTTAACCCAGGCAAGTTCCCTGCATTGCTTAACCACTTGGCTTCAGCTCATGAGTTCACACATCCTTGTACTGGCACAAGAGAAGAAGCAAGTTGCAAAAACAGTCAACCAACAATAACATGACTGTGCTTTCCAGTGATACTGGCTTATATTAGTTTAAAATACTCACCAGGTTATTCTCAGACAGAGAGGAAATTAGGTGAAAATTGTGTTTCTGTTCATCTGCTAGGAGCAACATTCTGCCAAACATCACAGGATGCTTTGTATACATGTTTGCATAGAAATGTTATGAATGCAGAGTAACTGGGTGTAAAAAAGAAAAAAATAACAATAAAAAAAGGAATTAATGCTTCATGCAGTTATCGAGAATACTGTATGTTTTCAAGTAAAAGTAATGTAATGTGCTGGCGTAACTACACTGTTGTTTTAACAGTATGTTGCAATTGCACCTTGTACTGGCAGCATAGTTTAAAAGATAAATATATATTACTGAGGACACGTTATGTTAACATGACCCAACAGAGGCTTCTGAAGGAAGTACAATGCAGGTAAATAAATGTGTTTGAATGCAGTTCAGAGCAGCATTCTCTCTCCTGCCTTGGCTGCTGCACAATATATTTTAGTAGATACCTAGCCTTTTACTCAGCCTTTTTTCTCGCCTCCATAGCATATTACATAAATGATACCTGTATCAACAGGTGACAGTTTGCTGTACTACCTAAATTGTGTGATAGAGTGCACACATGCAGTCTGGAAGTCCATTGTCATGAATAGGATAATTTCTTTTTTTCTTTCAGAAACAGCAAAAACAAAAGCCACAGAAGATGACAGTGAATTAGACATATCAGCCCTGTGTCCTAAGGTGACTTTTTTCAGTCAGCCGTGTTTTCTTTTTAAAATCTATATAGATAATACCTAGACTACTATCTAGATCAGTATGTTTATTTTATACTGGCTGTAGAATGATTAAACTAGACTTTCATAGCAAGGGCAGCTGTTTGTATTTGCAGAAGTGAAACTGCAGCTAATTTTAAAAAATGAAAATATAAAAGGGAAATGCATAGAAACACTATGTAATTTGTCAGATACTTGTTTAATCATTTGTCAGATCATTTTCAGTAATAATAGAAATCAGTATATTATCTACAAATATCTTTCCGAGTATGTATGAGAACACTCTAATACCTCCTTTTTCTCTCAATATTTATGGCAGACAACTTTTCCATTATAATCAGAACATCAGTTGTTAAGAAAGCAATTAGATTTATAGAAATTCTGATACAGTATTGGATCGGTGTAGAGCCTGACTTTGACAGTGATCAACTTGAAGGAGTTTTAATATTCTCAAATATATATATAAGAGGATAAAAAGTTGTAGCAGACATAATTGTACATTGATAAATTCTTACAGAATAAGAAGTTAAGATTTGGCTGTGTTTCAGATATCTTGTGGATAATGTTTTTGTTTCATTCGATGCATTTCTTTATTCATCTGTTGTATTTGCAAGTTTATTTTGATTTCATTGCAGTAAGATAGATATTACATTAAGAATGAGTAACTGGAATTTTCTATGCTTTAGCTGAATATATTCATAAACTAAGAAGAGGGATGGTTCATTTCTAAGTCTTCTGTAATATTATTTTATTATTTCTACCATTAAAATTTAAATAAAAGTGTATAGTGCTGTGATATGCAGGATACTTCTTTTTCAGTATCTAAACATTGGCTTCCTATAGTGTGAATAATTGAATTTATATGTAGGTTAGTCCTGCAGTTGTTGCCAAAGAGCTGTCAGTGTCTGACACAGATGTATCAGAAGTATCTTGGACCGATAATGGGACCTTTAACTTATCCGAGGGGTATTCTCCACAGACAGACACATCTGATGGTATGTAACAGCTTCATCTATTTTATCAGCAAATTGCAATCTTGTAAGTTACCTGAAAACTATTAGAGAATTTGAGAACAGAAGTGTTTGGCCTTTTTTGGTTTGTTTTCACTTGTTTGCTTATTTGTTTTTCAGTACTGAATTTAAATTTCATTCCAGTGTTTATTTTGGATACAACTTCTATAAAAGCTGTCTTCATCTTAAAAATAATGAACTACATCACTAGGCATCTAAATATATAAGTAGCAGTGAGTAAAACAGATGCATCCAAATATGTGCCAGATCTCTTCTACCAGACCTATTAAACAAGTAACCATTTTAAGTTAGTATCAGTTCTTTTAGGAAAGAAGTGCACACTTTGAATGGCTAACCAGCCAATTAAAGACATTCAGTCATGAGCCTAAATGAGACATTAAGACCAAGACTAGGAAGAGATCCTCAAGGATTTGTCTTGATCTTGTCTGGAACTTGAAGCTCATGCTTTTTACAGACCAAGCATTCAGTTGTATTAAGCCTGAAAAATTACCAAGAACAACAGTAGTTTGGTGTAAACCATTGTGTAGATTTGTTGCTCTGCTGATTTTGCACCGTTCTTGTAAGAAATTCACTGAAAATGGCAAGTAGGGTGATATTACATAGCCACATTATAAAGGCCAAATTAATAACAAATTATTTTGCTAATATTTCGAGTTATAAATGGCCTGCATTGCATGGTCATAAAATTTTAAATTGGAATGTCTTCAAAGCTGCTTCCTGTCTCATTGCCCCCAGCTAGTACTGCTACATTGGTTATTTCATCCCAGTTGCAAGACTGCATAGTTCCGGACTTCATAACATTCCTTTTCGGCCCATTCATTTCTCCAGCCTGATGAGGTTTCTCACCTCCAGAATATTAATTGCATCTGCCCCAGACCAGTTTCTTTCTGTCCATCAATTTGCTGAGAGTGCACTCCAACCCATCATCCACATCATTAATAAAAACTTTGAACAGTGTTGGCTGCAGTGCCTTTCAGAGGCGCTACCACTAATTGGCATCCAGTTGGATTTTGTGTCACTAGTCACAGCCCTGTAAGCCTTGCGGTTGAGCCAATTTTCCGTGCACCAAGCAGTTCACCTACCCAGTTCACTTACCAATTATGCTGTAAGGAAATGTGGGAGAGTGTGTTAAAGGCCTTGCTAAATGAAAAATAAAAAACGTCCATTCTTCTCCCCTGCGGAGCACCTCAGCAAACTGGACATACACACAAACACGAGACCACACTGGATGAATCCAAGGACTGGCACATTTCTTCTCAAAGCTCTCTGCATTTGAGCTGCCACTTTACATACATACAACACAGCCCTTTCTCATCAGCTTTCCAGCCTCTTTTTCCAAAAGGAAATGAAGAAAATGATGTATCAGAGCTTTAGGATTCGCTTCCTTAGCCCTTCTGAAAGCTTACATTGCTTGTTTTCATAGAAAGTAAGTTCAAATTGAATATTTTTTGCTTTCTTATTCAGATATTGCCTAGCAGTACTAGCTCAAAGTATTTCCTTGTAATCTGCTCATTCAGGTGTATTCCACAAGCCATGTATTGTAGTCAGTATGCTTTACACATTTCTAAGAACATGCCATTAAAACAGTCATTAAAATCTAATTTTTTACTAGTTTGCATTCTGCTTTTATCCACTTGAATACATGAAACTATACTGGTCATCTGTAGTTTCTATTTTTCTGTTCCCTATTTAGCACAAGCACTGGACATGAAAGTAAGAAACTATGAATTAAGTCTTTACATTGTTTTTTCATCTTTGTTTAAACTTTCTGTTAAACGTTTATTACACTTCTAAAAGAATTATTGAAAATCTGTAATTTCTAATTTGCGAATTTGTAATTTACATCTATTGTAATTTATATGTATTTGAAGAAGAAGACTTTAAAGACTGGTTACATCATAATTGCTAGGACTTCAGGTGTTTATTGTATTTAGAACTGGCTGCGATGAACATTTGCATGGGTTGTTTCATATACAGATAGATATCACTTCAAAAAGGTATTTTCTTCAAACAATACTGAAAGGAGTTGTTCTCAAGCAGTTTTCCAAATCTCCACATAAATATTGCAAAATGACTTTAGGCAGAAAATTTTAATGTTGTAGGCTCGCTGAAATGGGAAATGCAATATAACTAAGTGCTTGGTTTATTTTTTGTTCCTTTGTTTTACATTTTAATCATTGTTGATGGGATTGGAATGATTTCCTCACATGGTACGAATTCAAATTCGAAGTCAGGTTGATATCAGGTGATACAAAGTACTAGGTTTTTATTTTATTTTAGATGTAAGATAAAGCTCCTCTGTGTTAAGACTGCAGAAGAATAATAAATGTATTCAAAGGAAAATTTACAAATTGCATTTTTAAAAAACGGCTGCATTTTGGAGGAAGCCTTTCTTGTTTGCTAACAGTTTCCCTCTGTTAATCCTGTGATAGATTTTGACCGACCTAGTGATCACGAAGAAGCTTTCGCTAGAGATCTCTCAGAATTCCCTTCTTTAGAAAATGGTGCAGGAACAAATGACGACGATGACTCGAGCATCGGTATGCCCATCCAGCAAAACAGAAACAAAGAACAAATGTCTTTAAAGGCGGAGCATTCTTCCAGGCAGAGTAAAGAGAGACCGTCCACCGCAGGGCTCTCCTTGCCTTTGACCAGTGACCAAACCTTTAATTTAATGAGCGGTATTGCTGGGGATGTCATCGCCGCCGCGGTGTCTGCTGCCATCAAAGACCAGCTGCAGTCTGTGCAGCCAGCTCCCTCACGCGCGGTGCCCAGCTTGAGTGAGGAGACAGACACCGAGGAAGCCGATGATTTTGAACTGCTCGACCAGTCTGAGCTTGAGCAGATTGAGAAAGAACTGGGACTTTCACAAGGCCAAGAAGCAGAATCCCAGGAAAAAAAGAAGTCAGGCTTCCTTTCACATCTGCTTGGAAACCATTAACCTGGGAATTGCAGCTGGTGACATAAAGGAAGTGAAACATAAAACACACACAAAAATCAAATGCAAAAAAAAAGGAAAATTCTGAGCTGTAAGCTTTAACTATCACTTTAGATGTGTTGTAATAATTTCCCTTATGCAGAGTGAATTAACTGGATAAATATCAGCTGATACTGATAGTTTAATGTTTCTGGTAGTTATACCTCACTGTAATAGCATGGAAATGAATTATCTATCCACTGTTCGGTTGCAGATGTGTGTTGGAGGTCAGTTGTTCAAAAGGATTGGGGGAGAGTTTTTTTTTACCTTATGCCAAACATGCATTTTAGGGTCCTGAGCCAAATTTTCAACATCGGCAATTGATTTACTCATAGTTGCCAACCATGTAATACAAGTAATGGTTAACACAGCAAGGATGAGTTATCAGAGGATCGCAGTGAGATAAACTAAATCTCACCTCCTTCAATCATGGCAGGAAATATGAATCCCTGCAGTTACTGTTATGTATAGTGCATCTTCTACTTAAGAATGCATTAGCCAGTGGAAGTCTGGTTTAAATGTGTGTGCAGCACTATTGGAGAACTTGATTTAACACTTAAAAAACTTTGAGTTATATTGGATATGGTGATGCATTTCCACATTCTTTGCTGTTTTAGGCTTGTAGAGTTGTGAAGTGGCACGCTATGTGACTGACCACCTGCTGTGTTCCTTCAGAGTCTGGCCCTTGGCAGTATTGCCTGTGTAAAGTCAGCCAATACATTTTTATAGAGGAGTTACTGTGTAATCTGAACAGCCTTTTGGGGAGCAGGTGGGATAGTTATTGTTTGGACTAGAGAAGATACAAAAGTTAGAGGTGAAGAGAAGGGCTTTTTTAGCTGCCACTTGCGTAATTCCAAATGTTG